>VWPW01031431.1:0-50000 GCA_013389825.1 Crypturellus undulatus
GAGGAGGACACGTGAGGATGGAGACGCTCCACAGGGACCTTGCATAGGGAGCACGAGGCCACCAGGTGCCGTCCTCACCACGGTCACTGCAAGCGCACCCAGGCTGGGGAAGGTCTCTGCACTACCAGCATTTCAGGCAAGAAGTCCTCCAGGTCACCTATGGTTGCTGGATCTGATAGACATCCCACTCACAATAATAAAAATAACCTAAAACGGGAGTTTTCGCTGCCCTAAGTTTGGTTCACCCCTCCGTTACCTCTTGTGCTCTGGGTTTCTCGGGCCTTAGGTAGGGATGGAGAAGACTGTTGCGTTGTCAAGTGGAAGCCCTTCCCACGGCAAACAACAGGGCCTGTAATCCCCTGTCATCAGGTTCTGTTTTAAGAGCAGTTAGTGGTTTTTCACATCGTTACCCACATATGGAGGCTGCTCCAGAGCCTCACTGTTTTGATACCAGAAACCTTCTTCTACATTTCTATTTTTATTTACCAAAGCAATCTTCCTGGCAGTAATATTATCCATACCCAAGAGTCTTCCAAGCCTCAACTGGTGTTTTCTTTCTGTCTCATGTTCCACCTTGATGAGGCATGAGCTAGGCAGGTACATGGTTGGCCAAACCCTTGGCTCCAAAACCAAGAAATACGGGTTCAATGTCTGCCCAGTGCAGACCGTCCTGGGTCACCATGTCCTTTCCACCACCAACATCTCCCATATGTCTCAGTGCTGCCACTGTATGAATATTGGGGAGGCTGCAGAAGTAGGAGTAGTACCGGCCTGACTTATTTTAGAAGAATAAAATACTCTTTTGAGGTCATCCCCAAAATTCCAAAGAAACAAGATACTTTGCCACGTTGCTTCCTTGCCCTTCCCTGTTGACCAGCTCGTTGACTACAGGTCAACACGTGCAAGATCTCAGTCGGACAGCCCATGTAGATGGCATATCTGTATTGTCTGGGCTCAGACCTCGGCGTTTCCTCCCATCCCCATGAAAATAAGGATGTGAATCCCCGGGAAGGGCAAGGATGGTGCAATACTACCTTGGGCAGGGCTCTGCAAGGCCCAGATGGGTGACCCTTGCGCAAATCGGTGGCCAGGAAGGCTTCACCATGATCTTCACTCAATGAAAGCAAGAAATCCGAGTCAGGAAGCTTAGGAACTAGCTCCTAAATCCTTTCAAATCCTTTCCAAATCGCTGCTGCCTCTCCAGGCTCTTTGCTGCTCACCAATGAGGCAGAGACCAGACTTGTGGTGTCACTATTTAAAAACTGTAACTATAATAAACATACAGAGCCCTGCTCGCCATCAGAACTCATAAAGTTAGGTCAAGCTTAAAAAAAAAAAAAAAAAAAAAAGAATAGTTTCTGGTTTTTAATCGGTCCAGTAATCACCGCTCTTAGGTAATGCTGCCCAGTGCACTAACAAAAAATCAGCACAGGAACCATTAAACACCAAATTTTCCCAGCACACAGCAAATGCCCATATAAACACCGAGTAACCTTAGGCTTAAGCAGGGTTCAGAATGCACTTAAGCACCTCTATAAAACACTTTTTTGTTTACCCTGCTGCAGCGCGCACTTGCATTTCCTTGCAATCTCCCAACTGCTCGTTTTTAACCAGGGCTGCAAAAGAAAGTCAAAATTGCTCTTAGATACAAATTGATGATCTGCTCAGAACGTGCAAAAATCACCGGGGAAAATGGGGAGAAACCTTAAAATTACAAAATCAGCACAACGCCCCAAAGCGCTCTGCATTCCCCCAAGCATGGCTGGGGATCATTTAGCCTGTAAGAGCTGAAAAAAAAAAAAAATACATCAGTAAACGATGAGAATATGATCTCGTGTCCTTCACACTTTTGTCACAATTGCTAACAGCAAGGATTGTTCCAACACCTCGTAATACCGTGCTGCAATTGCACGCTGCATTTTCCCGGCACAAAATATGTTAAAACCTAACAGGAATAAGGAAAAGGAAAAAAAAATAAATAAAGAGCAGGCAGGTAGCAGATCAGGTGCAGGCGGCGCGGGGATATTAGCAACGCGACAGCTGACAAAAGGGTGGTCAGTGGTGCCGCGGTGACAAATATTTGATTTGATTTATAAAGGAAGCCGGCAGTTTGACGAGACCAAATCAAACCAACCTGCTGTCTCCCCCCACGCTAAGAGATACATATATTTATATATATATACGGATTGCAAAAAGTGCACGCAGGGTTTCTCCCCATAGCCGAGGCATAAGTGTATTTTTTTAATCTAACCGCCCTCCTTGCAAAGCGGGAGGTTTTGCACCGCGGCGCTGCACAAAGCCGCCCCCCCGCCCGCTGCTTTGCAGGAAAAATCCCCGAAAAGCCGCGGAACGGGAGTCGCCGGGGCGGCCGCAGCCCGCGCCGGCTGCGGGATGTCGCGTGCTCGCCGCTGATTAGACCGCATTATTCCCATTATCCTATTGGGCTTCGCACCAGGAATAGAGGCGCTTGCCCTTATTTGAAACCAGCAGCCACCAGGAGAATTTGCTGATTGCTAATGAGAACGGCGAGGGTTTGTTGATATCATCTGGGACGTTCTTGCTGTGGTCTGCTATTAAGATCTGGAGCTCTACATAACACACCATATTAAGCAGGCAGTGACTTTATTATGGGATCAGGATAACTTTTCATGTCTGTTGTACTCCTAAAGCCTCGGCTAAAACACCTTTTTCCAGAATATGAAACGTAATCTCTCGGTGCGAGCTGCGTTATTTAAAAAGGGGCAATGTGGTTCATAACTTTACATTTACTGCATACTTTTAAGCCACTTGACCCATATAAATATTACTATAGAGTTGCCCTCAGTTATTAAATTCTTATTGCTTATAAAAAGGGCAGCAGGAAGTATATAATCTATAGACTGAGGTGTGCTTTTTTAAGCGGGGGAGGGAAGAATAAAAAAAAAAAGGAAAGGAGGAAGGCTGGGAGCAAATGTGTTTTGATCCTGCCCATTGCCTTGAAGTTAATACTTTTCCTGGCGTAAAGCAAAAGCCAGTTTACTCAAAACTTGCAGAATTCAGAGCAGGGAGCAGGCAGGAGCTGAAATGGGAACTCCATGGCTTAGAAAAGGGGGGTTTTGCAGTGACTTTCTTGTGCTGGTTGCCTCTCCTTGGGGCTGGGAGTTTGCACACTCTTGCACGCCTTTGCATGCTATTGCACACCCTCGTTTGCTCCTGCAAACCTCTGCATGCTCTTGCACACCCTCATTTGCTTGTGCACACCTTTGCATGCTGCTGCACACCTTTGCACGCCTTTGCATGCTCTTGCATGCACTTGCATACCCTCGTTTGCTCCTGCACACCCTTGCATGCTTTTGCACACCCTTGCATGCTTTTGCACACCTTTGAACGCCTTTGCATGCTCTTGCATGCACTTGCATACCCTCATTTGCTCCTGCACACCCTTGCATGCTCTCGCCCACCCTTGCATGCTCTTGCACACCCTTGCTTGCTCTTGCACACCCTTCCTTGCTCTTGCACACCCTCATTTGCTCCCGCACACCCTTGCACACTGTTGCACGCCCAGGAGCCGGCGCATTAACATAGGTAATTTTGCTGCGGCGCTGCTCGGGGCAGCACCTCCGGACCCGGAGGTTGCCGCTGTCAAAGCAGGACCTTTTTCTCCCTGTCACTTCTGGCGGAGATGAAGGCGGCGATTTCCCTTAGCCTACAGCATTTAGCGTGCGAGCGCTGCACCACAACATTTCGAAACTACAGAAATCATGAAACCAGCCTGTGACCTTCCATTTCAGTGACAGTACAGGAATCCCTTGAGCAGCGGAGGCATCCTCTGATATTTGGAAAAGTGTCATGTTTTCTTTACAGAGAAAACTGTCATATTGTTGTTGGCATAAAATACAACACTTCCCGGAGTTGTGATTTCCTTGTTTGCTACAAAATGTCACCTGGGCGAGTGACATGTTTTTGTTTTGCTTAGAGCGACGCGCGACTTATGATATTCAAATGGAGTTGATATTGATACCTTAAGCCGGGCTGCAAGCGGCGGCAATTACAGGTGCCGGAAATTCCCCGAGAAAAAGGCAGTTTAAGGGGGAAAAAAAACGCCTTTTTGTAGCCCCGCTCGAAAGCGGCGAGCGGGCTACAAGTTAAACAGAGGCTTTGTATGATTTGTGAGCCCTTGATGTGCCAGGCAGCCCGGCTGCGGCACGGGAAGGGAGCAGCGAACGCGCTCACATGAAGGAGATGCTTCCCAAAATAAGCAAGAGCGTTAGCGCAGAAAAGAAAGAAAGGAGGGGGGAAAAAGGGGGGAAAAAAACACAAAAATGCTCAGCCTGGAGCAAAAAGTGCAGCTCGCTATACAAGTGCGGTGCTTTTAAATCGTCCCTGCATCTTGAAAGTACACAGGGATTTTGATCTCAGCTCACGCATCCTTATTACGGCAGCGCTTTATTTTGGGCAATCTTAACCTCTGGGCTCGCGGGGTTGCCTTGCTATAAATACCCGAATGCATGCATGGCATTAGAAAAAAAACAAACAATAATAGCAATTAGTATTGGTAATTCTAAAAACTACCCGTAGCGATTTTGACTGACACGAAGGGTGCTGAGGGGCATCGCTTCCATTTCCCTCAACTAGAGTCGGATAAAGAAAAAGATGTTTACCTTAGGAAAAAAGGGAAAGAAAGAAACCCTTCAAATGACACTAAACCGAGCAAAATCAAGCCCTGCTCTTGCACACGGCTGTGTTTGTTAGTTGGGAAAGTTAAAGGGAATCGGAGGCAGCCGAGGAGCTGCCAAGCGCCTTGCAGGAGAGCAGCAGAACGGGGCCGTGAGGCCGGGGGCTGGAAGCATTTCTGTGAGCTTCCTTTGCTGAGGATTTCCCCATGAAAAATGCAAACTGTCTGGTTTTTGTGTTGTTAAAATAAAAAGCAGGGGGGCTCTGGCCATTGCTTTGCACTCCTATATAAATGGTCCTGGTTGTGGTGTGAGGGTGGCACAAACGAACCTAGGAGCAATGTAATTGCTGTACATTTATATCTGTGTGTGTGTTACACGTGTGTGTGCCCAGATTTGCAAATCTATGTGCATTGCACAGGGTTTCTATACGTGGGCTCTATATAGGATGCTCTACCCACGCAGCAGTGAAGCAACCACCTCTCCCCAGAAAGCAAAGAAAATCCCCTTTTAACTGAGAGAGACGCTATTGTCTTTGAGGTTGCACTGAAAAAAAAAAAAGGAAAATAAAATTCCCTAAAATTATAAAATTATACCTGTTTAGCAGATACCTCATTGAGGAACTGTGTCTTTTCAATGAGCAAGTGGGGCTTTTTTGTTTGTTGCTGTGTGTGTGTTTTGCTTTGCTTTTTTTGGTTGGTTTGCAACAGATCTACACGGTTTGCAGAACGCGCCAGGCAAACTCAAGGGAAGGGCTCGGAATTCCTGCTCCGCGCGGAGCCGCGGGCTCGGAACCGCACGCCGGGCAGCACGGCCCCACCAGGCACGTTAATGACCGGCCCCGTTAACAAAGCCGCCAGCGCGGCTCCCGCTCGGAATTCCTCGGGAATCAGGGGGGCTGCAGGATTAGCCGCCCTGCTCTTCCGTGCAAAGCAGCATGTATTTTGCAAGGCAGCAAATGTCTGTATTTGCATGCAAAGCAAATATATTTTTAATACATTTTTTGAACGCACATCTATTTTTATATACTTGCTCCCTGTATATATTCCTGGCACAGCCGTGCAATTCCCTGCTCCCATGGAGCTCCTGCAATGCGGGCCCAAACTCCCCTCGCTCCGGCGGTGCCTTCTCCAGGCAGCAGCTCCAGAGCCGGCCTGACGCTCCGCAACTTTCCATGTGTTCCAATGGGACCTCAGGACACTCAGTGTGTCCCTGTGACACTCCATATGCCCCCGTGGCACTCGGTGTGTCCCCATGTGGGTGTTTTTGAGGCTGTTCCCGACGAGCGGGGCACAGAAACGGTGCAAGCGCCTGCCTTGTGCTTGCTTACATCGGGACCACACCGATGCTTCCATAGGATTCCTAAGATAAGGAGCTGGATTATTCCTCATGCTCCTCGAAATGCATCCTGAAGCAGCACTGGCTTTGCCTCCTGGTCCCTATTGGTTGCATTTAGTCTAAAAACCAGGCTAGATGCAAGACTCGTCCCCTCCCAGGGCCAGGAAGGGGCAACCACCCCGGCACAACCCGCCTGCGCATCCGCCTCACTCCGTCCTTAAATAACTTCTCCGCATTACAGCGCTATTCCAATGTTCTGCTAAAAGATTCCTGTTAGCAGGAAGGACCCTGTATCTCACAGCCAGGGTTTTATTGCAAATCCTGGTGTTGTTTTGCTCCATAGATGTAAAGGAAACTTCTGCTTGCCTGACTCTTTTAAGGCAAGTGTTTGAGGGTTTGGGTGTTTTAAACTGTATATGTATTTGGTAAATGCAATTATCCACCTCCTACCAGTGGGATTTTATTTTCCTCTTTTATAGTAATATATAGATCTGAAATTCCAAAGGTTTCTGGTGCTTTTCAGCTGTCACCTCCAGTCAAAATCACGGAGTCCGGCTATAAAAAAAATTATATATCATAAATTTAACTTGACCGAAGCGAGGGCTTTTTAAAGCCAGCAGGTATTTTTTGATGGTCTAAAAAAAGAATAACAAAACCAAGCCAAAACAAGACACGTTGGATGTACAGCACTTTGCTTCCAGTTATCCCGCTCTCTCCGCGTGCGGATGCTGCGGCCCCCCTAGGGCAGGGGATGCAGCGCGGGGCCCCTCGCCAGGACCGCCGCCTCCCCCGCAAGTAAAACTTTGCTCCTTGGGTTCGGATTTAATCAATTTTGGTTCCGCAGCCCTTTGTAGATTGAGTCTTTTGTTAGGAAAGGACGTCTTGTTCCCTTCGCCAGCGCGCCGGCGGCGATCGCCGGCATCAGAGTGCCACCAAAAGGCGGCGGAGGCGAGCGGCACGCGCGCGCTGACCTTTCCCGCAACAGCGAAGGTTATGCACATAACATTTGCTTGTTTGCTTTGCAAAATAAGCAACGAGTTGGAAACTCGGAGCGCGCCGAGCGCCGCGGCGCACCTGGGAAGCGGCGCCCGGGCCGGCGCACTCGGCTCGGCCGTGCGCTGCCCGATGCAACTTTAATAACGCGAGCCCGGGCGGCTCGGAAAATCCCAGCTGTGGCTGCAGGGGAAAGGGAGGAAAATAGGAAAAAGAACAGGAGGAAAGCAAGGAAGAAAGGGAGGAAAAAAAGGGGAAAAAAAGCTAAATCGAGGTGCTTCTCCCCAGCCGAGTATTGGCTCGCGCGCGAGGGTGAGCGAACGGATCGATCGCTGCAGCGCGCTGATGGCTACTGGCCGTTTTGATGGATATGACGGTAAAAAAAAAAGTCCAGATTGGTTCACAGTGGACCTCAAACCATGTCAGCTAAAACCAAAGAGACAAAAAAGTGACAGCTGCGGAGAGTACACTGCAGGCAGTCAATGGTTCCTGTGATTTATTGTTCCATCTGCCTCGCCGCTGCGAGGACAAGTTCCCCCTGATTTGGTTAAAATGAAAAGGACCTCAGAGAGCACGCCGTGTTTTCTGAAAATGTGCAGAAACTATTTTTTTTCCTCTTTTTTCCCCCCCTTTTTTTTTCCTTTACTCCGTGATTTATGTGCCTTCCCCCTCCGCCCCCGCAGGGCTCGCACCGGTTGTCGCCCTGCGCCGCTCGCTGCGGAGCGGGAATGGAGCTTCCCCACCGCAAAAAGGGAGGAAAAGCGAAAAACACCAAAAATGAGAAAAATCCCCCGCGCTGTCAGACACTCGCCCGTCTCCTTTGTGACCTTCCAGCTTGGCTCCTGCACCAACTTTTGCTGCTTTTTGCCTGGAAAAGAGCGTTTCCGTGGGGTGGCCCCGTGCATATCTCGTTCCTCGTTAAGCAGAAGCCCTTGGTCCGGGTAACCCAGAGGTGAACTGATGTCCGAGAGTGCCATGTGGCCCCATTTCTCTGCACGACAATTTTAATGCATTTATGACCACAGTTTTAATGCATTTACAGTGCATAAATCACGATTGAGGCGGTATTCAAAGTTTTAACAAATATGAGAAAATCGAGCGGGTCTCATGGAATGAGGTACCAATAATTTTCCACGTGCATCACATGGTTGGAAAAAAGGGGATTTGGGCCCCGAGAGACCTCTCCCATCCTCATCCGTTTTATAATTCGCTCCTGGAAGTCGCCCGACGCGCCGGGAGCGGAGCCGAGGCGCTCGCTCTTCCCGCGGGTCTTGGGGCCGCTTCCCGCAGCCCTGGCCCGTCCCTGGTGGATTCCCTTTCAAAACGGCCGTTCTTCCCACAGCAGGATCATGGAAAAATGGAAAAGAGGAAGGGAAAAAATATTAAAAAAGGGGAAAAAAAGGGAAAATGAGAGGGAAAGAAAGAGAAGGAAAAAAAAATTCTCAGTCGCTACTGTTGAGCAGGGGGTTTTCCCCAGGGACCAGTTCTACTTTTGGAACATGTTATTGTCAGGCAGAGGTCAACATCTTTTACCTCTTTTTTCCATTATTCAAAATAAGTATTGATGTTATGTTTTAGCTATTTAAAAGCCAGCTGCCTTGCTCATTTCAGATATTTTTCCCCGGTATTATTGTATGTGGTAATAGCCGGCCTGTGTATCGTCTTTCACAAAATCTAGCCTTTCAGGGGCTCAGTCTTCAAATGATATCAATCAAAATTTATGCAATTCAAAATCCATATGTATAGAGTCCCAGTTCACCTCATTTAATGATAATAGTAAACCACATGTTGTGTACATGTCTGAGACACTTTTCTAGTTCTTGACTGTATTAACCCTAGGGGCACTATGTTTTTGTGCGCCTTGCCCAACTGAGCAGCATAATATATTGATTAATACTTGGCCGCGGCGGCGGGCGGCAATAACAGAACCGCAAGACGGGGCAAACGCGCGGCCATAAAGCGGGGAGTGCGCCCGGCTGCTTGGGGGTGCAGCGACAGCAAGGGGCGAGCGCCAAGTTGGTCGTTTTGGGGAAGAAAATGGTGTTTGGAGGGTGCAGCAACTGCAAAAATACCCTCCTGGGTGCAGTGGGGAAAGGCAGCCACAAGCAAGCGAGCTGCAAGAGCGCGGGGAGCAAAACCTGCGAGCAAGAGAGGGGATAGAGAGCAAACCCTGCAAACAGGAGAGGGGATAGCGAGCAAGCCCTGCAAATAGGAGCAAACCCTGCGAGCAGGAGCAAACCCTGCGAGCATGAACGCAGGGAGCAAACCTTGCAAACAGGAGCAAAACCCTGCGAGCGGGAGCAAACCCTGCAAGGAGCAGCAAACCCTGCAAGCACAAGTGCAGGGAGCAACCCCTGCAAGCAGGAGAACAGGGAGCAAACCCTGCAAGCAGGAGCATGGGGAGCAACCCCGCAAGCAGGAGGGGGGATAGCAAGCAAGCCCTGCAAACAGGAGCAAACCCTGCAAGCACAAGCACAGGGAGCAACCCCTGCGAGCAGGAACGGGGATAGCGAGCAAACCCTGCGAGCAGGAGCAGGGATACCGAGCAACCCCTGCAAATAGGAATGGGGATAGCGAGCAAACCCTGCAAACAGGAGCAAACCCCGCGGGCAGGAGCGCGGCGGCGAGCGCCGGCGGCGGCAGCGCGGGGCAGAGCAGCCGGCCGCTGCCAGCCCTTGTTCTCCACTTGGGGACCGGGGGGATGACACCGGGGCTTGAAAGCGCCGAGCAGCCGGGATGCTTTTGCAAATAAAATAGTTTTGTGCTTTTTTTTTTTCCCTTTTTTTTTTTTTTTTTTTAAGCCAGGCCAAATTCCTTTGCCTTTTCCACCTATTCGTTTTTTGCACGGGAACAAATAGGGAGGAATTCAGGGCGCTGCGGGGGGCATCCGCGTCGTCCCCGCTTGCGCGCCGGCCCCGAGAGCCAGCGGCAGGCAGCAAAGCTGTTGACAAATTAATACTTTAGGAAAATAAACTATGGTCATGTTGAACACAGAGCAACTTTATCCTGATTAATTTGTGTTGGAGGCGCTCCAGCCCCCCGGTACAAAGCCGCGCAGTTTGGACAAATGTAATTTCCTAATATTTACACGGGGAAAGCCTCGGCCGCTAAGCTCTGCCTCCAGTGCGGGGTTTGTGGTTAGCAAAAGAGAGAGGGAGAAAAAAAGACAATAAAATACAGAGAGGTGATTGTAAGAATGTAAAAAAAAGGGGGAAAAAAAGGAGGGGGGAAGGGAAAAAGAGGGGAGAAAGGGGGGGAAAAAAGGGAAAAAAAGGGGGAAAAAAAGGGGAAAAGGGGAGAGAAGGCAGGCAGACCCCTTGCAAAGTTGTGGCTTTGCTGCTGCTCTGCCCCAAACGCTTTGCATCTTTATTTAAGCGGAGCGTTCGGCACGGGCGCAATTGTCTGATCCAATAAATAGGAGCAGCGAGGAGTGCCGGAAGAACGCGCCGCTTTGTTTGGAGAATATTAAAAATAACCTTTAGTTTTAATGAGATTCCCCCCCCCCCCCAATCAGTTTACACAATTTTCCAGATGCAAAATGAGCTTTTGGCTGTAAAATATTTTATCGCATTGTCTTACACAATAAAGATTAGATGCTTTCGCTCTCTCGCAACTCCGCCGCAATTATTTTTTAGTGTTTGCAAATCATAATATCATTTAAAAACCATATTTTATACCTCATCTAAAATACTTTTATAGCAGTGTGATGAAGGGAAAAAAAAAAGAAAAAAAGAAACCAACACAACATCTATTTAACTACTCTTTTTAAGTGGCTGTAATATGCTTTGGTATAATTTCCCAGAAAAAGGCACAGCTAAAAAAGCTTAGCTGTTCTTGAAAACAAATCTCCCAAGAAGCATCTTTGCAAAAATCCCCAGAATTTAATTCCCCTGGCTGGAGAGCCCAGAGAGCCTGAATATAAAAATAGTAGCCCTGTCATTTCACATTCATTAAGTGTGAAACTCAGAAATTAATAATGTAAAAATATGCTTTTTAATTAGTCTTACATTCTGCCCAATGTACTTAAATGGGATCAGCAGCTCCCTAATGATTTTTTTCTTAATAAAGTATTAGCCTGTGATGCACTGGGGTTGACAGGTATGATAAACTGGAAAGTACTTTTGGAGGCGTATGAATGATACCAAAATAGTACTCTCCCATTTAGATGTAATTAACATCGGGGAGCAATATTGCACGAGGAGAAGCCAGCAAGATTTTTATTTCGGGGGTATTTTTTTTTTTCATTTCTTGTTTTATGAGTAGTTTGATGATTGCAGCGGTGATTTTGTAATTTAATTACCTTTGTTGAGAGCTGAGCTTTGGCTAATAGCGGGTCAACAGGATCATAAAGCAGCCTTCAAAAATATTAAAAAGGAGGTAAATCCCCCAGCTTGGGACACGTCGTGTTTAGAGGTGCGTGTGTGGGGCTGCTCCCTGGTTATTTGTTTACTGCGTTGCTTCCCGTCACTATTTGCTCTCCAAAGGGACTTGCTCTGCATTAATCATCTGCAAAAAAAGCAAGTTCTGGAGCAACCCATCTGCAAAGAGCAGGGCCGAGCTGCACAGCGGGTCTGCAAGCCGCAATCCCATGGTTTTGCACCCAAATCAACCCAGCATCACTATTTTCTTACTAAGATATTTGATTTTTCCCTGGTTGGGCTCCAACCTACTGCAGAGCCCTGGGGTCCTGCAATCCATGCAATAACCCCGATGTGTTTCCTCCTTGCACAGGCTCCCAGGAGCATCACGTGCATCTGCCTAGGGGACTGCAGGGCATTTTGGGGCAAAACAGGTGAATCCAGGGCAAAACCATTCACCACTCAATGGCACAAGGATGGTGGAGAGGGTTGGTGAGGCAGCAGCTGGATGGGACCCCATCGACCAAACAGCAAAATCCGGATTTTTAGCAAATCTGCATCTGGATACTTCCAGCAACGGACAGCAGATGGGGCTACGGAAATCATCACATTTAAAAAAAAAAAAAAAAAAAAAAAGAAAGAAAGAAAAAAAGAAAGAAAAACAGCCTTTTACATCATTCCCGAAAACCAATTTATTCGACACCATTTCGAAAAATAAATAGGATTCTCCTTTTCTGTTTTAAGACATCAATGAATCTGTCGCATAATGGGCTTTTGTAAACCGATTATCCTTGATAATCTCATTAGCTGAAATTATTTTACTTTTCTAACATGGTAGATTTTTAAATACCTTTTATTTCATATCCCTCTGGGCACGTTGCAGAGAAATTTACTATTAAGCAAAATAATTATCTATTGCAAACCTTAATGCTAAAAAGTGAAAAAAAAACAAAGTGAAATCGTTGCAAGCTAAGGATGGAGACTTGAGAGAGGAAAAGTACAGGGAAACCCAGGAATATGCAAGAAGAGGGAAAAATTCACGCACAGGCAAATCACTTCTCCCCACTGACAGATAAATCACACTTGTTTTCATGCAAATATTGCAAATAAGTAGTGTTAGGTGCATGTGTTATAGGAGGAATTCCACAAAGGTAGCAGAGCTGCAACAGATCCAGCCCAAAATGGGCCCGGCTGCCCGAGGGTGCCTGACCCAGGCCACCGCGAGGTGCGATTTGCTTCAAAATAAGCTGAAATCTGCATTTTGCCTAATTTTGCAGCTGGAAGGGGACTCTGATGTCAGCAAGGGGAGGGGGCTTTGCAGCTGGCCCGGGTTATGGAGGTAGCGAGCAGCTGTTAAAATAGAGAAGGAGCGGTGATTAATTCTTATTATGTGGCTGAAGATCTCACGATGAGTTCAGGACCCAAACCCTCCCGCAGGGAATGAACTCGAGGAGGGGGATTCTTTTTTTCCAAAAGAAGGGAACAAGAGGGGGATTTTTACACGTTTGGCCTAAATGGCCTGGTCTTGATTCACTTTTAATATTTAAATATAATTGAAACCCAGGTGATGAAGACAGAAAGACTCAGGAAACATGTGATTTGGCACTGGAACCCGTGCGCTCGGGTGGCAGGAGATGTTCTCATCGTTCTGCTCGTGGAGAGGACGGGAGAGGGCCAGCAAAATGTTCTGAAAATTGATTAAATTAAATTACTAGTTAGAGGAAGAGGTGATAAACTTGTTTTTTCCTCTCGTATTTTTGGCTTAACACGGCCATAGCATCAATGTGATAATTTGTGCCCACCTTGGGTCCAGTTCTGGGTGTTCCTCTAGGTCCCAGCAGGGTGTTTCGGACCGTCCTCTCCTCCACCTCCATCTCCTTCCCGCTCCCGAGATGTCCCCACGGGGCTGGTGAAGCTGCCCAGGGAACGGTCCTCATGGGATGAAGGTCTGGAGGACACGGCAGGCACCTTTACCCTGTGGTCCCCATCACTCCAAGCCTAAGAAATCACCCCAAAATGCAAGCCCTGGAAGCAGCATCTCTGCAGTGTTTCTCAGGCTCACTGCATTGGACAGAAAAGTCAATTTTCTGCAATATTATGGCTCAGTCCTATGGCTGGCTTGGAGAAAATCCCCCTATGCTGTTTGCTGTGGGGCTTTCCCCTACACTGCACCTAGAAAAGAGGAGATTTCTCTATATATAGTAGAGCCAAGGCCAGCCAAGAAAGTGAACTTAATGGTGAAGTTAAGGGCACTGGGTGTAAGGGTGCTGGGGAGAGCTGGCAACATGCTGACTTTGCCAAGATGAAAGAATTCACCCCCACGATTCACATCCACGTGCCAAGTATGCCAAGAAATCCAGTCTTCTGCATGGCTATAACTTATACTCATCCCCACGTAAGCTGGTTCATAAATAAAAAGCTTCCTTCTAGCAGTGACTGAGACCTCGGAGGGGTGATGTATGTCAAAGACATCTGTAGGGAGTCAAACTCCTCCCCATACGAGGAAGAGACACACGTGGGACGTGAAGAGTGCGTGGATTCCGTTCAGGAGCCCAAAATATCCCTTTTTCCTTGTAGCTGCCACGAAACCACAAACCTCCCTTTGGTTCTTTTGTACCCAAGAATTAACGGGTTGGTGGAAAACCCCAGGACGGGTTGAACAACCCGCAGGATGGGAGCGTGGTAGGAAGCGGTGGCCAATCCCTAGGGAATGGCAAGGTCTCCGATGACCGATGACCATCGCGCGCAGCCCTACGCAACACCCCTGGTTTTGGGCTTCAGGCTTTGTGGGAGGCTTGGGCTTAGGCAGTGTGTCCATGTTATAATTAATAAGCAATTTCTGTTTGAATGGTGTGTTTTGTCTTCGTTTGAGCACGTTCTCCGCAAAGACAAAGATCAAGACAAGCCTACACAGAACACACCAAAGATAAAAAGCAATCATGAAAAGAGACAGACAGAGGAAGAGAAAGAACAAGGAAAAAGAGAAGACAAAGAACAGGGAGACACCAAAGAGGACACAGAACAAAGACAGGCAAAATGAAAAGACAAAGAAAAGAAAAGACAAAGGACGGAGATGATAGAGCCCGAGAAAATATGCAAGGGAGGCACAAAAGGAAGAAGGGGGGAAAAGGAGCAGCAGAGAACAAAGGGCAGAGAACACAGAGCAGAGCAGAAACACAGGAAGGGAGGACGAGGGAAGCGAATTCAGCCAAGATGAGGCAAAAATAAACACAATGAGGAGAGAAAACAGCTAATCATCTTCTGATTTGCATTAAAAGAAGGGGGAAAAAGAAGTCACAGGGAAAACAGGTAAAGTGACAAAAGATGTTGTCAAGTTGAATGTCAAGATTTTGTTCGTCCTCTAAATTCAGGCAACCTGTCAGTAATTTTGAAACCTAAGGGTTGGATAATGCTGGTGGGAGAAAAGGACTGGCAAGGTGAAGAATAACTCCTAGGGCCTTTGGGGCTCTCCTGGGTACCAGATGGGGCAGGGGATGCTTGAAGAGCAGTGAAGGTCCCGTCTGGAAGCTGTGGGATCCAGCTGGCCAACATGCTGCCTTCTCTACAGCTTTTCTGTAGAATTGAGCCCACAGTTTAATAGCTTTGGGCATCCCTTTCGGACAAGGAGGTGCCATCAAAAACCAGCCCTGCAGTGGTAGTTAATGGACACCCAGGCATGGCAGAGAGATCTAGAGCAATCTCTAAGTACTTGTAGATTGGATCCTATAGGGGATTTAAGACATCATGTGAATTAATATATCAGCAACAATAAAATACTGATTTTTTAAAATTTTCCTCTACATCAAGGGAGATTATGGTGACCACATCTGTGCTACAAATGCAGGATCATATAAAAAATGTCTCTTCAGGTGCAACAGATGTCCTAAAACCAACTTTTTGGATTTTTCCTCATTTTTCCTCACTGAATGCTTGTCTTTTTATTTTTCCTTCAGGATGACCCCTTATGAAGACTCAAAAAACCCTGATTTCCTACACTTATCTACACTTATCCTTTGCACATTATATTTTCTTCCATTTTAAATGTTCCAGAAACCTCATGAATCAATGTCACTTGCACACAGAGCTGTAATTCCCAATGTTTTACATTCATTCACACGTTCATTCACTTGGCTGGCTACAGAAAAATGACATGCAACGGGTTAACCAGGTTCCTTATTCTCCTTGTTGGTTATATTTTATTAACCAGCGTTTCTATAACGTGCTCTATTTTTCCCCTTTTGAAACTTCCCCATTTCTTTCACAACACTTTCACCCTATTTCCGGGCTGCTTCTCCCCAAGGGGAAAACTGGAGGCTTGGAAACTTCATATGAACTTCCTGAAAAAGAAACAGATCACCTATTTAAAAAAAATAAAAGTGTGCTGTAAATACAGTTTGATACGTCCCAAGGAAAGAGCTGGCTCTAATCACAACACAAGGTTTAAAATTCATTGTTGTGTTCAGTTTATTGATTTAATAATGTATTTATTATTTATGACTTCTACAGCAGATGGAATTCTGTTTCCATTATTTGATGTGGGTTAATCAGGGGATAATGTGGTTCTTTTATACTTTCACCTAAGGAGTCTTCTGTGCTCAAGAAGCAGATTGTTTTTCAGAAAACTGTGAATCAAATCCCCTTCTGTCATGCAATTATTGCTATTTCCCTACAAAATTATAATCTGTTTAAAATCTAAGGCTAATATTTGAACTAAAATAATTGCACACATATGAATTACATCCAAGGGAGGAAGGTTTCAGAATCCTTCAGTTGGCTTCCCTGCTTTTCCAATGTGTGCAACTGGCCTTTGGGATGTGTCACTGCTCTTTACCCCTGGATACCTGGAACTCTGCTGCCAACACTGCTGCTATTCACAATTTTTGACTGTGCTCCTTTTCATTTTACTTTTCCATCACTCCAGACCAGGAGCTCCGGAAGGACAAATAGTTGCCAAAGATGTTCTAGGGGAGATAGCTCTTCATACCATCTTCCCATGGTCATTCAGATATTTTTTTTTAAGTTCACACCATTATTGACATGAATTTTTGAATTATTTATCATGAACTCATGCATATTTATTACTCCTTTTTCTCAACATCAAACTCTTGATGCCCAGTCATTAGTTTCATTGAAGAGCAGCAAGTGCTACCCATAGCAAGCTATTAAATTCATTCTGGAGTAGACAAGATACTGAAGGAAATTGAAATCACAGCAATGGTTTTTCCATGCCAGTTGACTTAATGCTTGACCAAAGAATGATTTCTAGCCTTGTTGGTCTGGATACTGGGTCTCACAAGACATATTAAGCCATTTTTCTTATTATTTTTTTCCAAAGGATGCGATGCTATCAGAACCACAGCTACAGGCACATGCTGAGGCTGCCCAAAGGCAAAACCACATCCAATCCCCTGCTCTCCAACCCAGAGGATGGAGGGACAGTGGGAGAGAGCTGGAAGAGCAGAGGGCTTCTCCCAACCAACTGTGTAGGATGGAATCACGCTGTCCCCATCCCTCTTTAGTGCACCGAGACAGCGTTCACCAAAATGTGAAAGCAAATGAAAGCAAGGAAGACCTCCGCAACCCTAGCGTCCTTGGAAAGCATGTATAAGTGCATGCTTTTTGGTTTTGCTTTATTTTTCATGGGAAAAAGGAAAAAAAAAGAGCATCATGAAGGGCAAATCCTCCCCTTCCCCCTAGGAAACGCAGAGGGAAGGCAGAGGAGAACAGGTTGAGATGCAGAGGTTCAATCTAAGCACTGCTGTGCCCGAGCTCAGTCCCAGCGCAGGAATTTGGCCCGCGCTGAGCTGCAAAGCAGGCACATTGCTGCAGCACAGCTGTAAAAGCCCTGCTCGTTTTAAAGGTCCAGTTCTGCCGCGAGACGAGCATAAGGCTCCTGCCAACCCCTCCTCTCTCTCCTGCCACACACTATCTGAATTTTATAGTTTGGAAATGAGGGGCATCTTACCCAATTAGGCACTCCGCAGCCTAATCAGCTTCCTTCTCTACCAGGAAAATATTATGTGTTTCGACCCAGCTGTTCCCTTGTGTTGTTGTGTTGTCAGTCATATTCTGCTGGAGAGAGGAGCGATGTGAGCCGAGGACATTCCTGCACATCTGTTAACCGAGAGGCACAAATGCTAAAGGATTTTAGAGCAATTTCCAGAAACAATAAGAATTAGTTGTTCGTTGGATGCTAGCAACACACACCTTTTCCTCTTCTTTAGCATGTCTGTCAAAAAATGTAATTATTAAGGACCAACAATGTGGCTTTTTATGTGAACCAGTGCTGACTACACTGGAGTATTGCATTTTTAATTATTATGATGTTAAATGGCTTTAATTGCTGACACTCTCCTGATTCACAGAGCATTTTTATAACATTTATTAAAAAAAGGCCAAAGTTTATTTTACAGTCTGCAATAAAGCAGAACACAAAACCCAGCAATTGGCTCAATGATCCCAGCACATTAGCTTTATACACAGACTGCATATTATTCTTGCTCTATAAGTGATGTGAAAAGCAAAATTGAAGTCCTGTACAAAATTTGATCATCTTACTTAATAACAACAGATGCTCAGAGTGGTGGCATTTTGAAAAGAGCTCTGTGTGCTACTGGTTATTAAATGGCAGGACATTTGGCATCCTCTAGCATTAGACCATTTGAAAACCATAGAGTCACATAAATAGCTGATGAGAGCTGGAGAAAAAAAAAATTTAACTCCTGTCTGCATAACAAAACTCATTTCATTTAAAAGATTTAAAATGGGAGGGCTGCCTTTCAAAAGAAAAGTCTGCAAAACTTCCCGTTCATCGAGGAGGCGGATGAGCAGGGGGAGAGCAGCAGTGGCTCAACAGCACGAGCAGCCCGAGGATGCTAATGGCTTCTGCTGCTCTGTGTCGCAGCTCCGTGCAGTCTGGAAAAGGCTCTGGCGCTGCGTTTCCTTCTTTATTTTAAAAATAAAAATATTGGCGGTGTGTAGCCAAATTAACATAGATGCCGGACGCATCCACAGCACACGGGTATGGCTTTAATAGAGCAATTGCTATTCAATAAGGCAGGATCGATAAAGACAGCGGCTCGCTTGCTTCCCGGTATAAATTATTCTCGCAGAACAGCTATTGCTTCTATAGGTACCACTGCTATGGGGTTAGATTTGTGCATACTACAAGCAGCTCTAGTGCTGCTTTCTTATTTCCGATGGGGCTCGATGCAGAGCCACTGCGCTGCGCATTTATTAATGCACAAACTACTGGTTTTCCTTGCCCGAAGTGTGCTCCCTGGGCCAGCCATACCACACACAGCTCCGAGGAAAACTGGCATTGCTGTAAATACGTGCGTGCATCAGGCACTTTAATTGCAATTAAAAAAATAGAAAACAAAAAGATTTTGATTGAGAAGTTGAGCAAAGACATACTGAGCTATGGAGCGGGTGCGTGTGCGTGCATGCATGAGCCCTTTATGCCCACTTAATAAAATCTCGAGGACTGGGTTATAATGGAGGTGCTTATACATCCTTAACCACGGCGTCGCAAATGGAGCTCCTATAATTAAGAGTGCATTGTTGTTTGTTTTATGCTAATCTTCTTCCAGGGTGACAGACTGGCACCTGCATGGGGGGTAACTTTCAGCACTATATTAGCCCATATGGCACAAGCTAAATTGTATCTAAGCTATGGGCTAATTATGGATGAGTTAATAAAACCAAGCAATGTCAGTCTGGCCACTTCTTCTGGTCCTTTGCCGACCCCCCAAGTGAGTTATTGCCTGCTCTGTTCTCTTCAACTATTTCCATTTTTGTTCCCAACAGTTGCTGCCAAGCTTTAGGTTTAGGCTTCTTTAATCACTTTCCTTCGCAATCCAGGGCGAGATCACATCAAACCCACCCTGATGCACTTGTTCCATGCAGTAACTTTCCCCTAGTTATCCAGAGGCAGCCTGCCCAATAGCAAATGCATCGTGCTGAGTTTCCTGCAAACTTGCTGCAGAGCAAGGTAGAACAGGCAGATTTTCATATATTCAAGGAGCAAGAAGTATGGACCGTGTTCCTTAAGGCGTTGAGGAGAGAAAAGCGGATTCCATTTGGTGAACATGCAGGTAACAGAGAACTGGGAGGATGGTAAAGAGACTTTCCCCGTGNCAATAGCAAGTGCATCATGCTAAATTTCCTGCAAACTTGCTGCAGAGCTGGGGCAGAACAAGCAGAATTTCATATACTGAAGGAGCAAGAAGTATGGACCATGTTCCTTAAATAAGGTGTTGAGGAGAGAAAAGTGGATTCCATTTGGTGAACATGCAGGTAACAGAGAACTGGGAGGATGGTAAAGAGACTTTCCCCGTGTTTTAAGGTAAGTGCATATCTAAGTGTTATTTTGGGGATGAGGGTGAAGGCCTAGCTACTTATTTAGTTAAATCGAAAAAGTAATTTCTTTATTTCAACAAAAATGTTGTGTTTAGGGGTATATTGGTCAAGCCTGGCTACAAAGCAGTTTTTCCAGTACACAGAGGTCCCTGTGGGGTTGTGAACTGTCTGAAGGTGTCACCAGCTTGTGGCATTGCCCATTTTCTGTGCCCAGCCAAACCCAAAACAGCCTCCAATATCTTNTGTTTTCAACCCCAAAGCCTTGGGTAGACTTAGTATATCTCTGTGCCCAACCAAACCCAAAACAGCCTCCAATATCTTATGGGTCCTTAGGGATCATCCTCAGCATTTGGTCCCATGAGCTATCAACTATGTGGGGTAAAAATAAAATAAATAAAAATAAAAAAGAAAGAGCAAAAAATTCTGGTTGGAATTTCTACAGGTCGGCAACAGCCTTCCAGGCCAGGCGTTCTCTTATTTATCTAATGCTCTGCACTTCCAGAAGGAAATGCCACACGGCTGCTGCTGTTTGGAGCGATTGCTTTTACATTACAACTTCATATCATTTCCAATAAAAGCGCACAAGAAATAAGTAGATTTCTTGCTCTTTATTTCCTGTAAGGAGCAATGCCATGTTTCACACAGTACCTTGTCAAATCCAAAATTATTGGGCAAACCTCTTTTAAACCCATCAGATGTAATGAAATGTTTCATCTGGAATGGCAATTGTTTTTCCAATTCCAAATTTTACTCCCTCTCTCTGTTTTTTCCCTCCTTCCCTCGGTTTATAGACAGTCTGCTAATCTACTCAGCCCCACTGGACCAAAAACTCTTCTCACCCAATGTGTCTCTCCTGGAAATGTCTTAGAACCCTAAAAGTCATGGTCAGGCTTTTGCCTATGCAGCTAATGACTGCATAGGGCACCAGGAGACAAAACCTGTCATTATTCCTTGTTATCCAAATTATTTAGTCCTTTTCTCCCCTCCAAAATCTTTTCCAGACTAGTCCCTCACACGTGTGGACCCATTGGTTTGAAACTGAGATTTACTTTTTTCCCCTTAGAAGATTAATTTACTTCATTAAATTAAATTCCAATTAAATTCAAACAAATTCAACCATACTGGAAAATCTTATGGCTCGCGCTACATGGATCACATTAAATGAGCCCTTTTTCTGGCCTGATGGATCTGATGGTTCTGTTGGATTACTTAACGGATTAATTAAGTCAAAATGGGAAAGTCTTATTCTGCACCCAGACCTGAGCTGGTGCCTCATGCCTTGTTCTCCTTATAGCACCAAGGAGATTTTACAATATGAGTGTGGCTGTGCAAACAGTAACACAGGAATTACTGGATTTTTGTTTCCCTTTCAAATACCAAGACCTCTAAGGAGAGCTTGCAGGGAAGGTTATGCAAACCTTTGGTAAAATAACATATAGTCTGTCTGTTTGGGGTGATGGCAATGACTTTTTAGTACAATAGCACCCAATAGCTCTTTCTAAAAGCTATGAAACTTAAGCAAGTTAGAAAAAGCCACCAGCAGCATCTTCAGAATGTCAACCTCTATATCTTGTATACAGAAAAAAAGAATAGAGACCAAAACTGTGTGAGAGGATGCACAGGATAAAATAAGTGACAAATAGATGCTGGGTTTTGTGGTTGAATCAAGCACATTCCTGCACAAGCTTCTATTGTAGCAAGCTCATAGAGAAGAGCCAGCCGAGTCCTCTGACCTATCGGGTTTTCTAATGCAAAAATAATGTAGTACAACTTTCCTTTAAGCCTTTGTTCTTATGAATTACATCTCGGGCCGCTTTCTCCTTGGTAGTTATTCCTCTTCTGTATCACCTTGTGTTTGAAGAGATCTAAAGATTAGGCCACTTAACAGCACACTGTGTTTACTATACAAATTATTGATTGCCTGTTTCTAGACTATTTTCTCACAGTCTCCTACAGTGAATGGAGAATGGAAAACGGCTCATAATATGTGCCCTTTCCTCAAGTTCAACCACCAAAATGCTTCAGATACCATCTTACAAAATGCTTCCAGCGTTATTTTCCTTCCCCTATCAGTAACGCTCAGGTTTTTAAAAGCAAAACAGCACTTTGCATCACTCAGAGGCAAATTATTCACCTTCTTGTGTAGCTTTCTGTACTGGTGCTATATTAGGATCTGCATTATGTGTTTGCTATATCGGTTGCCATATTTCATTCATCAGGAAATAAAGACTGAGTCTGGCTGCAAAGTTAGGATGCATCCGTGAGCTTTCCCAACATTGATGCAATTCAGACAGGATTTTTCCACTTCTGGAAGACTCTCCAAAGGCACCAGCATTAACTGACCCAGGAAAGCACCTTGGTGTCACATAAGAACACAGGGAAATTTTGTTCTAGGAAAAAGACTCTTTGATTATAATTTGCCCAAGCAACCTCTGAGAACACTTCTGGAGTATCAAAACCCTGTTCAGTAGAGATGGAGCCTCTCCCTGCTCCTTGTGTTGGGAGGATCTATGTTATCCTACAAACAAGAACCTGTGCTGGGGGTAGCGGGTCCCAAAGGGTCTCCGATGGTCACCCCGGTGAGGGGCTGCACCCCAAAGCTTTGCTCATCTATATAAAAACGCCTTCAAGAAGGGATGCGCAGAGCAGCCTAAGCAGGGCAAGGTGGTGGCAAAGACAGCACAGCTGGAGGTTGGGATATTCTGTTTCCCAGCAGTACCAAAAAATCTAGGTATTTACATAAAGGAAAGTTCCTCATTTATGGTGGAAAACTCAAGCATTTGACATTCAGCAGCTGGACACTGTAAAAATCGTTCTCCTTGCGTCTCTTGTTACCTGCCGGTAAGCTGATACACCTGGGCTTTTAACAAGGCGATACGGAGCGATCGCTCGGCTTGAAGAGGTCGCTGCTTCCCGGACGGCTGCAGGGAGCAGATCTTGTCCCATCGCTCAACAGGACCTGCGGAATGCAAACAGCGCCGCGTCAAAGGGATGTGATCCATCCCTTGCCTTGGGATGGATCAAATTCCCAACCGTTGTGCGCGAGGTTGACAAATGCAAGACGTTCCAGTTGGTTTGGGCAAGTCTAGTCTTAATCTTTCGCGAAACCAAAACACAGCAGAGATCGCACTCAGCATTCCCAAGACTTAATTTAATTAAAACCTCTCATTGTCCAGGGCTGGTTTCAAGCTCTCCCGCCTCGTTCTCTGCATACAGACATAAACGTTTACCAGACCCAAACTTGGCATTGATTTTCCTTTATCCCTTGTGTTAGGCTCAATCCCTGGGGATGCTCAGATGGGGTAAGGTTAGGAAAGTTATGCACAACAGCTCTTAACCTGATGACTGGCAAGATAAACAGAGCACTGGCATCATTTAGGTGAACTCACCTCTCAAATTACTTATCCCGCTTGGATTTCATGCAAAGTGCTCCCACTTTTAAGCGAATACCTCACTAGTGCTCCTCCAAAAGGCTTCTTTACAAGGTTGGAATCAAACATCCATTGCAAAAAAAAAAAATCAGTTTCTGGTAGTTATCGCTGCCCATTCCAACAAGGTCACCCGGCAGGAGTTATTACCCTGTCGGATGCTGAGATGCAGTCGGAAGGGTGACTAAAATACGGTGAGAAACCAAATAGGAAATTTCTTGGATGCTGCATTACGTTTGGCTGCTTCCTCCTGCAGACAGGCAGCTCCAGATGCCCACGCTGAACATCTGGTTCACAACATAGGGAAGGGAGGAAGTCTTAGCAGGGAGGTTTTCGCAAGATGAATCTTCAGCCGGTATAAATTGTCTTAGCACCAGGGGCACCCGTGTAACCGCAGTCATTTATTTTACTGGGGACATAAGTCAGTTGCCCGGGATCGCGTTAATCACTAGGAAGTTTCTGCAGTCTGGGAGGCTGCTCCCAGCAGAGACCTGGACAAATCCCGCTCCAGCACCGACTTCTTGGGGATGTTCAAAAAGAAACGAATGTGTCTTTTAAGGACAAAGCCTAGCAGTAAATGCAATATTTATAGCTGCTCGGTGCAAGGGTCAGGTACAATGAAGCATGCTGATTTCAGTGACATTATTTCCATCTTGAAATCACTTAAAGTGGAAAATCAGTAAATACACTAAATTTCTTCAATATAAAACTCACTGCCTTGCTGGAACATTTCTTTTCCATTTGCGTTTTTTTAACTGGTTTGCTTAGTAATTTCTCTCTTTTATTTAATTCCTTGCACTGAATCCAGATCACTTCCTCTTCCAGGTAAAGATTTTTATTTATTAAAAACACAAGTGCGTGTAGGGTTTTATTTTCCATCCGGTAATTTCGTCCAATTTTCATAAGCTGAGAGCACTCACGCAGGGTTTTACTTGTATAAAACCAAGTTAAGAGATGGATTCAATAAGGCTGCTCTGCAACTGCACTGCTCCACACAAGACTTTGGGATTCTGCACAAGTTGAGTATACTTGTTGCTGATTTGAGGTTTCTTCTTCTTTATTTAATGTTTTTGTTTTTTTTCTGAACCTATATTTGTTTAGCCAGAAAAGTGCTCGTTAAGAAAAATGATCTTCAGATAGATAGTCAATTTTAATCGTATCAAAAGTCAGCAGACAGACTATTACTTAGCTCTACTTAGTTCTCCAAAGTGAATCAGAATTAAAACATTAGCAGCAAAAAACGGCTGTAAGCATCAGGATATATCCAAATACTGCAACTAAAGGGGTCAAATTCTGCTCTCTGATGTACAAGCTGCCATTGAATGTCCAATGCCCGGATTTCTCTCTAAACTCTTATTCCTGAAGTGATAAAGTAGAGGTGTGATCCAAAGAGAACTGGACGTTTCCCGATGGATACTACCACCAACCCAGGAACATCACCACTGCATTTGCCTCAGTCATCTAAACTTGTTTTTATGTAAGCGGAAAGTAATGGTCCGTTTATCTGATTTTATCTTCATGCAATAAATAGAGGAACAGTTGCTTTAGACCGTGCCACTCATCACAGATTTATAGATGTGACAGTTAAATCTAAAAATTAACGGTGGAAATTTTATTTTCTCAGTCATTACTTGTCGGAGTCTTTTAGGAAGCTAATTAGTCGAAAGGAGGTAAAGAAAATATAGTTCGTCAATAGAAAAGACTTAGGCAGAGGGTCTTATAATCACAAACAAAAAAATATTCCAAGGGCTGCTAATTAAGGGTGTATAATATTGCTTTTCCAGCGAGAACGCTGAATGCAGCAGTTGCGTGTGAGCACGTAAACACTGAACAGTGAAACGTGCTATTTATCCATCACTGCTAATCATGTTCTAAATAAGCCTAAGCACGTTGTAAATAAGTTTAAATACGGTGATAAAAATGGAATTTCTGAATATTCCTGCCCACAAGGGAGGGAGATGCTATGGACTCCCTCCCGCCCTCCTCTTTTTAGCCTACCGGGCATCTGTTGTTCCATTAACATCTACATTTGTTGTAGGTGGAGGCTGCTGGGGGCATGGGACTGACCCCAGCGCTCTGACACGCTGCCCTGTCCTTCCCCATGTCAAGAGAAAAGCCATTGAGCTCTGGATGTGTCACTAACACGGGATGGATCTAGGGGAGAATGAGAACAAACCAGCCCCGCTTGCTCTATACAGCTGATAGCACCTGCATCCTGCAAGGAAAAAGGCAAGAAAAGGTGGAGAATGAAGCAGGCCATGTAACTGCATCTTCAATCTGATCCAGCTCCTGCAAGAAGTTATTTTTTTAAAATCCTTTGAAATGCCAGGGAGTTTTCTGTGAAAAAGTGGCTGCAGTGCAGGGACTCGAGGAGAAAAAAAAATAGTTTAGTTAGTTATGCCTGTAAAGGACCTCGCACGTTAAGCCATGGTCAAAGCAAGAAGTAATCATAATTCACACCAAACCTGCAGAAACACCACCTGATAAATCGTAGCCAAAGGCTAAAAGCTGATATCTGCGCTGTGCACAAGCTTCTTTTGGAGCCTGGGAAAGCAGTTTCTCCCTGCACGAGGGTTGCTTTGCACCATGTGGTTCTGCAGAAAACATCTTTATGCTGTTGGTGCACGAAGTGGAAGAGAAAATGCCATGAAAAAGGGTTACTTACGAGGTGCAGAACCCGTACATCAGCTCCGGCAGCTAGCAGGGAGCTGGGAAGGGGGCTGCAAAAGCACCTTCGTGCTGCAAGGGTGCTCTGACAGCAAGTGCAGAAATCAGAGAGAATTTGGGCTATTTTAAGTTACATCAAGGATCTGCAGAGACTGGAGATAGCTAGAGATTCGGACGGGATAGCAAAAGATAATTTCAGTGGTGGCTTTTGCTTTCCCCAGACATTTCCTGCATGCCCCTGCATGAGGCATCTCCTTCTGTGTGTTTTAAATTACTAAGGAATGTAGGATTTGGCCCTTTATAAATTAAATGTTTAGACAATAAAGTCTTTTTTTTTTGCCTCAACACAAACATAACAAATAATAATTTCCCTCAAAGCATCATCAAACAGAAGGGCATCAAAATCAGTTACAAAAACAACCTTATATTTGGCTTGATCTTTGGCTGTTGTAAATTAGCATAATCTGAATGACTTCAAAAGAATTATGCCAATTTATAGCACCGAGAATCTGTTCTATTGTGCTTAAACTCTCCCCAACATCTTGACATACTTTGTTAGTTTAGTATTTATTCTCATGCATTAAAAGAGCCTAAAACACAATCCTCTCATCTGCTCTCAGCAAATTGCATTTGATTTTGTGTTGGTTAAAAATATCAGCTGTGGCCGGCCACCAAAAGGTTGTCCAGCTGCTTTGGAGCCCATTTAAATATGAATTGAAACAAGAGCGTTTCATGGAAATTTGGCCGCTCCTGGCTCTCCCTGGCTTTGTCCGCATGTAGATTGTTTGTCCCTCCTTTCAGCTCAATGGCTTCTTTCAAATTATAACAAACAGGGATGCTGGGGAATACCACAAAACAGCTCCAAAGATGTAGGGCTCTTTTATGCGCCGGGCTGTGTCGCTTGCTAACAACCCGAACGCCTGCAAACAGCGGCGAGGGCGAGAGGGGACAGAAATTCCCCGCTCCCGGGGAAGGGAACGGGCAAACAAACCCACCCCTACATGGAAAGACAAAAAATATTTCCTCAATTAGGCTCTGGGAGGAAAAAATGGCCAGGATTTGGCATCCCGATGCACGTGTGGGCCTTGCTTCCGCGCTCGGCTGGCTCGCTGCAAGGGGCTTCTGCCAAGATGCTGCATCCTGGATCTTCCTCAGTAAAATAAGGGACAAAGTGAGTGGGATAACACTGCTTTTCCAGCGTCAGGGAGCAGAGATTCCATCGGGGACATTCTCAATGTGCAAAAGTTTGACTGTCTCACTCAAAAAGATATCTAAATGGGCCCTGGAATGTTTTGGGAACTTGGGTTTGCACGGCTAACGCTTACAGCTTCTGCTTACACCAATTCACTCCTAAACATTTAGAACATTTAGAATATTTAGAACATGCAGAATATTTCTCACTGCTTTAGAGAGGAGCAGGTCAGGGTTTCATCACACACAGATAAACCCAGTTGGGTTTTGCCCAACTTGGTGTTTCCCCTAAGTGCGGAAATTTCTTTTTAGAAGAAAATGAGGTTCCCCAACATCTTGAAAATCTACTTTTTACCCATCCCAAAGTCCTGCTGTATGGGAGCAGCAAAGGTGTTTGGAGAGAGGAGTCTGACAAACTCCTTGCAGCGAGCTCTAAAGCCGAATAAAACTTAGCTGGAGCCGTAAAAGAGCAAATTCTTGTGCTTTTCCCTCAGATTTCTGTTTCCTGCCAAGTGGGAAGACAGGTTATTCCAGACACAGCCTGACCTTTGTGATCAGGAATGCCTGATGCACCAGCACCGAGCACAGTTTTCTCTAATGAACTCAGAAAATGGCAATGGCAATTTCCTTGCGTCCAGGGCATGTTTAGAGTCTGACTCTTTCTTTTCCCCGATGGTCACGGACTCGCAGGATGGGGAGACCTTTTCCTTAAATGTCATAACTTTTGTCACTTTAACTTCTATTAAGATAGGTTATTGACTTTATGTATAATTAATGGCTTCCAAAGTCCTACATATTTACACATGGTAAATCCTGGTGCAGGGAAACAAACATATTTCTGTTGTTTATTGCTCTCCCCTCACCCAGGAGTACCAGAAGTCCCTTGAACTAAAGCCCTACGGCTTCTTCCATAAACATGTCTGGATGTTTCTCACTTAGGTCAACGTGACAATTATTAGAACTGGCACATATAAACACAAAAAGCAAGAGGCATTAACAGGTCTATTCACTAAGGGTTCCGCACCCTTTCCACGAAAAAAACCTTAAATAAAAGTAACATGCCTAAATTGTGTAAATGTCAAGGTTTTCTCATTCATTAATTCCCCTATCCTTGAGGTGCAACGTCCCCATTTTAGCCTGTGCTCAATGGAAAAGTGCTGGGCTGAAAAAAAACAAAAGGGAAGGGTCATCCTGGCACGTTCCCCAGCTCACAAAGGCTGGAGAACCGGAGTATGATCCAAAAATGCACTTATGTGCATTGCACCTAGGAAGAAGCATTTGCTAGGAATTTATTCGCCTCATTCCGTCGGGGATTGACAGCAGCAGCGTTCATGGTCCTGTGTGTCCTCGGGAACAACGCCGTGATGTTTCCTTGGTGCTACACGACCCAGACGTGCTCTATATGAACAAAGGACGGAGAAGGGAGGGGAGAGAAAAGTTTCTTTCTCCCACCTTTAGACTGTGCTTCTGAGTTTATTCCTCTTAGGAAGGGGGTTACTGCAAATACACACAGAGGGGACTGAAAACTTCATGTCTGCTTGCTATAAGTGAGTCCTTAAGCAACCTTAAGAGGAGACCATGGGCCTCTTAAGAGACCTCTCCCTTAAGAGAAGACCCTGGTCCCAACACATCACTCGCTTCCATAAGCCCAGACATCGTCCCTGCGGCTCCCTTTGGATCCAGCACAGATGCTCAGGAATGCCATGCACTCCTTGCTGGGCTGGTGGACATGGGGGGACTCCTCTCTCTTTCCAGGGTTTGCTGGGCATTTTCTTCTGTGCATCATACAGAACATGTTCTTGTGAATGGTCTCTTTCATCAGTGGTGTACAGTTTCTATCAGAAAATAATCTCTTTATGTATTAAAAAATATCTGATGCTTTAGCTCCCCCAAACAACCCCTTACAGAGCCCACAGGAACAAAATCCCTTCTGTGCCTGATACTCCCTACACGTCCTGAACTTAAACCAGCCCGGAATGACTGCAACGAGTTCATCGGGTTTACACGATCGATGCTGCTCCAGCAAGAGAGGAAGAGGGGAGAAGACAAGGCAAGGAGCAGATTCCAGCGCCCGTTTCAGCAGACAGACACGAATGCACCAACCCATTCTCCTCCTCCTGCCGTAGCCCGAGTGAAGCCCCAGCGTGTGTCCCGTGCTGCAGATGGAGCGCGGCGGCGCGCAGACCGCGTGCCAGCTGTCGGCGTGGGGACACAGGTGTCGACGCTCGCGATCGCTGCTAAGTGGGAGCCAGACCTCCAGCAGCCAGGCGCTAATAAAAGAAGAGGGACGCGGTCTGCGTTTCCCTTTCTCCTTTTGACACACGGGCAGAGAAGAAAGAATTCTAAGGAGAAACATCTGCCAAAAGACGTATTCTGAGGGATGTTTAAGCCTGGCACGGTAACGAGTCAGAATTTAATTGCAGTAAATAGCCATGCTTACAGAAACATTTTATGCACATACAATACACAGATATATCCATAAGACAATCTGAAGATAAGGCATAAGTTATTTTGACTCTTATTCTAGTCTGAGTGCCCAGCATAGCCCAGATTAAACAGTAAACTAAACGCACGTACCCTTTATGAAACTGAAATATAGAAACAGACATGAAAAAACAAGATTCATCACAAGATAACACCACTTTGTGTTAGTATCATCTCAGCTGTACAGTGATTTTACAGTTACTGATCTTTATTTCCAAATCTATATCTCCACAGACTAGAGGTAAGTCACCACGGGCTGTGTATGCGAGCTGAGTGACGGGGATGACGGCATCAATAACCAGCTCCCACACGTGATGTAATGCCAGTATTGCAGCTTCCCAATTTCTTTTAGCATGAGAAAGTGCTATTGACAGCCCTTCCCAAACGCTATGCTGTTGGGATGTCAAACCCACTCACTGATTAGTGATGGAGAGTTAGGGAAAAGTCCTTCTGCCATTCACCCACGGTATCTACCCATAGCCATTCCCCGGCTTTTGGACAGTGTGAGAATGCACCATTCTTCATACATCTCCCATAAATATCCGGAGGCCAGCTGAACTACCAGGATGCTCTACAGTTTTCCAAGGATACAAGTTCTTCCTTGACTTCCCTGGAAGTTCCGCCTTGCAGTCACAAACTTGTTCATTTTTTTCCCATCTTCATCCAGGGTGCAAGGATCAGGCTTTTAGAAAGGGAATAACCAGTTATAGCCGTGGTTACTAAGGGGCTCTGTAGCAAGACCACATATTTAATTGCTTTTGACTTCTGAAGCAGTTGATTTGTTCCAGGCTGTTTTTTCAGCCAAGGCTGAATATCTCCACATAGATATAGTTAAAAATTCTTGGGCATTCAGGCATTCCCAAGAACATAAGAAAAGGAAAGATAAAGAAACTCTAAGAAAAAGCAGAAAGGGAAGGGGACGGAGGAATCCCAAGTCATAAATGCCCTGAAGTCACATCCAGGCCAATGACACCTTCTGTCGTACATAACGCAGGAGCTGCATGTAGCAGGGCTGAGGTTTTTGGCCGCAGCCGATTGCAGCTGTGAGATGATTCTTACACAGGAGCAAAAATAGCTGGATCCAACATTTGGCGTAAGACAAAGATGATTCTGCCCAAGAGGAAAGGAATGACAGTTTGTCACTCATTCCAAGGAACCCCTCAGCCTTGTCACAGTGGTTCCGGCCATCAAATTCTCTTTACTCAGCAAATCTCACGTTATCTGAGTGGGGTACAGAGGAAAGGAGGGTCTGAATGCTCCTCTCTGGCCCCTGCAAACCTGAATATTGCAGTGCTCCACATACGAGACTTGAGCAATGCAGCAAACAGCCACTGCCACAATGGTCTTCACAGGAATGAATTCAAGGCTGAATATTTGTTAAATTAGCTTTTTTTGGCTTGGTTGCGAGGCCTTCCCTCCACAGAACCTCATAGGAGCTAAAGGTGCCAAAGCCTCATTACCTCGGGCCACCTAGACACAACACCACGAGCAGCAAGAAGAAGTGGCAGCGTGTCCGTAACTCGCATGTTGTTCAGCCAGAAGACACCGCGTGGCTTGGGATACCTAAAACGGCTCGATCAGATTTTTCCCGTAGTCTCTGTTGGCCGCTCGGTGCAATACCCGCTTTGTTGTGCTCTTTGCAGAGCTATTTATATCACACATTGAGCTGCAAGGCACGCTTCCAAGGGCTCGTGTTTTAGGGTTAGTTTGGGCAAGGACCCAAACCTCTGGATGAGAAACTCTCTAAACCACCAGGGTTTGCAAAATGAGGCTAGAAATCACACACAAATGGGCTTTCTCCAGAACGATTTTTGCACTCCGTTTGTAACTGAACCGCTCTCTTGACGTGTTTTTATATTTTCCTATCCAGATCTAACCAAAATATGGAAGCATTGAATACTGAGTAAGGAAAGGAAATACACATAAGCAAACATTGCCTGACTTGCCTGGAATTTCAGTTCGAGAAATGTCACTGCTGTGAAGGGAGTCTGCCCTTGGCTCATGATAACAGTGCATGGCAAGGTGTCAAAATAGATTTAATTTTAAGGAATGTAGAACTATTAAAATAATGAGGCAGGATGAAAAAAGGGGAACCAAAGAAAATGAAAAGTAAGTGAGTTTTTGTGCTGGAGGTCTGCAAGATCTCTTGTATTTCTCAAAAGGCTTGTGGTTGCCAGCTGGAGAACCCAAGGTGACTGTCCATAAAGAGACCTGAATTCACCCTTATCAGTTAATTTTGGGTTTGAAGAGTTGAATTTACTCTTAGCCGAGCCCATCATTCATAGATGGACCAGTAAGGCTAGCCCTGCCAGCAGGGACCACATCTTTCCTCAGCTCATGGCTCTGTTGGATCCATGGAGGGATCAGCATGTGCCAAGTGGCCACCAAATCAGTTGGCCGGGGCAGCCATGGGCTACCTGGTGAGCATCTCCCACACCAAAGCCACCACTTCCAGTCGTACCTTGGATATTGCCAGGTGCTACACAAGAAGGACACGGTGTAGCAGGAGGAGGTGTATTTGGGGGACTCTGACCCCTGCACACCCATTCAATGCACCACACAAAGCAAACATCCTTCAGTCTAGCCCTGCCACTTAAAAAGTGTAGCTGAGATTAGACAAATTATTCAAGTTCTGTAGCTTTGAAATGTTTACCCCCAAAAAAATCCATCAACTCCATTCCATGTCAAAAAGACATGGACTCATGTCAAAAAGATTTTACTTTCTTTAATTAAAAAAATGGGGGCTTGGAAAGCATGGTGAAATTTTGTCCTGCACAATTTCAAATTGGAATGTTCCTAGAAAGCAACCTTGGCCCGTGAGGTGTTTCCTTGTGGATGAATCAGCATTTTCCCCAAGAAAGGGCTTCATTAAATATTTGTTGGCTGGCCTTATCCTGCAGCACCGTGTGGACCTACCTTGGACCTGTGTATCCAGAGATGCCCTTTCAGCCTTGCCTTGCCCAGCAGGCAGCCGTAATCCACCCGTCTCCCTGTTCTCCCTCCAGTGTCTTTCCCGCTTGTGCTTCATCCCCCAGAAAAGCTCCTTTTCTCTCCATTACCAAGACCTAGATGCAAGAATCATGAGCCACAACTCCTAGACAAGACACAGATGTACATGCTAGGCCACTGCACCTGTCCTTCTTGTTAAAGATGAAGCCACATTTTATAAATTTAGCCTTGATTTAGTTAACATTTCAAGCGAGAGACAAAATGCCTCGTGTCTACTTAAATAATAGATGCGGCCAAAGCAATATACAGTAATACAGAATTATGTTACTTTTTAATCAGACTCTCTGTTGCTTTCTTCTTTTAAATTACAGATGATCTCTGCTATTCCAATATGTCACAGTGAAATGCAGCACTTGTGCGAGAGCACATATTTCTAAAAACACCCGAGAAACATCCTGTAATATTCATACAGCAAGGCTGCCTTTGTAAAGTTGCACCGGCGAGGTGTTTTAAAGCACTGTTTCCAAATGCCCTTGCTACCTAATTTGTAAAACAAACCCTCCATCCCAAACAAATCCGAAGGTGGACATATGTGTCCTTGTCTCGTTATTAATGTCCACTATTCCCATGCATTATAGTGGTTTATCAGCTCGTTCCTTTAAAGAATCTGACAGGAGTTTTTTGCCTTTGGCAATCCAGTTGCAGCCTCATTCTACAGCTGTTTTGATTGTCAACCTAATTCTGAGAGCAGTCAAAAACCGAGTCAGATCTCGCATGAGTCTCTTGGCAGGTTATGGCTTATTTAGGCTACAAGTAGCTCTCCCGGAACGGTATCCAAATATATCACGGATTGACTCGCGTGGACAGAAATCCCTCCGTGCTTGCAATGCCTTTCTGCAAACAATTATTAAAATGCCTCATTGAGCGGGTCCTCTCGCCGAGGCCTCCGCCGCGTCCCGCCGTCGCGGGTTGCCTTCTCCTCCAGCTGCAGCAAGGTGAAGCGCGGGGGCTCTTCGGGGAGGGCAGAGCAAATTAAAGCTCACGGCAGGAAAGTGGTGCCCCTGGCACTGTTCTCGTGCAACAGCTGCAGATGCAACAACGCTCATCTGACATTCTGACATATACGTTGAGCAAAGCGGCGCACGAGCCAATGCCGACACAATATCGCGCAGGGCTCCGAGTCCCAGCCTTGAGCAAAACAGGTGTATGACATCCTGTTGCTAGTCTACAGAGGCTACGGGAACGGGGAGAGACATCTGAGAGAGGAGCAGATGAAAATAACAAAGAAGGTTAAGGCTCGGGTTGACAAGCTCATTGATAATATTTTAGAGGGAGCAGACCTGCCCGTTGACTACAAATTGCTCCTAATGTCTCTTGTAGACTGCAGGCCACAGTCACAGCGAAAATGGGCTCATTCATTATTTTAGGCGAGCAAATTTCTGTGAAAAGGAACCACCGCAACCCAGAAGACTCCAGATGTCCTCGGGGGCCAGGGCTGCGAAGCTGTCGTGGTGCCAGAACAAGGGCATTATGCAGCCCCGCCGCTGCCGCCGTGCCCGGAGGTAAACAAGCAGGAGCGGCAAAATCCTTTAGCAAATAGTCCCGAATTCGGTGGAAAATCCTGTTGCAGTATTTTGCTTTTTAATGTTCTGAGACTAATTGATTATCTAATCGAAGGCAAGGACATTGCCAGGAAACGCATTCGTCTCGTGCTAGCATCTGATACATGCTACTTTGTGAGTTTTAACTGGAATAAACCCATTTTAAAGACAAATTCTTTTTTTTTTTTAATTGCTATTTAATACTTAAATTCTGCACATTGTGGCCCAATAACAGAACGTGAATGGCCCATCCTCCAAGCCAGGTTGCTCCCTAGGCTAATCAGCCTTTACGAAGCTGCCATGGTTTTAGGGAGAGAAAACCCATACTCAAGCGAGGCCCTGACTCCATAAAAGATGCTTGAAGAGCACTGCTGGATATTAAAGTTAGCATCTGCTATTGTCTGGTTAACAATTGGCAATTACCATTAGCCTCCAGTGCAGCTGATGGAGTCACAGATGGCTGATTGAGCCAAGGAAGAGCCCTCGCTCCTGCTAAGGGTAGGGTAGAGCAGGAAAACACCAACATTGGGCATAATCCGGGCAAGAAGTCACGAGGCTCCAATCTGCGCTTAGCGAGGGTGTTGGAGACCTCTCATTCCAATCTTTGAGGACACTATCCAAAGCAACTATAAAGACCTCAAAGACTAACTATCACACTGCGGTAAGGGGTTAATATACCAGGGTAAAATCAATTTATAATCAATAAATCAATCAGGGTATAATCAATTTATGCCTGCGGCAGCACCACTATCATTACAGTTAAGGTGCTGGGGAAAATTTGGATCCCTTCTTTTTTTTTTGTAATAAAATAGGCTTGTTCTGCTATACTTTAAAAACATTTCAGTAATCATAATTTATTGTCTTTAGTAGAAAATCTTAGCCACTTGGTTTGCACACTCTTAATTAGAGATTTAATACGTAGACAACTGTTTAAACACAACCACTTTGCCCATTAATATCAGGTACCTTGCTTTGATTTAACACCTATAACTACTAATACATTGTGCCACTCGGTAATGGGGCTTTTATGCCTCTAATAATTCCAAGCTTTATAGTTATTAAATTAAAAAGGGGCCTATTGCATCTGTGTGCTGCTCTCTGCATTTCAAATGCATCTCACTCATTGCCCATTTTTTTGTACCTCTTCCTTCTGATGAGATCCCAACCGTTCTGCACTGTCATCATGACTCTGGACTCCAGCAGGAACAGAAAACTGGATCCAAGTTTTGTGGGTGATATTTGGCATCGGTACGCTGGGATCATTGATACTTGCACAAGAGCCAAGCTTTGATAACCTCCCTGGTGTCAACCGGAGCCATTTGTACTCCCTATAGTTTGATATCCCCTGCTTATCTGTCCTGGTGCAGCATTTAGAGGATTATGATCCTTTCCCTCAAGCAAGAAAGGATAGTTCAAGCTGGAAACAACTGCAGAGAATGCAGAATATCAAAAAAAAAAAAAAAAAAAGGGACTGATTCCACTAAATGGCTCTTAACAGTTGAGGGAACTTTGGATCAGGCCCTACGTAAATCCCAAGCACGTTTTGCTTAGAAGAAATCTTCCCAGATTAATTCCTCAAACCTACTATGTCTGCAGAGACACCAAATGCCATGGAAGAGTGATGAACTGTAGGTGTAAAGACATGCAACTAACAACCAGAAACACCTAAAATCATCTATCATCTCACCCATAAAGTCAACTTCTAAAAATACCTTTGCAAACGAACTCTTAAAACACAACATCAGTTCTCTAACACGACGATCAAAGAGCATTAGAATGTGTGGATGGTCCAGCTGGAGAAAGAGGGGAGAACAGTCAAGTTCCTCACCGATCCCATCCAAAGCTCCCTGAAGATGCCAACGAGCAACACGCTTGGTGCCCGTCAACTCAACTGCTGTTGAGTTGTTGAGTTGATGTCAGGTTGCATCTCCAAAGAGGCCCCATTGGGCAACACCTGGGTGTCTGGAGCCCCCAAAGCAGGGGCAGGAGCCCCCAAAGGGACAGAGGTCCCCACCACGGCACAGACCTTCTCCCAGCACCGCAAAGGAGCAGCTTCATCACCAGCCTCCCCCTCGTGCAGCCAGCACCGCTGCCAAGCCAACACGCACATGATTTTTCTTGGCATCTTTCTTTTCCGATGGTGTTTTTCCAGCGCTTAGCGTTAAGCTGAAATATTGTTTGCCAGGGATCGCTGCCCATCAGGTGCTTTATTACAGATGAAATTAGATTTCTTTACAGTTTCACTGGACGAGCGGAGAGAGATCATGCAAATAGCTTTTTTTTTAAGGAAAATGACAGTCATTTCATCGAAGCAAGGGACAAACCCTTCCTCCATCACATATTAAAAATAATCTATAAAAAGAAGAAAAAAATGGAATTAATTTATCATGGTGATTTTTTTCCACACTTTGTGGCTATTTGCAGTCTAATAGATTGCCATGCCCCAGGGAATAGTAAAACAGAGGGAAGTTGGGGAAACCTTTGGTCCAGAAGGATGAGGTGAGTCGCTCCAGCCCTGCAGGGTCCCCATTCCATGCTCGGTGTGGGAAAAGCAGGAAAAAGCAAATATTGGCTGCAAAGGAAACGCCTTTTCCGCACTGAAAGGTTTGTGAGAGGCTTTTCCGTGCGCTGAAGGTTTTTGCACCTGCGTGACGCTAAAGGCAGAGGCTGGATAAAGCCGTAAATTGTTTAACAGCCAATCTGGATAAGGCAGAGCGCTCAAAAAAATAAAAAAAAAAGGGAAAAAAAAAGAAACACAAACCCGTAATACCCCTGGAAGGCTGGAGGCAAGATTCATTTAAACAGTTCCCCCTGTCACCGGTGTCACCGATTTGAAGCTTGTCTTGTTTACCGGATGAAGGTTTCACACTGTGTCAATGTTCTGCCAGGCTCCGGCATTAAAATGAGCAGTTAGTACAAGTCAGCCATAAACGTGGCAGATCTGTTAGACTGGCAGCAGCCGCGCGAGCTCCCTGGTGCAGCTCTTAAGCACTTGGCATGCTGCTCGCTCAAACTGGAGAGGGGGCCGCGCGCATCATTTGGGCCTGAGTGCAATGCACTCGAAATAATTACTTTAATCAGCAAAAGTTAATTACTTTAAATCATAAATTAATGGTGGAGCATTTGGCAGCGCCTGATGTGCGTGGCGAAGCTGTCAAGCAAAAATCACAGGTGAACCCGCGACCCCTGCGCGGGAGCGCGGGAGGGAGCGCGGCGCCGCCGAGCCCCCGCGCGGCCGCCTTAAACTGTCACCTATAAAAAAGGGCCGATAAACAAGCAGATTGCGGCTAAGCAGGTGCTGCCGGAGGAGCCGGCCCTTGGTAATAATCGGATCTTAAAATGGCATCTGCCTTTATCTGATGGCGCGCTTGGAGAGACGGTTAGAAGTGATAAACCCGGCTGATGGGTTAGGAGTGGGGAGCCCGCGGGGTGTTCCGAGGGAGACGCGGGAGGAGGGAGGCAGCACCCATAAATGCGCGTTAAGGAGCGCGGCTCCACAGCGAGCAGCTATCCCAGGAGCATTCCCAGCTCCCTGTACACCTTGGGTCACGATTCCTATTCTGCATGACGAGCGAGCTGCCTTTTGGGGTGAAAAGCAGAGGAAAGAGCAGCGGAAGGGCTTGTGCACGCCGTGGCCTCAAGCGCCTGCGTTTGGATGCGCTGCGCCCTACGTAGTTGTTTCCGAATGCGCATTTTATTGGAAAGCAGCTGGCATATGAACCCAGCAGCAAGTTTCGGGGTGCAATAAGCAACTTGAAAAAGGTGCAAGCGAAAATGAAAAGACAGGGAGAAGATACATAAAGGAAGCACCCAGCCTGGGGAATTAGCACAGGATAAATTGTGGCCGTGCAAAACTGGCCGGGAACAGAGAACGGTGGCAGAATACTGAAACCAGTGGAAACAACGTCAGAACTGTAAAAAAACCTCATGAGCTTAAACGCTCCCAAAAGAAATAATATTGGGTTGCGCCCAAGGCAAAGGGATTGATGGTGGGGCCAAGGTCATGGCTGTATCCGTGGCTAAGGTCATGTATACATTTAATGTGCACATTAAATATTAGTATGTACAATAACTCATACACACGGAGCTAATTCATTCTGCAAATTAACTTTAATCACAGACTGAGGTCCTTCCGAAGGAGCCTCGGACATGTCTGTACCCGGTGCTTTTGGAGGGGATGCTGAATAGGGGATGCAGCACAGAAAAAGGAGCTTAAGGAGCTTCTTTTGCCAACAGAGCTGCTGAAAACCATAGATTTTGGACGTGCTGAGGTTTGCTCCACAGCTCAATAACTCAAAAAAGTGTTCAAATGAGCCTCACATTGACAGCGTTATTGGTGCCCCTCCTAATCGTGTAAAGCACTAAACGGCAGAACAGTATTTTGATTAAATTCCTCAACTTCCCCTGATCCTCGGCACTGTTTTATGCATGACCTTGAATGCGCATAACCAGGAATTTTCAATTCACACAGACCTTCTCTTTGCAAAATATGGTAAGCGCATCAGGAGCGGATGTCTAAGCAGCGGCATCCAGAATTTAATCAAGGATCGCCTTGGACAACGGCGGGAAGTCGGGTGCTCCCTCAGTGCTATCGCTTGCCAGAATACTCATTGCAGAGGTTGCCAAGGAGGTGACTGAGTGCAGCGGCTGGAATTGCTTCCTTGGGCTTTCCTGTGTTCCGCGGAGCTGCTGAAATTCCCAATATTGTTGTTCATCATGGAAGTGTCCTTGGCCTGCGGTGCCCGGTGCTGGGACCTCCAGTTGCTCTGGGTCCTCCAAGGTCTATGAGGTCTTCCCTGGGTCTTCTTCATCCAGATCCGCAATGGGGAGCAGCAGAGATGCACTTGGTGCCCATGTACAGCCCATTGTCCCTGCGGTCCCCTGGATGTGACACGTGCCAGCGCGGTGGCTGCTAACGCCCCTCCGGGAAGGCAGCTTGGAGGCTCCATCCCAAGCACAAGCAGCGAGGCCACATGTTCCATCTCCGGGATGATATTGCCCCCAACGCCGGGAGCGGGCTGGAAGGCGTTAGCGAATCCGGGGGATTTCGGGCTTCTTTACGAGCGATTCGGCACATAAAATCTCTCATGCGCTGCAAGGAGCTAAAGCTGATCCTCCAGCGTCGAAAACACCCGCGAGCTTGGGAGGCCAGTGTCCCAAAAAGCTAAAATGCAGCAGTTTGCAGTGCAAGGCTAAGACTGCCTTTGGGATTGATTTTGTGGGTCCCGACTCGCACTCGTGAGCACTCGCTTTGCTGCAAGTTCACTGCATTTTCCCTGCATATCTATTCAGGAAGCCTCGTGTAAAACACTCCTTTATCAGCATTCTGCCCCAAAACGGGCATCGAAGCAACTCGATGCAAAGAAAGGATGGACTTAACAGAGCATTCCTTTTTCCCCCCCTTTTTTTTCCCCCTCTTCGGCACCTAGGCTGTTTCAAATTAAAGCGAATCCGGCTTCGGGAGGCACTGCTATTTTAATCATTCCAATGTGTCCAGTACAGGAGATGAACTCAAAAGGTGAATATTAAAAGTAGTTGTGGAATTCAGTCATTTCACGAATGAACACATAATAGCCAAAGGCAAAACCGGAAGGCAACTTCACTTCCAATCAGTGTTTTCATTTTATTGAAACCAGATTGGAATTCCTGGAAAGAAGCCTACATATCACATCTTTAATACTAATTTTCATATACTCCAGTAAAACTGTCAGGGTGAATCAGTTGCTGAAGAAAGCTTCCTGTATAATTTACAGATGTACCTCCCCGTAGCCTCCTGTTTCGTCCTGAACCACAAACGTGGTTTTGATCATGCTCGCACATTTCCTCTCACCTGTGCAGGTCTTTCCGCGGCTCTAATTTGATTATTAAAACAGGACTTTTTTTTGTTGGTGGACCTGGGGGTAGAAGCCAGCCAGATGCGGATGCTCGGCGAGATTCGTGTACAAAATCACCCCAAAAACCCGGACGCGGGCATCAATTCCTTGCAAGTATCCTTGACTTCCAAAGCCTCCGTATCCTGGGGCTGATGCTCATCCGTAGGAATGTGTTCGGGCTGGGGAACTTGGCAAACAAGGGGTGCAATTCCTCCCCTTCCAAGCTGTTAAAAAAAACATGATTTGGCTTCTTTTTAAGCATCTTTTGACACGTGTATGAAATGTTTATTAGTTTTAGACGTTTCTGCGCTTGTGAGACTCTGAATTATCTTCATTATGAAAGAATGCAATGGAAGGGCGCAGAAGGGCATCCCTGGGCTCTGCAGCCCGTCTGGCACCTGCAAAGCCACGGAGCACAGACCGGGATCCCATTAAACATCCCGCTATCCCTTATCCATCCCTTATGGAGGAGGGAGGAAAGAAAGTGCGTGCAGGTAAATAAGGAGCTCTCGCAGCCAGATATCACACGACACTTTGCTGAAAGAAACCTCAATTTGATCTTTTTTAGGTGAGACCATATCGCTCCCTCACGTTCTGCACGGTTGGTACTAACCAACACAATAGCGTGGTACTAAAAACCTTTGCCCATTTTTTTTCCCCTTCTCTTTTAGCAACATTTCTGGCATCTTGACTCTGAATTTCCGCAACATTTTGCTTTGCCAAGTGTCCTTGTGCTGTGCACTGCTCCCGTGAGCATCCCTTTCCCTGCTGCACCTCTCCATCCACAGGCTGCCCTGGCTAATTCCCACCTTCCAGCCCCAAGTCAGGACCCATTACTGGGATTTATAAAGTCNCATTTTTTTCCTTCTTTTTTTAGCATACATTTCTGGCATCTTGACAGTGAATTTCCACAACCTTTTGCTTTGTCAAGTGTCCTTGTGGTATGCACTGCTCCCGTGAGCATCCCTTTACCTGCTGTACCTCTCCATCCGCGGGCTGCCCTGGCTAATTCCCACCTTCCAGCCCCAAGTCAGGACCCATTACTGGGATTTATAAAGTCCTGCCTAGCTGCACGTGGCTCCCAGCAGCCTGGGATGCTCCCGCTCGTTCCTTGGAGACAGGAACAGCCTTTCCCAAAACTGAGGGGAATTCCATGGGAGCACTTCCCAGCCCGCATCCCGCAAGGGCGCACATGTGCAGGTCTCCAATTCTCCTGCAGTTCTTACGCATTTGGCAGGTCTAAGGGACTGTTGTGGATCGGGTTTGTGACATTGTTGACCCTCCATTCGCACCTCTTAGCCCTGGCATCTTGTCTCTGGGAGGAGCAGCTCAAGACCCAAGCAAGGACATTATCTCTCCCCATTTGCACCTCATATCCCTGGCATCTTATCTCTGGGAAGACTGTGATATCAGTCTTCTGGCCAAGGTCTACTTGGCCTTGGAAGATCAGCCTGATTCTTCCTGAATGATCAGGAAGATCATTGTTCAGAGACCTGACAAGGCCATTCTCAGCAGTGCCCACCAGAGCTTTTTGTATGTGAATAGGCGGTGAAGAGGAATACCAAAGCACACAGCACCTACAACAGGAACAACATGTACCAGAAAACTTCGAGAAAATGAGAGAACTCTTGGAGAAGGGGGATAAAAGGACTCGGCATTCCTACACCGATGTGCACGGCCTTCTGAAACCTCCCGTGACACTGGATGGGGACAGTAGGAATCAGGGTTATCCCCCAATATGCATCCAGCAGCTTCTTTTTATTTTCAATTCTGTCAGTGCCATCTAGTTCACTGCTTGATATTTTAATTTTGTTTTCCAAACAGAGAATGATATTCTTCTTTTCAATTAAAAACAAGTGTTTTAAAAACGTATCGGTACAAGGCTGGGTTGCAGAGTGGGTTAATGCAGAAGAATACATACACACATCACAGTCTGTGAATTTACAGCATATTTAAGAAGAATTTTTCTTTTGCTGCTTTCAAACATACTGATGGGATTGTCATTTAGCAAACACATACCTAAAGGCATTCATAACCAATAAAGCACAGAAACTTAAGGCTCTGCTTAGGTCTGTAGTTAAACAAGGGCCAAGACCACCACTGTGATCCAATTCTGGTATCACTTTAAAACCTACATTTTTTTTCATTGTTTCTGTTACAAAATAAACTTTTCATTCTTCCGCATCAGCCAAAAGCAAATAGTTGAATTAATGGGTTGTGTTTTGGCAGAATAAAATAATTCAGACCTAGAATGAACCTAGTAATGATATTTCCCACCAAGCTATACTAATCAATCCAGTAATAGCCATATTTTGATCTATTTTTCCTCTTCTTTTGTATAAGATCCATTGAGATACATAAGTGGAAATAACAAATCTTTGGTATCATGTTTCCTAAATTCCTCTCCTCCTTGTCACTTGTGCTAAGCTGATATTTAAGCTGTTTAGAAGGCATCACCTGAGCGCACCGAGAAGGAGTCTAATGCTTGAGCCGGTGGTAACCAACAGGGTATCTGCACATGCAGCAGTGAGGAAACCAGCTGAGCACCTGCAAACACAGCAGCCACAGGCCCAGAGCAACATTAAATATCCCAGACTTGGTGACAAAACTTCCCGGTTCTTGTTCTCCATCCTGTCTCCTATAGGGCAGGTTAAACAGGTCCCAGGAGGTGTCCAGCACTCCCTACGGAGCGCCAAAGAGAAGGATATTGTTTGTGCCTCTTGTGACCCGTGAAAGCCACAAATATTTGAGAGTCCCCAGACTATTTTGGCTGTTTTTCATTGTCTGTCTGCGCCTGCTCCGAAAACCACCCCCAGCGACAGGCGGGAGCGCGCGGATCCCGTTTGCTCCCCGGGGACTTCCTCACCGCAGGCTTCCAGGCACACCTCTAGGGTTACTCCTTGAAAAGCTCCATTCAAAACCCATTTTTCCTACTCAAACTTCTAATTAAAAAACCCTCATATCCTGCCTGCGTGAACCGCACGCAGACTGGCTCTGTGCTGCCGTCAGCAGACACCTCTCTCCGCCGGTTTTCCTGAGGCTCTTCCATCCTTCACGGTGAGCGGGGATATGACATCTCCGTGGGCTCCCTTTCCACCCCTGCAGCTCGAGGTGAATGCGGGGAATTTCACATAAAGGCATTTACAGCACATGAGCAAATGCCCTACTGAAACCTAGTGCTAACACACAGCTCTAGAAACATGCCTCAAATGGGAGAAAAAGGCAATTTGTGCCTGCTAAGTGCAGCTTAATGCGTTGCTCTTTGCAAAGTACTCATTGCTGCGACTATCGGACGCTTGCTCTGAATTTGATCCTTGCAATTACTCTTTCCTAAACACCCACTGCACCAGATACCAGGCTAGAGCGACTTCTGCTCTGACCTTCTGCTCTTCCCTCTTTGGTTTTGCTCAACGGTGCTACCAAATAAACAGGGCAATAATCACATCTCAAAAGACAGAGATTTGTATCCCTTCCCCCAAACCCACACAAAACACCGTGTACCTTTTTTATACTTATGGTACTTCATAAATCACTGCTCCCCAGCCCACAGCGGCTCTGCAGAGGACGGGAACAGCTATATTAACCATCAGAGTCCCTGAGCGAGAGGGTAAAAGTTCCCGGTGTCTCAAACCTAAGTATTTGTCAGTGTACTTTGTCCAGGCACCTTATATTGGATGCGCTCTTGGAAATCTGTCTCCAGAGCAGCCGTATAAAGCTTCTTGTTTCCCCCTCTAATCCAAAGGGGTTCCCCCAGCTCATCACACCGCTCTTCCAAGGAGAGATGAGCAGGGAGAAGAACGAAGAACAAAAGGATGGTGGCAGGTTCCTTCTAATGGGAATTAGGACATCCTACATGATTTTGTCACTGTGGAAACGGTTGGGACTCCATGCTAAACCTCAAATATCTGTCATCGCCTTGAAGGCAAAAGACACTTCACAGGGGGAAGAAATCACCACCGAAGAAGGCAAACTAAGAAAAGCAAGTGGGAAATTCCTAGTTATCTCCCTATTCGTCTGAAATCAGGTCCACTGACCTACACTGTATAAAAGGGAGCGTGCACAGAGGTTGATGACTCCTCTTGTCCCATTTTCCTGGGGGACCTGAAGATGACGGGAGCGAGGAGCTCGTGCCAAGGGTTGCATTGCGGGAGCACGGGAGGCGCCAGCGGGTGTGCGACAAAGGGGCCGCTGTCCTTATGGACTGGCACCTTCCAGCCGGTCCATACAACAGACCGCTGGTTGGGGAAAAACAAATAATAAAAGAAATGAGCAACTTTGGAGAACATTTGGGGAACTTTGGAGCAGCTTTGGAGAACATCGCTCTGCTCAGCACGGAGGATGAGATGCAGCCTGCCTTGGGGAAATGGGGAAGACGTGAACTGTCTCCCAAGGGAAACAACTTGGAAAAAAACCACAGGAGAGGGGGATACTCGAGAGAACAGTAAATTCCTTAAGAGCTTCCCAAGGAAGGAACAACTACTGTGCGCTCTGAAAGTAGCGCCCCAAAATCACCAACCGTGGAGGCGCAAGGCGAAAAAACTGCAAAACTCATGGGCTGCTTCTCCAGATTGCAGCTGTTTCCCCTCCCTTAATTTTGGTTGCCATTGCCTAAAAGCACTGGCCCAGGCTTGGCAGCGAGGGCTCCTGTTTGGAGAGTCTGAGGGACCACAGGCACCACAGGAAGGCACCGTTTTGTTGTGTTTTCCCCCTTTTGGGCAGTATCTGCCGTCCCCCTATGCACAAAATTAAAACAAAAACCCCATGAACGTGGGGAGCAGTTGAGGAAGGGAAAAAAAAAAAAAAAAAGAAGAAATCACGAGGCTTATTTTCCAAAAATAAAACCTCTCTCAGAAAACATATCAAAACAGCCAGCACTCTGCGCTGTGAATAAAATTATCAGGCTCAATAAATATTTTATGCTCCCATTCTAATTGCCAAAAAAAAAGTTAATTTCTGAAGCAAAGTTTTTTTTTTCATCTTTATTTTTAAACCCTTAACATAATGACTGAATGCCTAATATGAAATTGATAAATTTTTAAAGGGTTTCTTTTGAAAAAATTCAAAGCTGAACTTGAGCAGAAGACCACAGGGAAGTCTATAATCTTTAGTCGGACGCCTGGCACGCCGCGGCGCTGGCCTGCGCCAGCCCTGCATTCTGACAGAACAAGTGTTGCATGAGATGTGAAGGATGACTCCGGTCTGCCGAAAAACCCTGGAGCAGGTGTTCCTCATCCTCATTTGCAATGGAGCATGGCCCCTGGCTCAGTGAGCTGGAGCAAATGCGCTGGCAGGACCCATCATGTACCTGCGTGCTGAGATGCACTAATGATAATGGATGCAGGCCTATTAACCATCCCATTTGTAATGGCACACAACGCTGATTGCTTAGGGAATGAGTCAGCGGCTTTCCAAAGGGAGCGGGGAATGCCGGGAAGCCGCGATGCTCCGCGCGTCCCTGCTGCTCGGCCGGGCGCCGGAGCCCATGCGGAGCGGGATGGTTGGAGAGGGGCAGCGCGACGGCACCGCGCGCTCGGTGGCTCCGCACACGGGTCCTCTGCCAGCTCCAACCCAAGGGCAAAAGTCCAGGCTCCAACAGGCGTCAATGCTCACAGAAAGTGTGCGAGTTTATGGTTTTCTTGCAATTCTTTTGGTGCAGCTACAGCAAACATGTTTTTGCTGCAGGAGAAGCCCCTCCACGTGCCCATGCATTGCTTTTGCTGCAAGAAAAACCCCTCCAAGCACCTGTGCATTGGTTTTGCTGCAGGAAAAAACCCTTCATGCGCCCGTGCATTGCTTTTGCTGCAGGACAAACCCCTCCACGTGCTCATGCATTGGTTTTGCTGCAAGCGAAACCCTGTGCATTGGTTTTGCTGCAGGAGAAACCTCATGCATTGGTTTTGCTGCGGGACAAACCCCACGCACTAGTTTTGCAAAGTGCCTTCCCACTTCCCCCTTGCACACAGGTAGCTCTAGCCACACGGGATTCCCGACGGGCTGCGGAATTCCGAGTCAGTCCTACAGGACACGCTCGCGAGCGGCGCTGGTTAATAAGCAGATCCCATTACTTGTGCATACTTGATTCCGCAGCCAGCTTAGTTAAATAGCCACTTCTGGGCCAGGATATTGCAATCAGCAAAACACACTGTAATTATTATTGTAAACTTAACCACTGGATTTGCCAGTTTCTTGGCAAAATAAAATAAGCTGCTTACGCTGTCTGCTTAGCAGCGGGCCTGCTTTGATGTCTTTGCAAATGTCTAAGAGGGCTCTTTTGTTGCATTTTGCAAAATAGGCGATTTGATTGCCAATTTAGTACAACAGGCAAATGTCTCCAATTTTTTGTCTTTAAAATAAAATTAAAAAAAGTGCAGATTTCTGTGTACAACTGGCAGCAAGTGCAAATAAATAAAAAGGCACCGGGCATTACCTGAAGTTGTAACAGCCACTTTATACTTGCGTATTTCCCATGGCGATGTTTCATATCGGAAGCTTTATAAGTAGGGGGGAAAAAACAAGGCAATTTTTACACATAAATTCATAGATTACTGCATGAAAATGGACTGCTGCATTCTGGTGGCTTTATATCACTCCAGTAACACAAGCAAACATAAATACGGCTAAAAATGTTGATTTAACTAATTAGCGAAGCCTCTTTGTATCAAAGCAGCACAAAGCGACTGAATCCTGCCAGACTGAACTCAATATTTGTCACGTTTTCTCCTTTTTCCTGAGTGCTTTATGTGCCAGACTGCTTGCAGGGCAGGGCAAGGTTTGACACACATACCCCATACATGCACACATTGCCAGTGGTCAAGTAAGGGCCACAAATATATATCCATATGAATATATATGCAAGGGCAATCATATCATGGGAAACTGTGGCTCACAATATATATTTTATCCTATCTATGGAGTACAATTCATGAAANCAGTGGTCAGGTAAGGGCCACAAATATATATCCATAATATGGATATATATGCAAAGGCAACCATATCATGGGAAACTGTGGCTCACAATATATATTTTATCCTATCTATGGAGTACAATTCATGAAAATCAAATGCTAGAATAGTTATAATAATAAGATCGCAGATCTGGCCATCAAATGCAACATCCCAGTACTAGCAATTAACCAAATACTCTTTTATTATCCTGATTTTTACCCTTTCAGGACTAGACTTTCCAGTCCCTACCCCACATACACACAACCCCTGTTGCTGGCAGTCATGCAAAAGGCTGGGATTTGTCTATATGTATTGTACAGTATATTTCAAAAGAATTTTTCTGCCGTGCACAGTATATCAATACTCAATGTGGGAGTAATTTAACTTCTTAATTTATTGCAGCAGTAACAGCATTTTCAAACTGGTCATAAAATATTCTTGTACTCTTCTAATCTGGGTTTTCAATGTTCTATAATGGGAATTCTATGAATAATATTGGGAAGTGAGAGATATTTTATACGGTATCTCTAAGGGAACAGTGTTATTGCATAAAAGTTAGGTGACATGGGAGAGACTGATAGAGGTGGTGTTTAAAAAAAATTTACCCTTCAGGATTTGTCATATGAATAATAATGATTTAGGGACATTTTCCCTTCCTAAAAATCAAATCTACCAAAGATAGGGTTACAGAAAACACGTTCTAATTACGGATCACTGTGAACTGCACGGAGCAAACGCATCTCGTACCGGGGACCTAATGGCCATTGCAAACTATCCAACAACCCTCTGTTGTCCAGTTTGGGATACATTATTATTATTATTGTATTCCGCTATTATGAAGGCACCGGTGAGATTAGGGCCTTGCTATGGGATGTTTGCATTTTTGGAACTGCACGCTTGATGCAACGGGTTACACCGTGCTGTTTTTTAGCGCTTTTGGTGACTTTTAGTGTTTTAAGGCGCCCTGAGCACAGTGGCAGGGCAAGACAGTCACCCAGCACCTCCAGCCTCCAAAAAACGATGCTCTGGTATGAGCAGGGCCTCCCGTAGAGCCCTGGTGCCCTCTTTGCCATCCCTCGGGGCTGCCCATGGGTCCCCAGCACCGTCTGCACCAGGGCACGGGGCCCTTTGCTCCTCACTCGGGCACAAATTAGAGGCCCGGGGTCACGGCACAACATGCGATGGCTTAAAATTAACAGCGGCCTTTCAGCTCATAAAAGTATAATTGCAATTGCATGATTTAAAGGAGAATTTATCTGGAGCCAGGTTATTACGTGGGTGCTAAAGCCCAGAGTGCTCAAAGTCTGTCCACAGAGGGAGAGCTTTGCTGCAGTCCCTAGGGTCAACACAGGGACCGTTCCTGGGACTAACACATCTCATGGGATATTTAATCAGTAAAAAAGCATCTATTGGGTAGTAGCATCTATTGGCAAGGTGAGGAAACGGGATTTTGGCCTGGTTCCACCGGCCGCAGAGGGAGCGATGCCCTGGGCAAGGCTGGGAATGGGCATATCCAGGATGCACTGTCAGTCCACGCTCTTCCCGAAGCTCAGAAAAAAATAAAATCCATTCCTGAAGTTCTCTTCAGATATATACACCCATTTTCCAATCATATTTTTCTTCTGCCGTCTTAATTTACCCCGCTTTGGTCCTTTATTTGCAGTAAAACACCAGAATTAAATTCGATCGCTCATGGGATCACACGGGAGTTGCCATCCTAGACTGGATCCTCAACCCGTCCATCTCCCTACCTGCCCCACCAGCAGCCAACGCTGAACGGAGACCGCAGGAACAGCAAGCAGAGAAGAAAATGCCCTAAGGATTCCCCTCCGTTTCCCAAAATTTGTGTCCACAGGGTTCCCTAAGGCAAAGGTGCTTCTCTGAGGACCACTCAGTCTCCAATTCTTGATTTGGAGAGAGGGTGTGATAATGCTGCCTTCTCACAAGGAGGGAACGATGCTGGAAGAGCAGGTAACCACTACAACAGTGTTTGCAGTCTCAGACATAACCTTGATCAGGGCTGTCATTAGGTTATATCCGTTATTGACCCGAGTAAGGCTGATGGTAAGCGCAGCAGAAAGGCCAAACCTGCCCCTCAATCCCCAGGCCAACAGGAGCAATTCCAGGACTTTTGCCACTTACCAAGCCCAAAAAGAAAGAGTTTCCAGGCAAAGAGAGGCTGCATCCAATACAGAGTAAGTGCGTTTTTGAGAATTTCCTTTTCTTTCTGGTCTATAACAGGCCAATGGGAGCGTCTGCAACTCGGTGAGATACACCTTCCAAAACAAGGAAATGCTGGATTGGGAAGAATTTAGTCAAATCTGAGGTGTTTCAAACAAAACATTTCAAGCTCAAATAAATTATTTTTTAGACAAAAAAAAAAAAAAAAAAGGTGAAAAAAAGGCCTTTTCGAGACAAAAACATTTCCCTGGCACGTGTCCAAGCAGTGCATTTGCCAAATCTGGAGCTGGGCTCGAGGGAGAGCGCGGAACCTTTGGCACATCTGCTGAAACTGGAGGAGCTGCCTCGCTGGCCATGGCGAGGAGGAGGAATGCAGCGACTTAAGCCTTCTTGCTGGGGTCAGGAAACACGCGGGAGAAGTGATGAAAAACAGCCCAAAGCAAAAGGAGAGCGATTTAGCTCCTCTGGAGGGAGGGAGCAAAGGAAAAGAGGGGAAGAAAGGGAAAGAAAGGCAAGGAACAATAAGGGAGGGCTTTTCCTTCCCATCTGCAATGGCTTTTGTGGAGATATCAAAACGGAGAAGGGAGAAAATGGATCAAAAAGAGCAGAGCCTCTTGTAGACGCTCTTAGGTAGGCCAAGAAGCAGGTTCTTCATGGCTGTTGGAGGTGGATTTTTCCCGAAGTCTGGGTGATCCCTCCAGGGAATAGATATGGGAGGGTAGAGGCCAAGGGAAGCTCTGCAAGAGAAATGTGGGGAAACGACTTGGTTCTGCATGAGAGTCAGTGCACGGGATAAGGTGCAAGGCAAAGCAGGAGCCGCTTATCCGGAGCAGCAAGCCTAAGAACACGGCACGTCCAGGCATCAGCTAGCAGGCAGCAAGGAGGAGGGAAAAAAGGGGAAAAATAATAATAAAAAAAGAAAAATCAATGAGCATCTCCTCCGGGGAGAGGGACGCTCGGAGGCTCCCGGCTGGGACGA
>VWPW01031431.1:55000-75036 GCA_013389825.1 Crypturellus undulatus
CCTTTGGACAACCCCAGCTTAATTAATATAAAATTATATTCTTGGGGGAGAAAAAAAGTGCAGATTGGCTTAAGCAGAGGACTCTGCAAAGTGCCTGGGCGAATTAGAATGTATTGAGTTACCCTTCTGCATCTCCCCAACAGGCTCCTTCCCATCACATCACACAGTGCTGGAAACATTTGGTAAATTCAGTGAACTTAGCAAAAAGCGCACTTTTCTGGAGGCTAATTTTCTGATTTCTGGTTCTAATAAGTGCCAAAATGAAAGAAAAATTAAGAGGTTCCTGAAGAGATTTCTTGCATACTCCAGGGATGAAGAGGAGGCTCCAGGAAGGCTCCTACATCCCGTGCTGCAGCCAGATATTTTTGCACCGTTGCAAGGTGCAAAGGTTGCAAGGTTGCACCGTTGCAAGGTGCCAGGGCCAGGGCAGCTTTACCTGCAGCTTCACGTGTTGCCTTCAGCTGCTGCCACATCCTGCTGCTCCGGGTGTCTGCTCGACGCTGCCAACTACTCCTTCACTTGGATAATTAATTTGGAATTAAATATTAAATATTAATAAATATAGTTCAGGTAATAAATTGCACATACTAATTTAATTAAAAATAGATCGTAGCATATTTTACAAATGGGACGTTTTTGTAAGGAAATATAATGGACTTGTTATGTTTCTGCTTTATCCTAAGAATGTGCAAGCTTCTTGTGCATTTAGTCCTTATTGTGTCTCATTAAATTTTTAAAAACAGCTATTTTAATTGTCAAGTATTTGACAGACTGCTGGAAAAAACCTGACACTTAAGTTTCAATTTTACAAAATGCATTTTTAATGAAGCCTTTTGTGTGCCGCTTTATTATCTATAATCCAGGCTAGGAAAAAAAGAAATCAAAATGTGTCAATATTTCTGTATCTGGGTGAAGGATCTAGTCCTATCATGATGCATCGGAGCACCCGGGCTGTGCTGAAGTGCAGAGAACCCAGGGCCGTGGGATCTCCCCGTGCAAATGCAGGACTGGGGTTTGCACAAAAAGTTTGGTGTCTTTCTTTGCAGTTAACTGTTGCAGTTTAGCACGTGCACACAGACAAGTCTGCATTTTTGCAATGCCCTCGGCTGGGTGATGCTTTCTTTTCCTAACCCATAGGAATTCTCTCTTGGCAGAGGGAAACACAACTCTGTGTGCCCTTCCTGGCAGTATGAAACCACCTGCCTTTTCTCCTTCTTTTCCATAAAGAAATGCCCCGCACTTCCCAGGTCTTCCCTCCAAGCACCTGCAGCCTCGCCAATCCATGCTCAGCTCCGCAGGCTGAATATGTTTTTGTTGTTCTTGTTTTGTTCATCAGCACAGCTCAAACCCAAAGCAGGAACGGGTTGACATCCCTAAAGGACGGGAACATCCCCAATCCGGCGCTTCCATAGGCACCCGGAACACTGCAGGGAGGCTCAACCTGGAGCCTGGCCCGAGCTCCTGCATCGTTCAGACCTCACAGTCCCAAAGTGGGTCAGATTGTCCTAAAAAAGAATGTTCAGCGTGGAAGATTTCATCTTATGTCACCGCTGCCATGGAAAATGCCTTCCTTATTGCAAGATACTTCCAAGAAGCAGNCAGCTCAAAACTCGCAAACCCAAAGCAGGAATGGGCTGACATCCCTAAAGGACAGGAACATCCCCAATCCGGCGCTTCCATAGACACCGCACCCGGAACACTGCAGGGAGGCTCAACCTGGAGCCTGGCCCGAGCTCCTGCATCGTTCAGACCTCACAGTCCCAAAGTGGGTCAGATTGTCCTAAAAAAGAATGTTCAGCGTGGAAGATTTCATCTTATGTCACCGCTGCCATGGAAAATGCCTTCCTTATTGCAAGATACTTCCAAGAAGCAGCAAAACTACATGTCCTTCCTGCATCCCAAGCGCTGCTTTTCATGTACTAACACTCAACTTGTGCTGTTCTACAAAGATATTGCTTTATCCCACCGCGACCAGGCTTCTCTGAGGCATATATCAAATTGGACATAGAAACAGCTTGTAAGTCAGGGTGAGAAACACTCAAAACCACCTGCAATACCTTCCTCCTCCTTCAATTCACCATTCTTCGGAGCCCTTCATCCTTCCAAGCACCCGTAAACACTTGCACCTTGTGATCAGACCCTCCAAAATGGACTCGCCCCTCTCTGTGTTTGCTTTCCACCTCTAGCCATGCGTTTTGCTGAAGCCCTGGTCACGTGCCAGCACCCATCTGTGTAAATATGCAATTTTTCTAGCTGAATTGCACATCCACAACCACGACTCCACCACAGAAAGATCATGTAAATAATGGAAGCTGACAGCATAAGTAATTTTTTTCATGTATCAGACGCCATGGTTGACTGCTGAACTGTGAGATCTGCTGTTTTTAGACCACGCTAAGTTCTCCCCTTTCACCTCCGAAGATCCAAGACTACGGGATGCCTCCTGCATCACATGGTTCAAGGGGTTTTCCTATCATGCAGCTCAGTCAACGCTCGCTCCCGTCGTACAACCTTTTCCTCCTCTTTCTGTCAACTTCCAAGGCGACTTTGCTAGAGCAGCAGCCTGTGTAAGTGCAAATGAACGGAGTGACCACCCCAAACCACTCGCTTCCCGCACGGATTCACGAGTTAAGCAGGATCCACTAAGCCCTAAGAGGCGGAATTGCACAAAACTGATGCAAAACGGGGCTTTTAGCACTCCTGCCTTTCTTGCGGTGTTGCAATCGTCTCCTTAAGCCGGGAAATCCTCCTAAAAGAAAGAAACAACAGGAGAAATCAAAGACGGAGCCCGCGAGCGCACGGAGCAGCCGGTGCTGCCCAGGTTCAGCCCCCAACGGGTAATTGCTTCTGTGGAAGTTTCTAATCACTCTGGGTAGGATGGAGTGGAAGTGACAAGCGAGGCGCTCGGAACAGTGACTCGGAACAGCGGGGACACAGGGGACCCCGCGTGGGTCTTCGCGGGAAACGTTAGTTTTTCGGGGGTGCAAAAGGGGCCCCTCGAAGGCAAACACCCTCCGAACGAGGTGGTCAGTGTTTCAGGCCACACACAAGCCGTTTGCCTGTGAAAACCTTATCAAAATATGAGCCCTCCCTTTCAAATATATTTTAAACAATGTTAACGCGTTTCCACGTGTCGCCGTTTGACAGCTCCGCCGTCCTCGCTCGTCAGCCACCGGGGAAATTTGCATGCATTTGAATTCACCCTGCCAAGCACCGTCATCCCAGCCTGACAGCCCATTTAACTAGGTGATAAGTTAATCTGTGCAACATTTGATAGATTTCTGTCTTTTACCTAAGCCACAGTTTGCAGCAATGATTCCGCTCCCAAATTTGCAGGCGGGTCGTGTCCTCCGCTCAGGTGGGAGATGTTAGATCTCCCCATGTCCATCCTGCACGTCCACCCCGACCGCTGTGAAACGCCACCCCACGACGTTGCATTAGGGTTTTCCCTCCACAAAAGTGACATTTCAGCTAAATCTCGGGTTAATTACGAAGCCAGAGGTGACTTTAGTGGTCTTGACCTACTGTTGGTCACCGCGGCTCCTACCCGCGCGGTGTCACCGGTCCGGGCTCCGTGTCACCTGCGTCACTGCACATCGCTGCTCGCAGAACTCGGCGACAGCGTCTGCAAAAGCCACGCACAGACCTCGAGCGTGCAACCCGCCCTGCTGCTCCCACTTCTATAATTTACCCCTAGTAAACTGGGCACCACTAGACACATCCCTTCAATGGCCAGAATTTGACATGAAAAGGAGAAAAAACCCCAGCAACAACTTGTGTTTTGTTACCTGATCTGCGATCACCGCAGGATCTGTGATATTTATTTACGTAAAGTTATTTGTTTGCAACTGGAAAAGGGTCTCGAGACTTCTGACGGGATTGTATATTTAACCACAACAAAACGCAGAGGGCATTTTGCAGTTTGGAAATGCCCAGAAGGGGATTTCTATTTACTTTCTCTTCCACACTACATTACCAAAGCCAGGAGCCTCAGTAGTCTGCAAGCCATTATTTATTTATTCAAAACATCTTTCATTTCCTGAGATGCAGTATGTTATTTACAGGGCACACACTGTCATTACACCGAGTAAACATCTGCAGGAAGATTAAGGTTAGGATACTTTAACTCTAATGCTATGTTCTAATAGTGATTTTTTTTTCAAAGAGTTGCTAAAATGTAAGTAAATATCTCGCTGGTTTCACTAGCACGCGTTCCCGGAGAGCGTAGGCAGGGCAAGAGAAATGCTCCTACAGGCAGATGAGCTCGGTGAATTAAATTCCATGGACAGAGCCTGGATGCCAAAGTTGCTGAAGATGGAGAGCTACAAAAAGCTTCAGAAACAGAGGAGATAAATGTGCGCCGAGCCATTTGTTCAGACGCAATCTCAAATAAAAGTAACACATTTGCTGCATTCGCAATGGATTGTTTTCTCTTCGAGGCAGAGGCACAGGTTTAAAATATTAATTAAATAGAACTCAAGCCTACGTAAACCTTGAGAGCAGATGCTGAGAAACTAAATATATTGAACCTAAAGGTAGGCTAAAGTGGAAATACCCATGGGCAAGTTCCAATGCAGAAATGTAGGTCAGGAGCCCGTGTCTCAATGCACTGCCCGCAACGCTCTCTGTGTCATGGATGGCCTGTTAGTGCGAGAGGTGACGGGATTTTATGCATCTTTTATGTATATAAAGCCTCAGTGCGAGCAACTAAACTTAATCCGCTCGCTGGTATTGTCATGAGCCCTTCCTGATCTTTGCCAAAGATATAAGGGCTGATCTGAGAAAACACCGCCAGAAACTCCAATAATTGACTGAAGAGTCAGCGGCTCCGCTGGATTATCCGCAGACAAGTGCATTACGGGCTGGGGCTCCAACCTGTGGGGTTCGCAGAGCAGAGCAGCGACGGGGACCCTGCGCACCCGAGGGCCTCTAACGAGGATGCGTCAAGAAAATCCTCTGTGCTCGGAGCCCTCAGCAACCTTGAGCCATGCACGAGGCTGCCTCGAGACAGATCTCGCATGCACAGACAATATTTTTAAGAAATGCAACTTTATTTTTTTTTCCCACCTTCTTGGACGCTTTGGAAGCAGAAGGAAACTCACATTATCCTTCTGCCTCCCGGAGCGCTGTGCAGGTGCTGTCCAGGGAGGATGCACGGATGCACCAAGGCCAACCTGCTTTGCCCTGGGAAAACTCAGATCCCGGCGGTGCAGGAGTGGCTCCCTCCTGGGCACCCTGTGGAGCTGGATGAGGACAAAGCCGGGAGAAATGGGAAAGGGGCCTTGGCTGAGCACAGCCCCCCGCATTTATTCCCAGGCACATGTGGAACAGAGTGAGAATCTGAAATCTCAGCCCCTCTGACCTCCCCTTCTGCATTGGGAATAGGTTGGCACTGCCAGGAATTACCTTGTCCAAAGTGCATGGTTGCAAATGCTGCAGGAGGAAGAAAAAAAAGATAAAAAATATAACAACCTGCATATGCCTGAACAAAATGATTTTTTTTTTTAGAGATGAATATTCATCTTGAAACTGAGCAAAGCTAAATCTTGAAACTAAAAGCTAAAAATCTTGAAATTTAGCAGCGCCGGGAACGCTCTGTGGAGCGCGGTAGGGCCTGGCAGGGCNGGTGCCAGGAACGCTCTGGAGCGCATGTGGAGCGCGGTAGGGCCTGGCAGGGCCTCATCTGCTCTCTTTGCAAACCCCGCGCAACCAGAAGCCCTGGCATCTGCAGTCCAGAAAACCATTTGGCACAGTTTAAAATTGTAAAGTAATTTCGATTTTTTTTTTCTTTCTTCTTCTCCCCCCGCCCCCGGCGCCACATGGTGATTTTTGTCCTTCGGAGAAGCCAAAGGCGGATGCGGCCCCGCTTCGTGCGCGCTGTCGGAGGGAGAGGTTTCCTAGCAACAATAACCGGAGGGAAGGCGCCCAAGTTTCCTCCCCGATCCCTTATGTGATATTAGAGCGATTTGTAACGTACGGGGAGCCGAAACAGAAGTATCCAAGAAATCCGGCTATGCGTCGTTACCCAAAGAGAAAAGCGAATCGGGTGTCGGGTTCTGCTCGCGCCGTGATTATCAAATGCTTTTAAGTGCACTCTAGCCAGAGGGGAAACAATCCCGTTTCCCACCCTCTCCCCAAGCAGGGTTTGCTGCGTCCTCAGATCCCGCACGCGATGCCGACCTGCTCCTACACCGGAGCATCCCTGGCTCCAGCTCCCGCTGGCCGTGGGCAATGGCGCCTTCCCCACATTGATCCCTAAGCGATGCCCGCTCCTCCAAGCCTGGCGAGGGATTTGGTCCGGGGTAGCCGTGTGCCAGCTGCATCCGCAGGCAGCACATGCCCAGGGGGAGCGCTGGATGTGGCAGCACTTGGCAAAACCTCGGACATGAAACACTGCTGTTTTCATTCTTCTTTCATTTTCCCCTGTCATATCGGGCTCCCCAGAGACGCCAGGACAAGGTCCCCAGCTCAGGACGAGCAGAGAAGGTGCCCACGGGTGCCCGGCGGAGGCACCTGCCCCTGCTCCTGCTCAACGGGGCACAGGAGTTGCCTGAACCAACCCTCTCCTCCGACCGCCCCGTCAAAGTGCTGGACCCGAGAGCACGATGCACCAGCCCAAAGCCCCAGGGCCGACCCCGCTCATCTGCAGGCTCCTTGGACCGCGGTGAGCCGGGGACACCCGCACGCATCACATCCAGAAGCCACTTTTTGACGCTGGGCTCCAGCCTGTTGCCATCTACCAAGCTGGAGGCTGCTGACTCACAGTGCACCACGCGAGACATCTGTTCAGGCTGGCTTTTTACCGAAAAAGGGATTTATCTTTGGCACGGGGGTTTTGTGGGTCAGGAACTGGTCTCGCTGCAGGCCAAGTGTTGGCCAGCGCTATCGCTGAGCTCGAGTTTTACCTTCTCCCAAGCGTTCTGCGACAGAGAGCCCGGCCTCGTCCAACATGAAGCCATCAAACAAATGAGAGCAGCTACCCGAGCACTTGTGATGCTTCTGTGCATCCCAGTGCAGACACATCTGGGCTGGGCTCTGTATCCAGAACTCTAATTTTCCTACTGCCTTTTATCCTGCCCTCCTCCTCTTTCGAGGAACTTTCCTCTTTTTATCAGCCCTGCTCCCTTTCCCCCGCCAAGTAATAGTGAGCAGAGGTGACAGCGACCTTTTATACGGAGAAATATTGCGGGCCTCGTTTAATCAGCCCGCGTATACATACCTGTGTAGGAAACAGCACCAGATTGCATTTTGCATCCTTGCCTTCCACTGAATCCTGCCTTATAAATAAAGAAAATACCCATTTGTTCATCAAAAGCACCAAAGTGCCGGTGAAGGGTTTGGTGCCTACAACAGATTTTAATCTCGCTTCATCTGCTCTTGCTTTATAAATGGGGCAAAAAGGAGGGGATTTAAGAAAATAAAAAATTGCACAGGTAATGGACTCCCTTAATAAACCACCTTCAAATCTGCAAAGATGTTGCTGTCAGGAAGGTTTCATTTCGGCAGTCTGTCTGCCTCTCTCTTGCTCCTGGTTTCATCTCAGCGCTCCAAGGGGAGCCAGAGCCAGAGCCGGTCCAAGCGCCTTTGCATTGCTCCAACCCTGCAAGCTGCTTCTGCAGCTCTCTTCTCAGCCCAATCTCTCATAAAAATGTCTTTTTATTTGCTAGCATTTTCCTGTGGGCACAGAAGCCCCTTGCAGAGCTTCCACGCACCGAGTCCCTCTGCTCGGCTTCCCGCTGACGCCGCATCCTCGGCTCCAAAAATTCCCACCCCTTTCTCGAGCTGGGACCTGCCAGAGAGCCCCAATTGCAACGTGCCCACGGGACATGGTACCAACCGGGACTCATGGCCTCGAAAGCTTTTGCATCTTCTGCTGCGCTCTCACCCGCGTTGCACTCGCATCTTGTTGAGCTTGCGGGAAGCGAGGGGACGTCACCCTTGGAGCGAGGCCGGATCGGATGGAAAAACATTTTGTTTTAAAAATTAGTCTAAAGCAAACGCTCTCTTAAGACGAAGTTCTTGGCTCTAGCAGTGGTAGATATTGCAAGGAGTTCAAATATGTTTTGAATGGGAACAAATGTCCCAAGTATGGAAGATTATCTTTAGTAAACATGGATTGAGAAATACTGGGGAGGAATTGCACACTGCGATATTGAGCGTGGGTTTTAGGGAACAACGTGTTCTACTCACAGCTCTCCGGAGATCCTGGTAGCGATGCTGCAGTTAGAGGGACACGTGAGATACGTACAGCCCTTGCCACAAAGAAAGGATGGCAGGAGGTACAGCAAGCACAAAGATTGGGAACAACTTGTTCCCAGACCTGTAGTGTTTGTGGAAGATGCTCATGGGTTTGACAGGGCTCATCTGGACTGAGAGTCAAGGAATGTCCAAGGTCCTTGGGGTCCAAGGACCAAAGTGCTGGACTGAGGTCCAAGGAGGAGGTTCTTGGTCCTTGAGGTCCAAAGACTGAGCTCCAAGGAGGTCCCAAACGGCCGCACCGCAGTGGGCTCCCTGCCTCCCACCAGGCCTGGAAAGGCTTTAGAGCCGCCAGGTGCTTTCTAAGCTATATATTTCCTAACGGTGCGTGCAGATTCCTCCTGCTAACGGAGCTCCTTTGAGGCGGGAGCCAGCGTGACCTCGCTGGAAGCTCCTGTGCAGGCCCAATATGCTCTGGCCCTTCCGCGGAGAGCGCTTTGGCAGCGCGCGCCGGCGCCCGGCTGGCCAAATGTGGCTCCAGCTCCGGGCACGGTGACTATTATCCCCTTCGAGTTGCTCCAGAGCGCTCCCTGGGGCCCTATACTCTTGCCAAGAACCCATGACATCACTTATATTATTAATAATTACAATATATTCACAGATGGATGGACAGATGGATGCTCATATCACCGAGTTGTGCTTAAAGTCAATACCTCTCCTTTGCCTTCGCGTCTTCCTACACCCCCGGCTTTCCCTGTTTGTTTATATGCTCCCTATCTGGGAAAGGAAACATAGTAAATTAATGGAAGCATCAGAGCTGGTAAAACAGTGAATTAGGAATATTTTTCCCTCTCAAATAAACAAAAGACATCATTGCTCCAATCACTCCTCCGTTTTCCTCCAAGCTCATTTCTTTCAGCCTTTTCTGAGATTGCATAAATTTTTGAAAAAAAAAGAATCTCTAATCCTCATTCCCTGTTCCATGCAGTGTTTATAGAGAAAAAATAATAAAAAAAAAAAAACNGGAATCTCTAATCCTTGTTCCCTGTTCCATGCAGTGTTTATAGGGAAAAAATAAAAAAAAAAACAAGCAAACAAAAGGTTCTTGGATGCAAGCCTTGCAAAGGGAATCACAGAGCAGTCGCCGTGCGTGGGCAGTGCCAGCTCCCTGCTCGTTGTTCCAGCGGCCTTCAGGAGGGCATTGGGTCACCGCAGAGCAAACGCCTGGAAAAATGCAGGCAGGATTGGAACAAACTGGGAGTGATGGAGACAAATGCAATTAAACAGCAATTCACTGCAGTGAGGCTCGCTTTGTCTCCTGTTTCTGATGGATTTCCAGGAAAACTCTGATTTTCGGAGCAGCCCTGTGTGTGTTGGCAGCCTCGAGGGTGCAGCCGGCAGCGGGGTGCTCCATATCCAGCTCACGCTTTCTTTCCTGGATACAACAGGAGAACCAGCGCAGTTTGGTGGGGGAACTGGTACCCTAGGATGCAAAGCAGCAGCGAAATGCAAAAGCAGACATGCAGGGAAAATTAAACTGTAAATATTTGATATTTAGCGCATAGTTAGTTAACGAAGAAGTGTACGAGCTGCTCCAGGGAGGGCTGAATCCGGATTGCACTGCAGCTTGTTCCCACGTGCTGGCCATGCGCTCCGGAGCAGCAGACGCCTGGGCTGAGCTCTGCCCTCCCGAGTATCCAGGGAAATGCAGATCCATTCGAGGCAGCTGCAGGAATTGCTGCTCTGTCCCCAGGGGTGCCCACGAGGAGGGACAGGCTGCACAGCCGCTGGCCTGCGCCAACACTCAGGCACCGAAAGTACCTTGAAAAAAATCAATTCTTAACGTGCAATTTCATTCTAAGGACTTTAAACCTTTCTGCGTCAGAAGTGACTTATCGGATGCACAGTCTTATACACCAACTTTTTGCACCGTAGGTTTGTGCTGTTTCTTTTTTCGGACTGCCATTATTAATGCAAACATATCCTCCCCGAGATGCGGGTTAATATTTGTTGTCCTTTCACCAAGCACTGAAACTGTAAAAAGAGCAAGAAGCAGAAGCCTTTACATGGGACGGCACAAACAGAACTCTGGCTGTGCAAACACGTCCAGCCGCCTCCCCTCTGCCATGGCCCACGCCTTAACCCCGTCCAGGACACTTAATATATCTAAAATCCGTCTTTGGGCAGGCATGTGGGCACACACTCGCATGCTGAGACCAAACATCTGCACCAAAGCCAGACCCACTCGCTCATAACATCTGCCTGGCATCAAGGCAAATCCTATAGGTCTTTTTCTGGCTCTTGTGCTTCACCTCAGGAAGGTGATCAGACGATTAGAGCATGTATGCAATGAAGCAGATTACATCTTTGCTCATTAAAGAGTGAAAACTCCTATAACCTTTCATGAGCTCATCGTAAAAAGAGGCTTTTCCTTCCCTTGGCAGCTTTTGTTCCAAATATAATGTCTTGGGTACCTCAAAAACAAACAAGGAGAACCCAAGCCTGAGTCACCTTGGGTTTGGGGGGCGAGCTGCTGTTTTCTTTGTCTGCTGTTACCAGCCTCAGTTTTCTCAGGGCGTGAAAAATCAAAATAATATTTTTTTAATAAAACAAGGAAGACAAGTTCAGCTTTGACAAAGCTCTTTTTCTTAGTATCGACAAGCAATCATCATTTATCTTACAAATGGGTACTCGCCTCGCAACACATTTGTGTGATCACTGGATTTCTAATCCTTGGAGAATCAAAATAACGAACGAATCCTCACCTGCCTCCATGATTCCAAAGCTAATCAGAAATAATAATAATAAAAAAAAAAAGGTTGGCAGGATTGCTGACAATATATTAGCAATAAACAATAGATCTTTGCAGGACATTTATGTATTTAAATTGCAGGTGCCAGGAGCTTGTTTACAAGGAATGGATGGAAGAATGAGGCCAGCCAGGCAATAAAGTAGGACAGATGCCCTGGAAGTGCAGAGGTGACGTCCCTGGACCCTACAGCACCCACGAGACACTTTGCTGACACACGGGGTGCCAAGACCTGTACCAGTGCTGAATCCATCAGCTTCCACACGCAGCTTGTTCTCTGTGACCCCCTCATTCTTCTGCATCCAAGATATTTTCTGCAAACATTTTCTCAGTGCAACACTCTGAGCAAAGACTTCTGCAGGAAGCCAATGGAAGTGATAAATTTAGGAATAAAACTCTGGAAACACAGCCCAGCATCTCATAGGCTTCCCTTCAAGTAAGAAATAGACTGGCCCACTTGCAAGACAGAGCAGAGTGCCACATAATATAGCACTTCCCTGGCCTTAGTGACTGGAGGAGCAGAATGAACACTAAAATCCTGGTGCTTAATTAAATATAACTTCCCATCTATCATGAATTTTCATCACATTAAAGGAATCAGCCAAATTCCCACCAAACTGGCTCTGGGAAAGGCAACCTGCTGGATCTCAGCCCCTCGACCCTTAAACCGAGGAAAAGCTGAGTCTCCAAACCCATTTGTTCTCCAGGGTAAGTGCCTACATATGACTGACTTGAAATTTGATAATCTATGTATAGATACCCATCACAGAGTAATTACTCAAGTCTCCATCCGACGGACACACTGCAAAGTGAATAATCTGTATTCCCCAGGTGGCAGTGTCAGGAGGATGAGGATAATCCTCTTGACTCTGCAAGGAAACCCAATCAGATGTGGTCAGGGCATTTGACTCTGCCTTTGATGAGAGAACACTTACTGCAGAAGGACTATGATAACCTCCTGACTCCAGAAAAAAATGTTAAAATGTGGTTCAGCAAGAATTTCTGATTGTTTTACTTTGCCTTCTGACTCCGCAGTTCAAAGCAGCACCGTCTTTCAAAGGCAGATGAATATATTTAGATTTTGGTGACTGATCACAAGTTTCCCCAAAGCTTACATATTCATCCCAACGGGGCCGGGATCACCGAGGGCAACTGTAATTGGTCCAGGGGCATTTTGATTATCTGCAGATTGCCTGTTTCTTGAAGCAAAGAAATATCTCTCGGTTTGCTCCACAGGGCTCAGGACGAGTGTCTGCTGGAGACCAGATATCATTATAAGCGCTTCTGACACATCCTGGCCACTTAGAGCCACTCCAAAGGGTTGTCACGGCACTCCTCTACCTTGGCTAAATCAGGAACATGGAAAAGAAAACGCACGTGGGTTATTTACTCCCCCGTTGCAGCCTCACAGGTCTCCTGGCAAGGGACAACATGGGCAAAGGAGCCTCTTGGAAACACAGTGTGGTTGGTTAGGGAACAGACATCCTGGGATAGCAGGGAGGGAAATCCTCCAATTTATCACATTTTAGTCTTTGGTCAAGTTTTAAAAAGTGCCTGAGCAGTGAGTTTCCATTACAACATACATCATTTTATCAACCTTATTTTTGGTGATATTTTGTAAATTACAATAAATTTGCTTTCTTCTGAATATTCAGATGCTTCAAAAGGTACCCAAAGGATGCAATTAGACCCTAGGGAAATATGCTATTATGTGCACATATCATGTTTTGCATAGGCTTTCCAGCATCTACATAATTTATGTTTTTCTGCATAATTTTCCCTTTTTATGTTTTCTATGTGTTTGTGAGATAATGCAGAAGTCAGTTTTCTCCCCCCAAAATTACAGAAAGAACTTAAGTCAGTATTCTTACTTCGCCCAATCTGCTTTACTTCCCACAAAACCCTTGGAAAAGCCCCTTGAGGAATCCTTTCATATACACCAAACATCAATGTGCGAGGAAAAACCCAGAAGGTTGAGGCAGCTTTCTGAAAGGAACTAGAACCTTGTCCACTCCCGTATTCAGCTGGGCATTCACAGGGGCCTCTGATGAATAATGTTAAAGCGTTAAAGCTTTTAAACTGTTTATAATCCGCGCTTTGCATTTGAAACATACAAAAATCATTCCGGAAAACTTTAAAGTTGCTTTTTAGCTGTCCGAGTCAGTCGCTTACGTACAAGTTTGCTTTTAATTAAAAAAAAATAATAATAATAATAAAAAGAAGGAAGAGGGTTTGCAGACAGGATACAGTTAAAGTTGATTCCTACAGTTCCTTTTCAACTCTGTTGGTGGAGGGCTTTTTTTAATGGATTTTTTTAAATTTTATTTTAATGCAAGGAAAAAAGGAAAACAATTTGTGCAGGCCTGGTGGAGACTGCCCTAGGGCTCTGGTCTGGTCTCCAGCACCAGGAGCTTTGCCCACCTCCAGGGCCTGAGGGACCTCATGGTTGTCCCCTTCCCCATGGTCTGATTCCACATCATCAACCAGGAGAATTTTCTTTTATTTTTTTTCAATTTAATTGTCACTGTCTAATGTGCTGTCCAGGGACTACCTTCCCCAGGAGATGATGATCACTAACAGGGACTTCCACTCTGCAGGACTTGGCCATGAGGATTGGTAGGTACTTCCAGCTCCTCCAGAGCATGAGAAAGCTTGCTTAAAGCTAATAAATAAATAAATATAAATATTTTGTTCTCTTGCTTCCACATGCTCACAAGAACGAATCATTCGAACCCCAAAACAGAAATATGAAAGATAAAACCCCAGATTCGTCCTTTCAAAGAGGCCTCCTGAAATGCATCTCTTTAGAAGGCACCTCCTGACTCATAGAAATAAGCAGTAAACTCACTTGTTTGAAACTCACTCCCCATTTCATGTAAAAATCAGCCACGGACCAGCAAAGGGACATTGCAAATATGTTCTCTTCTTCACAAATCATGACAGCCTCCCACTTGCTGGAAATGTATCTTATGCAAATAAAAGAAAATATTTATGTTGCAAAACTCACAGCATGAAACAGCAGGACTAAAGTAATCTGGTGAAATTTAAAGAATAAGATTCTTTGTAGAACACATAAGAGAACACCTGCTGCTTTCCTTATTTTTTATTTATTATAATTAATATGTTCAAACTAAGCAGTATGCAGATATATAAAAACAAACAGCCAGGAAAAAAAAATAATGAACACTTTTCATTAAAAAGTTCATTTGAAGTGGAGGGAAAAAAAAGTATGATTAATTAATGGCAACAGACCCGGGTTACAGAAGAGGCCGGAGACGTACGACTGAAAATGGTTTGTGTAATTCAAGATAAGGGGCAAGGAGAAGCTGGCACCACCAACGCGCTGGAAAATTGGGGCCATAAACACCAAATTCTGCCCTTTTTTGCGGCCAATGATCCCAATCGAGCAGGAGGGAGGAAAGGTGATGGATAACTGGTGCAATATCAGGTATATTTTGAGGTTAAAGATATAATAAATGCATTTTGGAGAACATCTGAGTTTACTTCTAGGCTTCTCTTGGTGAAGTCTTGCTCACTTGGTAAAGCCATTTGCTCATTTTTTGCTTATTTATTAAAAAACCCAAGCTCACACACAGGGCTTGGTTCCTAACAAGCGTCCATATGTAACAGAGACCCAGTACCAACTCCAGCTAATTATATGGAATAAATTTCCTCATGAGATGGAGTACGACGTAGAAAAAGTCAAAGTTTGAGCCAGGGTGAGAGTCACTGAGGAGAAATGGATTTAACAAAAGCTGGGCCAAGCCTGGCTTTAGCGAGGTCACACTTAAGGTAATAAAGATGAAATATTTAAGAGGTTTTTTTGAGGGTGAAATGCAGAGCCAAGGTGCGAGGGGGAAGGAGGCAGCTGCCAGCGCTGCTGTGACAGGGCCATTTTGAGCCTCCTCTGACATTTTGAACCTCCTCTGCCATTTTAAAGCCCCTCTGTGTCACAAATATCCAACTTCCCAGGGATAAAAAATGCTGAGAGAAAAGGTTTATATCAAAACCGCGCATCTTTATTATATTTCCTCACAGAAAAATTGAAGCAGAGACACAGGAGGTGCGGGTAGCTCCTCAGGTACCAGCTCCATGCCTACCATGTGGTGACGGCTCCTGTCAGAGTGGAGGTGGCCGCCCGGCATGTGGGTAGAAGGATATTAGGAATGAAACAAAACCAAAACGGACTCCCCAAAACATAGAGGTAAAAACCACAAGGGAAATAACCCCCTTCCTGGGTGCTCCCAGTATCCAGAGGCGTTCGGCCCGGTCCTCCCATGCACCCGCCATCTTCCGCAGGCTGCGGTGGCGGCTCCTCCGGACACACCATAAATAACCAGAATAAATAATAAATCCCGACCCCAAGTGCTGGGATTTTACAGAAGAAATAGGGATGAACCCCTTCCTTACCTCATGGAAGTGACACCGAGAATCCAAAGTGAAAAAAGAAGGAAAAACGGAGCGATGAAAGGGAGAACTTGTGCCCCAGCTGCGGAACAAAAATGCAAAATAAAATGTGGGGGAAGACTTCAGCACAAAACTGTGAGGTAAACTTAATTAACAGAGACTCGTTTGAAAGCACTAAGAGACTTTTTTTTTCTTTTTCAGGTGGTTACAAATAATAATAATAAAAAAGTCTTAGAGTTTTTCAAATGAGAATGAAGACCGGAGAATCACAGCTTCTTTCCTATTCTATGACACTGAAATTACAAAAATAACAGAGGAAAAGCCAAATATTACAAAGGGGAAATACCTTCTTTTTGCCTGAAACCAGCTTCTTTCACCACTTTTATAGATTAACAGCAGCAGAGAAAAGTTATTTTGAATACAAAAGTCTATTAAAACTTAGAAAAGGGACTTTTGGACAACTTAAAATCTTTCATTAGTGATAAGGTTTCTCCCGACTGACCTTTTCTCATGAAAACTCTTCTTTAATGAAAAGTGAGTTTTCAGGCCAAAAGTGCTTGATAGAAAATTCCCAGGCTAAAATAGCTAACCTTAAAGCACATACAGCTATTCTTCAGGATTAAGAAACAATAGTCAAAATATATAGCAAAACTTTGAATTTTGGACATCTACTTGGCATAGCTTACTCTATAGTATTTATGATACATGGAGGAATATCTAATGCATGCTTTATGTAATAAATATATGAAAAATATCCCTTAGTTTTAGGAGGCTGGTGGACCAGTCCCAAGCATTTTTGCCCTCTGCTGTTTACAGAGACCTTTTCTGGCAAAATCTCTGCTCCCAAGGACTGCAAATAGATGTGTTTTCTCACTCAACTTTGTATTTATAAAATCATAAAAATAAACGTGGCATGTTTAGAGGATGTGTCATATTTTAAGAAGCTTGACCATGGAACACAGTACAAAAAGAAGCTGAATTGGCATCATTTTTTTTCCAGTGGGTTCCAAACTGCTGTCACCTAAGTAGTCACCAATTAAATATATACCTATACATATATATATAAATCATTTATATCATAAATACTCATATAAAAATATTTCTAGTTTCTAAATCCAGTTTATTCACAACTATTCTGTATATTATATTTGAAGAGCTGTCTCATCCAGGTCAAGACACAGTTCTGGTTGTGCTGGGCTGCAGCAGCTATGAAAGCTCACATTAAAAGTTATGTTTCTGTTCAGGATAGGACCTGTCCCTGGTCTTTCTGCTCCTCTTGCAAGCCACAAATTTCACAAAAGCCAGAAATTTCACAAAAATCACGAGATTTTCACTTGTTTCTCTGGAAAGGGGTGCAGTTTAGTAGCTCCTTGTGTCAGGGCCTCATGAACTCTGTAGGTGCACTGAGCACATAGGGATTCTCCTGAGATTCAGCCCTATTGATGCACCCCTAGTTCTGATCTTGGAAGTTACCACTAACAGCATGGACCTACTGAAGAAATCCTCTAAATGCTCCAAAGAAATGGAAATTATCAAATCTACAAACATGCTCATTGCATCTTATCCACAGCTGGTGCTGTTAGAAGAAAGGGCATTTCGATTGCAATGCACGTCTGATAATTCAGTAAATTCTCATCCAAATGTGATGGGTCATTCATTGTTAATGATACACCTGATGGAAAGGAGCATTATAGAGTTGGGGTATGGGATTCCACGCTGACCACTACTGTGCTTAAAAAACCTGTGCAGAATTACCTACATCTCCTTGCTGGTTATCAAAATCCCTGTCATGAGCCAGTTGCAATAAATATGTGTGTGTGAAGGGGAAAAAAATAGAACTTGTAATTGATTATTTAGTGCAAAAAAGGAGGAAAATTATCACAGGTGGTGATGGCAGATGTGACAGCCCAGGATACTTGGCAAAATACGGAGCATATTTGATTACTGATAGGGATACTTCTATGGTGTTGACGGTTTGACTTGTTCTCAGCTCTTTCAGTAGTAACGAGTTTTATATAATCAAAAAAATTCCTCTTAAAACATTCCTCTGTTTTTTAAATATCTAAGTCATGGTGATCAATAGCAGCTGCTGCGTGATATTAGGTAGCCAAGAAGGCTATAAAATTCCGTCAATAAAACAATGGCAGCAATTAAATGTTTAAAAACTGATCATCGCTGTCAGATCTCAGAATGGATGCGTGGCCACAGGAAAGACAGCAGTCATAGACATTATAGCATGGCACTGGGCCAAAGCTACTATATTTCCAGGCAGTGATTCTCAGTGTTATTATTACAGTTAATTAGTGTATGCTAATTATTTTTTATGAATTTTTGCTTCCCTGGTATCCTAAGGTTTATTCCTCTTTGTGCAAAGGTCCCGGTGCGGCTGTCCCATCCCTTCCAGTTGGACCTACCTTTAAAGCAGGAGGGAGCACAACCCCTCGCTACCATGCCTTGAGAATGAGTGAGAAGGAAAGGGAGGATTCAGTCACTCAGGATTTGCAGAAATCTGATTTTAGGCAAAGCCTCCATGTTCCAGAGTTGGCCAATATATTTAAAAAGCAAAACTTGGTGGAAAATGGAGCCATGGAGTTTTATTTCCCAAACCCTTTGCCATGGAGGCTATAAGCACTGACCACGCACATGGCTCATGGTTTTCTCTGCATCGTGGCTTTAAGACATGGAAATTTCAGACTGATTCCTCTCTGCCCCACTCCTGAAGGTTGTTCCACACCTACGTGGTCCCCTCCTTTTAATCCCCAATAGCAAGGCCAGTTTTAGCTCTAAAGCATGCAATTTCTGCAAAATTTAAGATGTAATTCTGAAGAGGGCATCTGAAGAGGAATTTGGGAATGGCTGGAGCAGGACTTGCAGCCCTTGCAGGACCTACATGTGCACAGAGATGCTTTGGCATTTATGTGGTTTGCATGTCAAGCAAGGTATGTTGTGCAACATTTGGGGAGATTTGTAGATAAGAAAAGATTTATGAGGTAAAATAACCACACAAATTAATTGCTTTCAGTAAACTGCCTTTTTAAGGCCAGTTTGTCCAAACTGACTAATTTATCCAACATTTTCTATATATCTGTGAGTAACTATTACCTAACTTTCAAGGGATTGTGCTCATAATATGCGCGTTATTACACAACACCAAAGAAATGGCCATTATGGAGAAGTTTAAGTGATTCTCAGACGGGCGCAGGGGCAAGCACAAAAGCAGCAGCCAAACAGTAAAGGCAACTTAAGCTGCAGCTGCAGTGGGACAGGTACTTAGCGAGGCTTAAAAGCAAATGGCTAAAGCAAAGACCCAGAAGATCTGCTCGCCCACTTCATCCACCTTTTCCTCTGCTAAGAGCAAACAAATTGTCCTTCGTAGAGCTCCAGCTTCACCCTTAACCCCAAGAAAGATCAGGAAAGAAATATGCCACTGGTACATGGGAAAACTCCGCCAACAGTTTATCCAGACTAGGTTGAGCATTTGAGTTTTATCTTTCTGAAATATAGCCCAAATATGAGCCCTTGCCTCATACAAATCTTCTACAAATCCCCTTTCGTTTGGACCCTTTGGACAAAACAGCAGATTTAATGCTGTAAATCTCTAGGGATCTCAAGGGGAAGGTAGAGTGCCCCCAAACCAACAGAAAAGGGTATTTCTAGGCTGCAAAAAGGCCCGGGTTCGCCTCCAAGAGCCATCCACAAGGGCTTGAAGTGGGTCCATTCAGCACTGTGGAAGGATACCCGGGATGTCCATGCTGCAGCAATTAAACCAAGCCTGGGTACCGTATCAACCTGGAAATCACATGGCCTCAAATACCCATTACAAAGAACAGAAATAAAAAGGAATAATATTTTATTTAAAAAAAAAAAAAAANGGATAATATTTTATTAAAAAAAAAAAAAGTGACATGAGCCATTCCTACCCAGGAATATGAGCTCCCCACACTGTCTNGACGTGAGCCATTCCTCCCCTTGCGAGCAATGAGGAGGCCCTTCTCTTCTCCCCATGCCAGGAATATGAGCTCCCCACACTGTCTAATTCTAGCTGCAATCTCTTCCTGATTCAATATCTCTGCATTTCCAGTCCTCCAGGAGACCCATCTTTGGGCCTGGTACAAATTTCTCCTCACTGAGGGGGAACCGAAACACCTCAGTTTTAGAACATGGATGTTCAGCCCTTACCCTTGCGTTAGCTTCCTTATTCACAACTTTACTCACCAATGTAGCCCTGTTTTGGGCACGTCTCAGGATTGGGAGCCACAAAACGATGCTCCAACAAGTGCAACTCTGCTACTCTATTAATCAAGAAGTATTTTCATGCTAACCTCAAGCACAACCATGGCTCTGCCAGGCCTAGCTGATCAGTAAATGGGTTCAATTTTTCAAGCCACAGCTCTCCATTTCACTCATCTTTCCTCCTTTCCTCTCTGCTTCGTCCAGTGCAACCACAGATCCTCTCAGTATCAATTTTTTGAAATACCCATTGCTCAGGACACCTATTTTTGCAGAAGCAGCAGCCACCTCTAAAGAAATATGGTTAGTAACAAGGCAAAATTATTGCTATAAATTCGAAGGCTTCTCATGGCCTTTGTTACACACTTCATGCTGGAATTAAAAAAAAAAAAAA
>VWPW01031431.1:75073-181723 GCA_013389825.1 Crypturellus undulatus
TGAAGAAAAAAAGAAAAATAAAGAGAAATAAAAAAAAAGAAGGAAAAGGAGAAGGAAAGAGAGACCTTTCATGGTCTCCAATGCAGGCTGCAATCTCACCCCTTTTGCCGGAGCACATCACTGCCTTGAGGACTCACTGTCTGTCTGGGGACTCTGGAACGCAGGGAAACTCCTCATTCCTCCATAATTCCTGCTGCAGCCGCCGCTTTGGCTGCTGGACCCTGTTCTTTTTAAGATCCCTTTAGGAAATCTTTGGATGGATTAGCTGTAGTAGCACACATCAACTTAGATGTTGACATTTCCTAATACAAGTTCTTGTTTAATTTGTTGCATGACCATTTCAGCTGGTTTTTCCCCCATATATTTCGGAGAGATTGTATTAACATATATATTTACAGCCTCGCTGATCGAAATTCCTCAGAGGTAGGTAAAGCACATGAGGTAAAGCAAGGCTATTAACAAATCGCTCTTAGGAAGCATCCAAAAGGACTTTCAGTCCTTAACACAGAGGTAAAAATAATTAGAAAGAGCTAAAATAACACTAGATTGCCATGCCAGAGGAAGGAGCCAGCACCACAGTCATGAGCCCCTCAGGTCTCAGCCTCAGTTGCAAGGCTGAAGGTGGGAGATATCTTCAAAAATGCAAAAATGCAAAGCCGGACTTCCAAGCACCTCATTATAAAATGTCCAAAATTTTTCATTCTATTTTTTTTAATGCAACTTTATAACCTTTTAGTTCCAAATAGAGTTTGTAATTTAAAATTCCTTCATTTTTCCTTTTGCAATTGTTTGTAGTCAACAAGTGTTGATGCAAAAAGAACAGTTGAGGGCTAGCGATAACAGACACTTAGCCCAGAAACTTGTCCATTAGAACCAGAACCTTGGGGATTTGCATTCCCTGGCTTTATTCTTCCCTATTAGAGGCATGTGCCCTGCTAATTATCTTGGCACTTTTATTGTAAACAGGAGGAGAAGGGAAAAGGCAAGGGTTTTCTCCAAGGGGAGGTTTGGGAGCCTGAGGACAGGATAAAGCTCCACCTGAAGCTGCTTCTGTTCTTCCCATCTCTGCTGCCTCCCACAGCGGCTCCATATCCCAGTGCCAGGTTTCCCGAACTCCGAGCCGGGGCTCAGTGGGGGCCACCTCACACCAATTAGGAGGATTCAAATTTTCCAATCTGCAATGAAAACAGCGTTGGGTGGCGAAAGCAAGCAGAGGCTCAGCCCAGGTAACAAAGCTGGGACTCGAACTGCAGAAATGCGATATATCTGGGATAATCTATAGGTTGGAAAAGTCTGAACTGAAACCTATGGTTTAAAATAGCAGGTGTATTTGCTGGTGCCTTTCCAACATGAGTAGGTTAGGTTTTCCTAACCTGGAAGATTCAGAATTCCCTAATTCAGTCCCAAAAGCTATGGGTAGGCTGGGGCTGGACACCAGGTCTACCAGTATCCCCCTCCACAGTCATCCATCCATCCATCCGTCCATCCATGGGTAGGTTGGGGCTGGACACCAGGTGTACCAGTATCCCCCTCCAGTCATCCATCCAACCGTCCATCCGTCCACCCATCCATCCACCCATCCATCCATGCATGCATGCATCCATCCATCCATCCATCCTCAGTGACTCTCCAAGTGACAGAAGGAAAATATCTCGCCCTTTCTTTTGCCCTCCTTCTTTTTTTAAGCCCTTTCTGACTTTGTTGGTTCAAAAATCCTGCAGATCCTATGAGTCGCAGGACTCTCCCTGCACGGGCACGCAGCGATCCCGAGGCCACCAGGGAAATTCCAGCTTGGAGTCTGGCAGTGCCCGGACGCCGTTGCCTCCTGGCTCACCTCCAGCCATGCACTAAACATCAGCACGGGAGAAGTTCACCCCGTGAGCGCCGAGATGCGTTGCAAAGTGCAGGGGAAAATGAGGGAGACATTACATCTGCAGGGAAGCGATTTAATAAATGTTTAAGGCAAAGACTACTTTCACGATCCCGTTCCTTCCTATAACGTTGAGATCTTGCTTAGGCTGCTGTCATCCAGACCGTTTGCTCCAGAACTGGGGTTGTCTCAACGCATTTGCGAGGCCGTGTGTGATCTGCGGGTGTTCATCCATCCTCTTGACACGTCGCCTTGTGATTTGCCTTGAATCTTTTCCAACTCTCTTTCCGTGTTCGCAAGTGGTAAACACAGAAAACACTTGGAGCTCTTGTTTTCCAACCAGTTTACACCAATGCGGCCTGACACCTGCATTCAAAATGCAAACACAAAACAAACACAAAGCAAAACACAAAACAAAACACAAAACAAACAAACACAAAAGTATTAGGGGTAGTAACTACAAAAGGACTTTGCAAAGTTTTCCACAGTTTTTATGTAAGCCTCAGCGTGGTTTGGTGAAGGAGAAGGCACCTAAAAAGTGCACCTAAAAGGGGTGTTCTGGATACAAGAGCTCGGAGAGCGCCTGGCTGCAAGCTCCTACCACCCGTGAGTCCTGCATCCTGTTTTATCCCGGAGCATCGCTCATAGGCAGCTGCACTCAGCTAAGCAAACGCTGCTCTCTTCTTCCTCCAGCTTTGCCCGACGCAGCGCGTATCTCCATTTAAAACATAAAAATAACCTAATGGAGCCTCTCCTCTCAGCACGGGGCCGAGGGTTGGGAGGGCAGCTCTAATGGTCCTGGGTATTGAGCACTTTCGTGTAGGTCAGGAGCTCAAGCGCAGCCGAGGTTCGGGGGAGCAGGAGTCATTTACCTGCCGGTGGCTGCGCACAACGAGCTAATCGCTTGGCTCCTGTTTAAGCAAGAGCCTCGTCGCAAAACCCACGGCAGCCAGCGCCGCTAATTGGCCCCCTTGTTTCCACAAAAAGGTCAGGAACGGGGAGTTCCCATCTGATCCCGGCACGTCGCCCTCTGTTAGGGAGTTTATCGCAGCCAAATTAATCGGTTCATCTTCTGACGGGAAAGGTCCAAGCGCGGAGCGGCGCGGAAATGCGGCAAACATCGTCGCTGAATTCCCAGCACCGCTCCAATGCGCTTCAGTCATTAACCTTGCGGGCACACGAGGAGGTGCCAGGGCCCCCGCTGGAGACCCCCCAGGCTATATCCATCCGTTCCCCCTCGAATCCCTCGTCCAACACCTCCTCCGAGGACACCCGGGTGCCCCGCGCTCGCCCGGGACAGGGACGAGCACCACAGGGGCTTGAGGACATCGTGACCTTAGCAAGTGCGGAACCCGCCGCTTCTTTGCGTGCACAAACAAAGCAGCATCTGCAGCACAGAGTGAGAGAAACCTGCCAGCGAGCAGCACCGTGCAAGCAGCAATTAGACTGCTGAAAACACGAGCAAAAGGGGGGGAAAAAAAGGAAAAGTGAGATTTATTATGCAGCTAATTACCAAGCATTTAAATGTTGAGAGTCAGGAAACTCTAATTTTAATTATTACTACATTACGCATTCATATATTTTCAGGCTTGTGTAACATGAGAACTTCAAAATGTTGTGACACATTTTAATTAAAACACAATTAATTTATTGACAATTATGACTATGCAAACAGTGGATACATTTCAGTTCCTTTACCTGTTGTCTTCAACAGTGAATTATGTGTCAAACCAGGAATAATTCCGATGTGATGCAACTATTTTTGAACTACACACTATTTGCCTTCCCGTGTGTGTTTCCTTTTTAAAACTATATATTTCTCTATGTCTCTGGTGAGAATGAAAGAATGAAATAATGACAGACTGAAGAATATAATCTACTTGTTTCTTAGCTAAAAGTATGGGAAAATGAAGGAGCTATCAGGATTTTTACATTTTTTTTTCCAAGATTATATGTTATGGAGTACTTAAAATAGCTCCCGAAAAAAGAGGTTCACTAATGAACTGAAGTTCAGCAAAGAAATGAATGAGCCCTCCTTGATCCTCAGGGAAGCAAAAAGCTGAGCTTAATATTTGCTCCCTTATTTTCAAGACACAGTTTAAAACTTGTGGGATTGTTGGGGGGAAAAAATGTTCATTTTCACTGCAAAAAGGTGTTTTACTTGAGAACTAATGAAAAGGGAAAGAATAAATACAAATAGCAGAGTTAAAGATTTAGCAGGCAAGTGAGCGCCTCCTAAAAAACCCACTAGCTCTCAGATGTAGATAGTTTTAAATACTCAAAAAGTGCTAATTTCACCGCAGCAATGGTGCAGCCTTAGGGTTCTTCTGTACCTGAACCCTGAAACCTGCAGTTACAGGGAAATCTGACAGCAGTAAAAGTTTCCCTTTAATTCATAGCGCTCTCCCAATGTAAGAGTTTTTATCGGTGTGAAAGCCTGATTTTCTTCCTTTGTTTCTTATTACTGTAATGTGCTAGACGAGCATGTTGGATGCGTTAGCAGTATTCAGCAACGGTCTCAATAATATAATTGCAGAGGAAATGTGTCTGGCATAAGAAAGTTTTTTTTTTAAACACATTTTTGGAATGTCACACTCAAATTTCATACAGTATTTCTTTGTTTTTGCATAAAGTGACTTTCACTTCTTCTATCGTTCTCTGTTTTACATATTGGCACCTTTCCCGGGTTATTTGCTAGATGTTTTGATGACCGACTCGTGGGAAAACCACCCGCGGATCCTGTCGAAGCAGCAGGTGACACTCCAGCCCCACGTCCTGGTGACCTCCTCCAAGCAGAGCATCAGAAATTCCACGTTTGCTCTGCAGGGAAAACATTTATGAAACTATAGAGCTATTCTGAGCTACATGATAGACTGTAACTTAGGAGTGACTCATCCAGGCTCAGCCAAACTTGTCCTAATTAGGAAACAGGTAATTGTGTTTGCTTGAGGAATGACAGCTGCAATGTAAGACCAGGAACGAGACTCCTTGCAGTTGCTGCAGACTCTTCCTGCACTTCCAGAGGAAACTTGGGAGGCCACAAAATGGGCATTTAAATTGAAAATGTGCAAAAAAGAGGCCCTTTTCCAAGATTATGCAGGGTAGTGGGGGCAAATAGGTGCAAAGGGAGAACACGATGGTCAAGCCTCCAAGGGTACCAGGTTTCTTGGGATGAGGGAGGTTGTTCTCAAGCTGTGGCCAAGACTGAAGATGTAAATAGATGTGTATATATATGTGTGTGTATATATTTTATATATATGTTTTCACAAAGGGGAAGAGAAGACCCTACCCTAGGAGCCTCCTTATCAGCAGGGATCTGCAGGATTCCTCCATGCAGAGCCCAGTTTTCCTGCCCTCAGCAGCTCGTGCCCATTGTGGAGGATATTACTGGATTCTTTCCTTTTTCCCGGCCGTGTGCACCTGGAAAGGACTGGTCCCAAAAATACCACTGTGGATCAATGCCTGATAGGAGCATGGGAAAGTGAACTTCGGTATTGTACGCAACCAAACTCTTGTGTTTAAGTGATTTTAGGCATCATGGATGAGAGAAATGAGATAAGCCCACCCCAATGCCTGTATCTCTCTTCTTTATTCACACCACACAAGTGGTCACAAGACTCTCGCTTTTGAAATCCACCTCGGGATGGTAAATATGATCCGACTGCGGGTTCACCTGAGGTTGCGTGATCTTTGCCCCTTTTTTAATACACATTTGAACTCCTGATAAATGATATCACGGGCAGCCCCGCTGTGAGCAATCTGCAGCGCTATCTGTTGCGGCGGGGTCTCCTGCCATCCTCTTGCAGATAATATTAGCCCCTACAAGGATTAGACTCTGTTTAAATTCAAATGAAGAGATTATTAAAGGCCTCGTCCTGTTGGGAAACGGGAAGGAGAATTCCAGAGCTGTCAATAGCATCACTGAGCACCTGGAGAATGTCCTTGGTACCTGCCCCTGATTGGAAAGAGGTGGCAATAATGACACTGCCGTTAATTGGGAAGAAGAGCAGCCAACAGCACTGGTTTAGTTCCTCGTTGGAGTCCCCTGCATTTGCTCTCCTGCTTGGGAACGGACGTGGCCTACAACTCCCCTCGCTTTGCTGTTTGCAGCAATAAATGCTGCAATAAATCCCTGCAATGAATCCTTGGAAAGAAGCTCTTGTGGTGGCCACGCTGCCGGGATTTTCCTGCCGTGGTGCCGGATGAACTCTGGAGCACCTGGACTGGATGTGCTCATTGGAGGGACAAGCTTGAGCATCTTCCTGATGTCCCCCTCAACGCGGGGCTGCCTGCTCGGCGAAGGGGCAGAGAGCAGGGCGGATTGCAGTGCCCCTTCCAAGGAAAGTTTCCTTATCTCCAACTGGATTTAATTGCAAAGGCCAATGCTGTCCAAATGATCTCCCTGTCCCATCTCGATACCAGCTGGGGAAACATCCCCTCTCACTATCCGGCCTGGAAAACTCCTTTGGGAATGCTCTACCCGACTAAAATCCTAGCGAGAGGGTTGCAGGTATTAGCAAAGTTCAGATCTGTGCAACTGTGGGCCCGAGCGAGATCCTTCCCCTGGTTAAACTGGTCTCTAAGCAACAAGCGCTAAAATGTTCTCAAATCTTTTTATACTTGACCCGGGATTTGTGCTGAGTTAGATGAGTAAATACTGGCATGATGTGACGTCCTTGTTATTTATGTTACATCCAAATAAGTGGAAGATAACCTAGGCAAATTTCCATTATCTAATTATAAAAACCTTCTCATATTCCCATGAAACTAATTTTAATTTGATGAAAAACAGACAACTTGGAAATGGATTTCCTACGATTCGAGAGATAAGATTCTTTCTCAGTATGTTCTCAATTTACCAAAGGCTCCAAAATTGGAGATCTCTATTAATAAACATTGCTGGTTGCTCATGCAGTGACTTTATGTTATTACAAAGGAAAAAAAAAAGAAAGAAAAGAGGAAAAGATTGCTAGATTTAGCAGCTCCTATGAGGCATAGGAAGAAGGGAATTAGGGCACTTTGCTGTTTATTTTCTCAATGGGGTTAAAGCAGCCCAAGTTACCAGCAGAGACACCACCAGAAACGGGTGAATCTTGGGCTTTTTGGAAGTTACTCACACCTGGGGATAATCACAGATATTTGAAATATCCATATGGAAAAATTCAGCAAAAAGTGGGGTTTGGAGGCCGTTGGAAAATACTTGCAGAAAGGGCATTTTAAGTGAGACCTGGGTGTGATTAGCGATGACGGAAACAAATTGGGCCTCGATCCCACTAAGAGTCACAGTCCCGCAGTGAAAACGCCAGAGCAGAACTTACTGACCGGAGCAGACATAAGGAAATGGGAAAAATGCCCATAAGGAAAGACCTGGGAGAACCTCAGCTCCGTATCGACCGCACAGCAGCTCAGACCTGGATTTGGCCACTTTTCCAGAAAACCAAGCCACACAACCCCCTGATTTCCTGCAAAATCTAAGAGGAAGATCAATTTAACTAATGATGTGGGGGTTCTGCGTCCCCACGGACCTCACACATATTATTTATAGAATGCATTAATATTTCATTTTCCCCATCCCTAAACAGTCTTTGAGGGGAAAAAAAAAAAGAAAAAAAAAAGATAGATCGAGACAGGTAACATTTTAATTGAAATTAATGGGATTGGTTTGATTTCACCTCTGAGAATATGGAAATCATTCATTTTTTGTGTCATGCAAAGCCTCAGCTCTCGCGGGTGCACTCGCAAGCCCAGCGGATGCCGGGGCACGAGGAGAATCCACCTCCTGCGTCTCCCTAACCTGCCCGTGCTCATCCTCACCCCGCAGCTGTACGAAGGCAGCAATGAAAAATGAAATTAAAGAAATGGGCAGATTGGGAAAGAGAAGAGCCAGGATAGGGGTCTCTACAGTACCTCCGTGCAAAGTGTAACCAAAACGTGGAGCTCCGACCGGGGGCAACAGCACTGCCATTTCCATCCCTTCATTCATCCCTTAAATAGTCCCACGTTGCCAAACTAGACACATCAACGTCTTGGCTTTTAGTTTGTGTTATTGATGCATATTTTTTTTTCCCATAAAGCGTTAGAATACGACTTTTTGTTTCCTGTTGCCCGGGAGCACAAACTCACCAGCTTTGGTGCTTTGAACCCATTTATGCAGTCGCAAAACGGAGTCAATGGATCTCACGCTCCTAAGTCACTTAAGAGCTTTGGGAATCTCACTAAATACTTCTATAAGCTGATAATGGCAAACAAATGGATCACCACCCAGGAGCCCTGGGTACCTTGCAGCTCACTTCCAATTTTCTTCCAAGTCCCTTCCTCCTCACTGTCCATTAAGAAATAATTTTCCTTTTTTTTCAGGAAAATCTCTTCTGCACAAGCTCCTTATCACGCGTTTTACAAGCATCAGACACAGGCAGCCCCAAAGGTCGCTCTCTTCCCGAGTTGTGCTGCAGCCGTGGCGTCAGTCCCAGCGCAGAGCGAGGGCTGGAAATTATTTATCTGCTAATGTGATTAGCATATTATAAATGGGAAATAAAATCTGACTCACGGAGACAAGGAGCAGGTAGAGTCCCACGGAAGCTGGGAGATGGGAGACGGACAAGTCCCAAACAGCATTCACGTCTCACAAAGCATTAATAGGGCCAGAGCTTTACTTACAATTTCACTTTATTGTCAGCAAATGACATTCTGTGCATATAAAAAGGAATCCTGTATTATTTGCTGTTACTTTATTTAGTTTTTCTTTCTTTCTTTCTTTCTTTTTGTGCTTAGCAAAGCTCATGATCGACATGCACATAGAGAGACTTCATGAATACTTTGTGGTTACAGACTTTCCATTTCTTCCCTCTTCCTACATTCATTCTTCTCACTGCTCCATTGCTCCACAAAATATAGGAGGATCCTAATGGTAGAAAAAAACTTCTTTTTTTCCTTTTTTTTTCCTTTTTTTTTTTTTTTAATTTCAATTTCAAACCTCAGTCGAGGTCAAGCTATTTCCTTCCAAGGATTTAAAAGGCAATAATCACAATAAAGTGCTGGTATCATGTAAACATTTGCCTATAGCAGCCCAAAGGCCCTTCCTTAGCTATTTGTGGCTGGCCAGTACAGGGCCACTTTTTATGCCACCACTAAAACCTGCTTAATATTTTTTTATCCTTTCACATCCCAGCCCCAGGAATTGTCGCTGGAGGAGCCCGCCCTCCTCCTCCAGATGCTTTTCCGTGTTATTGGCATCTTCCTCATTTGGGGACCTAAAATGATGGAGTTTTTTGCATTGTCGTCCAGACTGGGCACCCGTCGGCAGTGGCTCCATCCTCCCTTTGCCCTGGCAGCCAAATTAGATCTAATGCCAGATTAGATCCTGCGGCTGGAAAGGTTGGATGGAGCCTTTTTGCTACCTTCCAGGGCTGAGCGGTTTCCATTTATCAATCTTTCACTTATTTATTTGCCCATATTCCTATTTCTGGCAATGTGCATGTTTGTCCCTAGACCAAGAACCTCATGCGCCATGGGCAGCTCTGCAATCCTCCCTTATGCAAGCAATTTGGCCTTCTTTTGGGTTCTTTGGATGCTTCCAGCTCTGCAACGGTCAGTTTTGCTTTGGGGAAAAAAAATCAGAATAAATAAATAAATAAACAGATGGAAAAGAAGACCAAAACCATTTCTCTTAAAAACATCATTTACATCATTTCTCTTAAAAGCGGCTTCAATTTTTTCAGTACAAACAGCTAGACCTTGGAAATGCTGCCAGGATCATCATTTTCCTTCCCCANATGCGCCATCCTCTGCAATCCTCCCTTCTGCAAGCAATTTGGCCTTCTTTTGGGTTCTTTGAATGCTTCCAGCTCTGCAACGGTCAGTTTTGCTTTGGGGAAAAAATCAGAATAAATAAATAAATAAACAGATGGAAAAGAAGACCAACACCATTTCTCTCAAAAACATCATTTACATCATTTCTCTTAAAAAGCGGCTCCAATTTTTTCAGTACAAACAGCTAGACCTTGGCAATGCTGCCAGGATCATCATTTTCCTTCCCCACATTTAGGTTCGGGCTTGGTGTTTCTGCAGAAAGAATCAGGATGCAAAAAATAGTAAAGTTAAGGGATGGCAATTTTATGGGTTAAAGAAACCCTAAAGTATAGTAGAAGATAAATTAAGAGGGAAAAAAAAAGGAAAATACAGCTAATAATTTGAAAACTGCAGGAAAAGACACTGCTAATACAAAAATTACAAGTGTTACTGCAAGCAGAATATATCTGAAGGAAGAGGGAAAACAGCAGTTTTCAAACTCCAGGAAGATATATGATTTTCCAAACTTATCAAACTCACAATGAAACACTGGGAGAAATTGAAAACGGATATAGAAAAATACATAAAACATTGCCGTATCACAAACACATAAAACAAATAAAAATAAATATGTCAGATTACTATATTTACTTCCTTGTCCTTCTCACAGTGGCTGGCTGAGTTGTAAATTGAATATGGATGAGGGAGCAGGTAACATATCCTGGAGATTTCAGACATAAATAAGTAGCTGTAAAATAAGAGCAGCTCGCGAGCACGTATGACATCCACCTCTCTGATAAGCAAGTGCATCCCAGGGACATATGTTGTCTTGGTGTGACACGTGGGACATTTACGGCTGCGGGGAGGATATGGAGCAAGGTCTTCTTCTGGGTACCTGGGTTGGGATCTACGCTTCTCCATAGGCAACTGGGCTGGGATAGCCCAGAGTTTGGGGCCAAAAAGCGTGGATTTGGGGCTCATGTGCTGCTCTGGAGAAGCTATTTCCAGGGTGAATCCCACCAAGGGTCAAAGTCACTTGGGTTGTCTCCCTCATCCCTGCTGTGGAGCTGGGCAGGTTTCCACCATGCTGATGGGGAACATCGGGACTTGCCCTCTTTCCCCCAAATCCAGGATATTTTGCAAGCCCACACCAGCCTTTCCTCCAGGGCTTGCTCAGGGCAAATCCCTCATTTAATAAGGAAGTGCGAGCAGGGCAGAATTTCCGTGTCAGGCGAAATCGGAGCTGGGAATTTAATGTGGGAAGCACCTGGGGGCTCCCCTTGCCGGGAGCTCGGGAGCGGGGAGGCGCTGGGCAAACAGGGGCCGGGAAGGAGCTGGGGGAATGGCCCTGCCCGCAGCCTCCGTCGGGAGGAATCGATTTTCCTGGGACTATTTATAGGGAGGTCGTGCTAGGAGGTCAGCCCCGTTCGCGGTGTTATCACCTCCTCGTCAGTCACCTGCATTTTTAGAGCCCAGCCAATTTGGGCTCTAACTTTTCCATATTTTTGCCTTTGGTTTTTGGTACAGCGAGAGGTGATAATCTTCCTGCAGGAAAAAAAGGAAAAAAAAAAACAACAGTGAGTAAGAAAAATCATTTTTGCAGTTATTTTTTAATCACAAAAACAACTTTTCAATCCTAAGCGCTAAAAGAGCTGTGCTCTGGAAGGTGAAAATCAGCATTTGCAGCAAAGCTCGTGCAAAGAGAAATGTGAGGCCGAATTTTGATGGAAACTGGTTTCTGACTAAGCAGCCTGTTAGGGTTTGATCCAGTGCATTGAATTCAAAGTATGGAGAAGTTTTGGTCCAAGCCCTTAAAATATACCGTGCTGGTGCTCTCCTCCTCCTCGGTGTATTCCGTGTGTTTAAGAACATGCTCCAAGCTGGCTTGCCTGCAAATGAGCTCCATAGAGAAAGCCAGTGCTAGATTTTTAGGATATTTTATTGTATAGCCTGTCAAAGGAGTGAGGCCCACATTATGAACTTCATATATCTTTTTTTTTTTCAGGATTTATTTATTTTTTCTAGCCAACACAGCAGAGGTCAAATCCTGCAGCTCTTGCAGCCCATACTTTTGCCACTGACTTCACTCATGGCATCATTTCAGGCACGACGGCTAAATTCTTGCTAGCAGATTATTTTCTTGTTTTAGCTACGCTTTTAAAATCCTTCCAAACAATAAAAAATAAATAAAAAAATAAAAAAGCTCTATAGAATTTGTAATGAGCATTCATTTAAACAGCACTCTCAAAATAGCAAAGAAAATGGGCAGAAGCATCTCTCCAGCCCCAAATTTGCCGTCCTGTGCTCAGACTTCACCCTCATTAAACGCAGAGCTCGGGTTCTCGCACACCTGCAAACGCTTCCTGGGTACGTTCTGGAGAACAAAGCCGAGCTGAAGGCGACTTCCAAACATCCAAGTGGAACTCATTAATGTGGAAGCCAAACCTCTGCCAATGGTATGTAAATTGGAAGAAAAGCATCTTGTTTAATGGCACAAAATGGTTTATTTTCGTTTCACAAGTGTTTAGGACCCGCAGAGCTAAGGAGAACTGCATGTTCCCCAATAGAAGTTGTGTTAACTGCTGTCATGGAGGTAGCACGGGCGGTCATTGACTGCCTTGGTCTAAGTTGAACTTTCCTGCCTCCATCTGATGAACGATGAAGGGAATTCTTCTAATGAGGTTCGATCTGAGATGCCGAAACACCCAACATTTTAATCTCTACAGCACCCACGTGCACACCCATCTCCTTTGAACCACAAAGGGACAACCAGGGTCACCCATTCCACCTCCTGCACCTCCGGGTACGTGCAAAATCCTGGTCCATCATAAGTCTATAGAGATTCTTTGCAGGGGGCTGCAATGAAGCTGATATCTTGGAATAAGGTCTTGTTCCTGCAACTGCTTCCTGGGATCTGCAGGAACCTGCTGAGAAGTCAGCAGAAGTTAGCGGGACTTGCTGCAAGCCAACGGCGGCATGGATGGATCTGACAGCACAATCAAGGCCATGCTCGAAAGCATATAATATTATACAAAAATATATATTTACTCAAACAACTTTACAAACCCAAAGGATTTTTTTCTTTTAAGTGGATAGGAGAAAAATCTATATCTTGGAGAAAAAAAAAACAAATTAAAGGTTTTTGAAGGGTGTTTCTTAACATTTAGCAGTGCTTTTCCCCATGGAGATGATGAAAAATTAGCTTGAACCCTAGAGCTTTTGGTCTTTTGCAATCCTTCTGTTTTTTTTCCCCCACAATGAATATAGATTTTTAAAAATCCTATACACAGAGATTTCACATATTTAGATTTCTTACTGTTACATGAGGTGGTTTTAAATTAAAACAGCACATGGTACTCACCTGTGCAACCCAAACATACTAGCATAGATGCATAAGCAATTCCTAGAATTCTTATATTCTTATAATCTTATGATTTGACAAAGAATTTTCAAGAAAACCATAATTTGTAATACTCCTCTTATGGGAATAGAAGTAAAATTCCTGCTGCGCTATTTTGGGAAAATGAAGAGCAAAAAGGTTGAAAATGAATTCATTTGGGATGCCCTTTGGACGCTGGTGAGAAATATTTAAATTTCCCTGTTTCAGGCCTAAATCAATAACCGTCCATTCTGTAAATACTTAAGGGAAAGTTTGTTTGCTCACGAAACAAGAATTGCACCGGCAATCCTAGTACAAGGAAGGGCACTGCACTTGCTTTAGCACCTCTAAAATTTAAGCCACCGATATATAAATTTGGTCGTAGGGACCCTTCGATGAGGTTCGTTGGCTGCGCAGACCCATTGGCAGAATAAATTCGGTGATTTTCCCCTCGATGGAGAGGAGCATCTCTGCGGGCAGGGAGATTGAAGGGGTGGAAAGCGGTTCAGCACCATTTGGCAGAAGCGTAAGCTGCGGTTCGCGCGAAAACAAAGCGGAATTTCCCATTTTTCCCATGCATTATTAAAATGGAGGTGTTAAAAATTAAAACTTTATTTCTTTTTCCTTTAAAAATGCAACAGATGTGCGAGAAGACAGAGGCAAGTGCCCGCGCTACCTGGCGGCAGCCGCTTTATCGTGATGGCAAGCGGTTATCCCGGCAGAGAGCGGAGCATCCGTCACGTGTTAACGAGGTAAATCTGCATCTCGCCGAGTTTTATAACCTCGTGCAATTTTCAGAGGTTTTTGCATTGAGCCCCAGCAAACGTCCTGGGGATTGCCCGTCGAATCCTCGTCTCTCCTATGGGAAGAGCTGGTTTAGGTTTGCTCTATAGCTATATAGTGCAAGCAGCAACGCGACAGCATAAAGCAGCGTGGATCGAGTCGGTGAGCACCACGTGGCACCCGGCAATAAACCTTAATTTGACTGCAAAAAGCGATTTATAAGAGAGGATGCTTGAGCATCTCTGTTTCTTCTAATCGTATCTAATCACTGATAGATATGCTTCATATAAGGAGATATAGATGTATAAAGAGATGAAATATATATATATATATCTTATCCTGGAGCCCTGATCTGGACAAAATTCCTTTTTCAAGGCAGTTTGCCTCTGGTTTACCAGTCAGAACTGGAGGAAAGGAGATTTGGGGGGAAAAGTGAGCAGAGGAATTGCCCCGCGAGCAACAGGGTTTTGACTCTGTAGTTGCTTGGTGGCCACCAGCCACTTTCCTTGGAGCCTTCCAGCAAAATCCCTAAGGACTCCACTCCGCCTTCCCGCAAGCAGGGCAGAATGCAGGTGAAACACTCTAAATAAGGGTGGAATAAAAAATTCGTTGTCACACGGTTATTTAGTAATTACCCCGCAAATGGGCCAGGTTGCTGTGCCCGCGTCGTCCAATTAACTTCATTGGAAGTGCTCGAACGGGAATGACAAACAAGATTTGGCTTAGCATAAATTTAAAAACGAGACGGCTTGAATACACAACCCGGCACAGCGATAGGTTATGGAAATTTCAGCTATCCGAAAATATATTCGCGCAACAAATACAACGATGAGATTTGGCACGCCACCCTTATTTCAGGAGATTTAAAATGTAACGGCAGCAAATTACATGTTTTGCACCAGAAAAATGTGAATCAGCAGCTTGATCGGCTCCAGGCTTTCTCAAGCAAAGTACCGTCTATTATAATCTTGTTTTTCTCAGCCATAAACATAGTTGTGAAAAAAAAAGAAAAAAAAAAGGAAGAAATTTATGTTGAATATGGTTATAGTTATTATTTCCCTTCTGGGGATTTATTAAGCATGTGTTAGGAGTTTAGGTATAAAATGAAATTGTTTTTTCGCTACACGGATGTCTTCTGCGACTCTCTGTAAAATTTCATTAAGGTGTTAGACTTGATATTGCAGATCAAAGTAATCCCGGGGGATTGAGGAGACCCTGCTAATTGACTGGGGTCATGTACTGCACTTCCCACTGGCACTTTGGCCTGCGCTGACAACAGAGGAGCAGCCCCCTCTCAAAGGACTATTCTATAAAAATACCATTTTCTTTATCTGTAGTCCAGTTTTCACACCGCTATGATAACAAGGGATTTCATAAATCCAGGTGGACTGATTAGAGTTTTGAGTATGTAACTTTCCCAAGTAAAAAATATACATGATACTTTTGAACAATTTTGACATTTTATCTTACCCTTTAAAACTCCCGGGAACATATTGCACGTTAGGTGTTGAGGAATAAAAAGTGTCAGCATCTATAGCGGGCTCCATCATTCAAACTTGGCACTAAAGAGGAGATTGAAAGTGTTGCTGCACACCATTAAAACCAGCTAATTTACAACCAAAGACACAGTGGCATGAAGCGCCAACTTGGTCAATAATTAGGGACGGGAAATATATATCCAGCTTTGACAAGATAAAGTTCCTGCAAGCCTTTCCCTGTTGATCCAAATAGGCAATATATTCCCTCCATTGGACAGTAGGCTCCACGTTGGGATATTATTGAAAATTATGGACTACAAGAGGGCGTGGTAGGGAAATATTGCTGCTGTCAGCGAGATTTGTGCAAGCAGGGCTCGGATATGAGCTTCCCACTGGAGTTCTGGAACGGGAGGGTGGGAATAACTGCCGAGAAGTCAGGAGAGACCTACGGGAATGAAGCCGTTTGGAAAATACACCTGAGTCCTGGGAGAGGGACGGAACTCAGAGCCCATTGGCCCAAAGTTTGCAGCTTAGATTTACAGTTGCATGGAAATAAACAGGGAAGTGGGGATCATATAGCTCATTAATTTTGCAGACGATGAATAAGGAGGCCTGACGGCTGCAAGCTGAGTTTGAAAGTTGCAAATGAGAAATCATCTGCCGTTTTTAGCTTGGAAAGTTAGACACCAGGTGATCTTGTCAGCGCTGTGACACTGAGCAATGGTAAATCAAGCATTTTCTTTTAAATGCCTCAAAAAGAATATTTTTTATAGATTTGATTTACTGATTGCTTTTCTCTAGTTTAGATTCAAACTCCAGGCTATGTCACAATCAATCAGTATTTTCCCGGGTCCATTTTCATGATGTTCGCAGAAGTAGCAACAACTGTTCCCATCACTGGATGAATCCTGCTGCAGTGCTGAAGGATAGTAGGTGGCTTATGACATAAATAAAATCTGTGTCGTTTGCATGGAGATGAATTTCAGTCTTTGGAAGCCAACAGAATCCCATTTTCCATTATGTTCAGCCAGCAGAACGGATTTCATTAATAACCCTATCATCAAGGGCTCCATCCTACCACATTACTCACGCTAAGTAATACCTAAGATGCAAATAGGTCCACTAAAGCAAAGGAGGCACCTGGAGAAGTTGGGTCGTTCTGTAAATACAGGCGCTTTGATGGACTTGGAGAAAGCCTTGGTTTCACAAATGATCTCCTACCCTTTCAAGTCTTCTGAAAGGTCTAGAATAAATAAAGCATTCAACAGAAGTCTTCAATCGCCTATGATAATGCTGGAGAAATTAAAAAAATAGGTGCTGTGGAATGATGTATCTAACAAAAAATAAAATAAAATTTACCATATCCTGCTTCTTTAGCTCCTACAAGTGGAAATTCCTTTCCATTCAGCAATCAACATGAATCTATTCAGGTTTCCATGTCCAGCAAGACGCAGGAGGCTTTTAGCCCTAGTCCTATTGAATGACTTGGCTCAGACCAGGCTTTCTTTACCCTTGAGTCACAGGAATTCAAGTAGTCCATTTTTTAAGGTCTAATATAACCATTTACCCATCTTATTACTTAGAGTGGCCAGGTTTATCCAATAATAAATAATACTCCTCCTTATACTGGATGGAGTGCTTGTTTTCAGTCTATCTCATTAAAATTATCCTCAGGTTGTCTCGACACAGTATTTTCCATGCTTTATACCCTAAACAGAGCTGAAGTTTGAATAATCCAACCACCCATAGAAGAGAGAAGAAGAAACCTGTTTTTTTTGGTTTGCATGGCAGTCTCCCTTTCTTTGGAAAGAGATTTTTCCACCTTGCTTTTCCCAAAACGTGAATTGGGAATAACCGTTTTTTATTCTTCCCACAGAACAGAGTATTCTTGTATTACAGAGCATCCCTGCTTGTAAAATACCTACCAGGCATTAGGAGCTACTCACACCTCTTCATTTATCTGTTTGGTTGGTCGTTTCCATTGTGCTGGGTGGTGCGCGGGTCATTGGAAAGACTCTTTGGGCTGAAATGTGTACAAAGAAGGAGGTATTTGTTAATTGTTGCTGCCGATCTTGCTGTGATCTTTGGCAGCACCTGCTGGTGGCAGTCTGCAGTGCTGTCCCCACTCCACGTCCCTGCCCGCACCTTCCGCTGGCCACGGAATTGCTCTCCAGCCGCAAGGAGCTGCGGCTTAAAAACATGAGGACAAGTTAATGAAAGAATTTGCATAGGGTTTGCAGGCTCACATGAGCTTTCGTATTCAAATGTGCCTTGTTTTGTTTATCAATGCATCTGTTGTGATTCTTAAAAGTTGCAGTTTTACCCTGACTTAATCCAAGGAGGATTTTGTGCAGAGCATCTTCTGTGTGTTGCCTCATAACAAGATATTTTGAGCAGGAAGATAAATAACATTTAGGCATCTAATAAAAACTGTCTGTGTGGTTTGTTTTTTTTCTTTCTCTTTTTTTTTTTTGGTCTCAAAGCCTCTTTTTTACATAGTAGTGCAGCAAAGCCCTGTATTGTAGGGGAAAGTCTGTAAATCTGCAGTAACTGAAAAATAACAGAAGGTGCAGCAGCATTCTTTATGTTAGTCTATATTGATCGGCTCTAATGAGCACCAGTGGAGCTGTAGCTAATGGTGGTATGTCTGGTGTTAAGGGCAAATGTGGGAGAAGATTATCAACCCAAGGGGTTTAACAGTTGCCGGACTGCCCTCAGCCCTCGGGGCAATGATGCACTTGAGAGGTCACTGCATCAAATGAGGGAAGAGATTCAGCCCGTGCTGCGGGAAGGAATGCAGAAGGAGCTGGGCTGAGCGGAGCCGCGGACACCGGCAAAACCCTTGCTGCGCTCCTGCCCCTCTGCCCATTCACTGCTACTATCTCATTTCTAATTAAAACCAGCCATCCAAGCCACATTCGTTAGGCTTAAATATGTCCATGGCCAATGCGGGTCCCTCGGTCTCATCAGCATCAAGAGTCTTGCGCAAAAACCAAGGGAATGACAACTTACTGGCCCAACACTCTTACACCCCATGCCTGGTTTTGGCTTGTGGGGAGCCACACTGCCATTTGGTGTGAATTTGCCCCTTATTTCCTCACCGAGTTGCTCACCATCCTCTTTCCAGATGTGAAAGGGCCAAGAGGAGCGACCACGGGAGCCAAGGAGGCCACCGTGCTCCAAGGTAAGGCTAACCGGTGGCTACGAGAGCGCTTGCAGGAAAACGCTGGTGCAGAGAGGAGGCTATGGGTACTCAAAAACATGAAAAATGAGCCTAGAAATGCCTTGAGGTGGGTGGCATGCTGCACACTCTAATAACATAGTGGGATCATTTCAACCATGACACGCTCCAAGACACACCAGGAGGATCTGCTGAGCACTGCGATTTCAAATATTTAACACAAATAAATAGTGTTATTGCAAAGAGAAGATGCAGAATATATCACTTAATGTTGTAAATAAACTAATTAAATGTTATGTTAGCTCCAAGGTACCAAAGAACCCCATGGTTATGGCAAATTATTTATCGAGTCTTTAAGTAGTCTAAGACAAGGATTCCTCTTGCTCCTCAGAAGCCTCTGATGGGTCAGATTATTAGAAAAATCTCCACAGATCCAATTTTTTGCAGTGTTCATAGGCACTAGGGCTGGATCTAGTCGTCTTTGTTCCAGTCAGTTATTTCAATGGGAGTTTTGCCTCAACAAGAAAGAAATCAGGATTCGGTGTAAGAAAGATGAGCATCTCAGCTACTGTCAGGGAAAATATAGAGCTTCAAACTTTTACCAGGATGTTGATAGGAAAATAACTGGAATAAGCAGAGAGGCACTGCAGCTGGCATGCATAATCAGGGGACGAGACTGGCATCTATAAGAAATAAGAAATATCCTGCATGATAGCAATGTATGAACAAATTGCTCCTGGCAAACTCATGCATGTTGTCCGCAGACCTGCGTTCATGTCGTCTATGGACCTGGGTTCACAAACAGCTTGCACGGACCTCCTAATCCACACCGTTATTGAGATTCCTTCCAGTTTGACCCACGCGATTGCCACGAGCTGGGCAACACAAGCAGAAGACAGTCGGATCAGCTGAGCCTGTAGGAGATGCCTACGAGATGCTGCTGCAGCAACAAGTCCAAAGCTGGAGCCTGAAGCTTGCGGGGAAAAAACCAAACAAATAAACAAGAGTCACAAGAGTCTCTAGCTGGAGATGAAGCTAGAGAGTGCATTTCACCTGCTTTTCTCTCCGTAAATGGGTGGAAGTTTGTTTTCCTCATGCTCACGCAGGAATACTGCAATCCCAAGAGCTCAACTACTCTTCTTGTCAACTTTGGTCACCCCCAATGCATGAAGACTTTTTTGAGATTTTGAAAACTGGGGAGGTGGGACTTTGTTTTCTTCCACAATCTCTCCTGATACTTGAACAACTTCTACACTCTTTCTTATTGATTTTTAGCATTTGGCCATATTTCATATTAATAGAAAGTCACAGATAAACTTTCAGATGCCTTTTTTTCTTCTAAAATGTGACTTATAATTAATTTCCAACCTATAAAGTAAAAAAGCTGCATAGTAAGTAGGGACTATTTTTAAAATATATAATTTTTAAAATATATTTTTAAAAACTGCCCTGTGTTTACTTAGGCAAAATACTTCATGTAAAATATAACACGGATAATGCAACATAGCTTCTTGCTAAGGAGATGTTTACTGGTTCTTAATGCATTATTAAGATTATTTGGTACATTTTGTTCAACACACTGTACCTCTTGACAGATGAATGTCTGGGATTTGAAATCAGCTCGTATTGCCTTAGCCGAAGTGGCAAGCAGGGCGCAGATAAGGAACAAGTGTTGCTGAATAAATGTGTGTTGATAAATCTGCTTGAGCAGCTGCAGCTCTCTGGTTTTAGCTAAGTACGTTGTGAGCAGAGGAGAGTTGCTCAAAGTCCATGGAAGAATCAGCTGGAAATGCAACGAGTGGGAGCGACAGGACAGCGGGGCCACGCGGCGCTTGCTCGGGACTCTGCTGTATTTACCCATTTCAGGGGTGTTAACTCCAAAATCTAATTAGTGCAGAATGCCCCTTCCAAAGCAAATACGAAAACGTAAACGAACACAAACATTAATGTTACCAAAAAGCTAAAACAAATAACTCGGTGATCATAATGACATTTAGATAGTGGTTTTAGAGGTGATTGGTTTGCTCAGCCCCGTTGCTGTGACAGGTGTATGAGGCTGGGATCGTGCTCCATAACGTCCACAACAAAACTCCTGAGCTTAATGATGTGGGAGGCGAGCTCGGGGACCTATCTTTTTTTTTAATAGTCAGTATTGACTGGTCATTTTGAAGTGTTTGCTTTGCAAAGGACATGCTATTTATTTTTTCTTTCCATTTAAATATCAAAAATGAAAGCTCTCGCTCCTGCTCGGAACAATAATCCATGCAATGAATAACCACCTAGCAGCACGGCAGGTTCCTGCACTCAAATGAAGAAATATTTTCAGCTCAGGAGATTAAGTAGCCATGAAATCTACCCCTTTACCCATCAGTCTCCAAAAAACCTACCAAGTCATTATAACCTAGGGAGTAAAATTACTCTAGTATGTTTTTTCATATACATTTCAACCACTTAAATGAAATGCAGCTATTTCAGGGGGTGGTAAGAAATGTGCTTTATTTTCTTTGCACTAGAGACTTTCACTTTAGAGTACCCTGGCCTTCACCCCTTAAACATTGCTAAATCCCATAAGTGATCTCGAGATTATGCTGTTTAGTGCAGTCCCATTATTTCCAATGAAGCAGCAAGTACCATTACATGAGTGCTGGAAAATACAGGAATTTTGCCAGGTTTGGAGGGGAAGTCAAAACTTGAACCTTATGCACTTTGGAGAAATAGGAGGAAAAAAAAACAACATGCCAAAACAAAAATTGCGCTAGTTTAAAGCCACTTTAGAAATGAGTCTGTATAAAATCTGCTCCACATCCACAGCTCACATGGAAACTTGGCTCTTAAGGAAATAGTCCCTTTCCTACTCAAAGGTGTCTTCTCGGATGACATGGGCTCTGCTCTCTGCGTCCTTCTTTTCCTAACATCTCCCAGGACTCCAGCTGCGAGGATCCCTGGATCCATGTCCCATAAACCGTGTCCTTTCCATGGCCCTGGGGTGGGAAAGTGTCCTGGTCACCATGCTCCTGCTTGGAGCATCCTCCAACGCATCAGTGAAACCCTGCGAACTCCGGCCATCTCCATCCACTCCAACGGCAGCGTGCGGGGTGCTTGGCTGGAAATATTTGAACCCAAAACACTTCCCAGAACTCCTTTTGGAGACCGCTTAATGGGGAATTTGTTTGTTGCTCATTAAATCGGGCAGTGTCAGGTCTTTGATCGGTGCAGACTGGTGCACTCTCAGTGACTTCAACAGAGCTTTGCTGAGCTACACGGGCCAACGCTGAAGCTCTCCTGAGCAGCTCACGGACAATATATCATGAAATAGGAAAGCTATATTCACTAAATATGTTTATTTATATAATTTAGCAGCAAAACATCAAATGTCTTCTCAACCCTGAGCCATGCCAGACTTGTGCTTTCACTGGATCATCTTGTATGTCCATAATTTCCAATCAGAAGAACTTTGTCCACTTTGGCTCCATTCCCACAGCCAGAAGGATAAATTCTAGTGTTTCTATAAAAGTTCATTATAGATGAACTCTGATAAATGAATCCTGCTCTGTTAAATGAACTTAGCAGCACTACCTATGCTCATGAGATCTCACCAACAACTTTCAGCCCTAGGGACCAGCTTCTAAATTTTTCTTTGCTCCATTCGCTCTTCTTTTTGGGCCATCTTTGCAGTGTTTTCTCTCTCTGTATCAGCTCCATTTCTGTTTTGCCCTCTCCTTTTATCCTCCGTCTTTCTCTCCCAGGTAAACAGCCTTCCTGAGGTCTAACGCAGCCAGCTGTTATTTATCAGCCTTTCCTGTAGATTTCTAGACATCAAGGCTCCATATCTATTGCTTTAATGCTCTTGATGGCACTGTCATTTAATTTGGTCTTCGGATTAGTGAATTTAAACATCCCTTAATTTATCAGCTCTTTCCAAGAAAAAGAGTAGATCAAAAAACCAAAAATGTTTCTTACCAAAAAAAAAAAACCCTCACAATATTCACCTTGTTCTCCAGTGTGGAGGTATTGCTAAATGTGCCCCAAACTGCAGGGTGATGCTTTCATTTTTAAAACATTACCACCAGCAGTGACCATCATAACGAGGCCTTTGCACGGAAAATAACTAATTCAACATGGAGAAAAGTCTGTTGTCAGAAAAACAAAGAAAAACACCATTTCATTACCTGATCACATCAAATCATTAGCAGAAAAAAGGAGGACAGCAAGGAGACAAAAATCCAGTGCTGAATCATGAAAAAAAGTCAGCAGATCAAGGTCTTTCTTGGATAAAATCTTTAGCAGGAAGGAAAAAGGCAGTGGATATTATTTCCAATTATTTCTCAAATTGGAGCAGAAAAAGGAAAATAAAAAACACACACACACACACACACACAGGCACAAAATCCCTGACTTGGTGCTACTGGAGTTCGTAGCTGGAAGGAAAGTCCTTGCTTATATTGAAGTAAAGTTCTGAAAATAAGCAAAGAACAGATTTATTGATTTTTGGTGAAGTCTGGGCGTAAAAAAGAGAAAGAATAAAGAAGTGCTCTTTGCCCGCTATGTCCAAATGACATCCCCAGTGGCCTTCTTAATGGTGGGGGCTGGGAGGGGGCAGGTGCCTACCCCGGCACACGGACACAACTGCCCTTAGGCTAGGGCTAATGGTATTGGCTGAGCCGGCTCTAAGCCTCTCTTTTCTAATAGCCAACTTTCTCTGTGCGAGCAGACAGACAGATATTGATTGGTCCAAATGCCCTTGAGTTGACAACATCTGAAATGAAAATCCACCCGGCGAGCGCAAACTTTCTGCGAGTGCAATTCCCGGCGCGGGATTAGGGCACCGGGCGCCATCCGCAGCGGCTCCGGCTCCGCGGGGTGGGTGGGAAGCGGCTCCCGGGGCTCCCGGGGCTCTGTGGGACCAAGGGACGTTTCTGCGGGTGATCCCATTGCGGGAAGCAGTGGCACCACCAGCACCATGGACTTGGATGACAAGGGCTCCTTTCCCAACCCTATGCAATAATTAGGTATAAATAAATGAAATAGGCACCCTCTTTTTCCTTGCTGCTACAAGGGATGCATTAAACCTCATTGAATGTCATTGGGAAAAACCATGCCATGGAAGAGTTCACCCTTCAGGAAAGTTGCTCCATCCATGCAAAGTCCAAGTTTTAAAATAACGCTCTCTGCACACCAGCCTGGTTTAATTTTCTAACGACAACTTTGTTTTCTGAATTAAAATACCGCAGTTACATTCCACAAATGCTAAAGATAGGGAGTAGGGGAAGCTGGGGGAGTTTATTTGTATCTTATTAAACATTCTTTTTTATTCCGCAAATTCCTCCCAAATCAATACATTGAGCGGCTGTATAAACCTTAAATAAAGCATTATTAAACTGGAAGCAGTGTTCATGTCTTAGCGGGTTATTTAGGAGCATAAAAGATACACTCTTAAGAGTCAGCCTCATGCCAGGTAAAGTACAGATGGAATACACATTAAATTTATTCAGTCATTGATTTGTAATGTTGATCCTCTATGGCTTCATGTTTCTTTTCTCATTAATCTTAGTTAACCCTCTCAAAACAATGCCCGCGTTGTCGTTTGATGTATTGGAGAGCCGCGGATGCTGCTTTCGGGACTGCTATTCCTGCCATCAGCAGGTCTAAAGTCACAGGAGCGGAGCCTCTTGTTGGGTTGTTTTTGTGTCGAACCTGGAAATAAAAATTTTAAAAAAGGATGTTTTCTCTCCGAGGGAGAAGAAAAGCGGCAGCCCTGAGACCGGGTGTCTGCTCGGTCTGGATGGCTGGATGGCAGCAGGGTATTAATAGAGCGGCTGGAGTCTCCGCTGGGGCCGGGAGCAAAGGTTTCCACCAAGGAAGAAAACGCCGTCTCCAAAAGAAAGTCACTGCAGAGGAAGGCAGAAAGCTGCAAAATGAGACTCCGGGTTAGAAAAGAAAACCTGTGTCTACAAAGCACTATTAGCTGCTCTAATTTGAGAATCTTCTTATTAAAATGTTTCCATTTTCTACCCAACATCGGAGCGTGCAGAGGGCACCTGGTCAAAAACATCTGGGGGGAACCCAGAGCAGAGTTGCACGAGGAGGAGCCTCGGTGTATGTGGGCACCATGCATGTTACCACGATAAAAATGCATACATTTTCCAAGTTTCCCTCTTTTTCCAGTAATTATTTATAGTTTGTGGGAGCTCTAGACTCGCTCGAAGAATGGATATCCCCTTTCATACCTGCAGAAGCAACACTCAGCACCAAGGGGGGAATGCTTTAGCCGAAGACATACTACGGAGCAAACAGCAGCAGCAAATACGAGTCTTGTTTTCCGTAAATCCATCCCTTGAAACTGTTCCTTCAGCACCAAGCCGTCTTTCTCATCTTTTGTCTTTTCAAATAGCCGTGATAATATTAAAACCATGCTTCACGGCAAGGCGTTTCTGGGTTTCTCCTCGGAGATGCAGCTGGGCATGAGCAAGTGCAATTGCGTTAAAGCAGTGGGAGAGCCGCAGTCCGTGGGTTTCGTTGTGATCCGCTGACCACTTCCCAGTAGGAGCCTCCGCAGCCTCGCCGAATTACTAAACACCATTTCAAGGAATATAGATAATTCAGTCAACCAAGAAACCCAAACAAAATAACCCCAGCATAAAACGCATCTTAAAGGCAAAAACCCTACTGACATCTGAAAAGTACAAAGCTGTCAAGCCTACTTTGAATTATTCCTGGTGTATTTGGCTAGGTAAAAATCAGAGGGACGTAATCTCTTAATGTGCACAGGGATTGAGAAATAGATGTTTCTAGAGCCCCTGAAAAAATCTGGAACAAGGAATGCTATCTTTGCCCCCCAGTATTTAGAACAAGCCTCTCCTTTCTTGCAAGCACGTCACAGCACTTTAGAGACTGAATAAAAATGCACTATTTCATGAGACTGTTTGGGGTAGACATTGCAGCTGCAGAACTTCCTTGTTGACAGGCCAAAGTGTGTCAGATTTGCTCTGTTCCAAGCATGGCTCTCCATGGCCCAGCAATGGTTTCTGTTGGAGTTCATAGAAGAAAGTTTGTGTTCCATACCCTATTTCCTCCTATTTTTTCCTGCTGACCCGGACCTGACGGATAACATCCAGGCCAAGCTCAGCATGCCCAGGCAGCCGTCTCCTCTGTTTTACTCCCTGATCCATCATCAAAAACATCCCATAACAAATCCTCAGTAGGACTTTCATAGCTGCTGTTGACAGGTAGGTGCATGTACATATGCCCAGCCAGATCGCGTGCACTTTCCTAAAACACCAGCGCATGCAAAAATTGAATGATCTCTCCCTCTTATTTTATCATTATTGCACTTCTAAGACAATACGCGGCAGCCGCTATAAAGAAGGATGGGGCAGGCGGGCGGCAGTAGCTGCAGGGGATCCTGAGCAAGTTGACTGCCAGAGCTGCTTACTACTTAAGAACTGATCAACTGGCCCCCAAGGCAACAGCTTAACAAGCCCCAGTAGAAGTGGACTCGAGATTTCTTCCTCTGCAAAGAAAATGAAACCATTTACTAGGTAGGACCGATGTCTAGGAACGGAGTGCAGCCGCAGCAGCAGCGCTTTGAGCTCTTTGGAAACAGCAAGGAATTCTTGGGGCTGAATTGCTGAAGTCAACGCGGCTCGTTGATGTCCAACGGGCATGGGGACGGCACCCGGGTCTGCTCTTCGCCCTGAGCACGTCCTATGTCCAATGTGGCCGTGAGAAGGATCCGCCGTGCCCTCGAGGGCAGCGTTTTGCAATGCGTGTGGTGGGGAGAGAAGGGCAGAAAGCGAGAGATTCGCTGCTGAAACGCAGCAATTCCTCTGGGGTGAGATGTGGCAGCTGTTTACCAGCACAAAGCAATTCCATACAGCAGTTTAGGATGGGAAATGAAGGATACTGTACTCAGTCGAAACTGCAGGGGGGATTTTCGGAAGGCAGGATTTAATTACCCAGGCTGGAATTTGGCCAGGACACCAGGGCTCACACCTCTGCTCGCGTGCAAAGTGCCAGGGGATCTTTAATAGCAGCAAACGGTCACGACCAGGGGTCAGCGTCGCATTCGGACCGCAGCGCCTCCAAGAAGGTTTTGCTCCTGAATTCTACACTAAGGAAAACTTTAGCCAAAAGTCCTTGATTTTGTAACTTGCAGAGGCATCACCATGAGAAGCAACATTTCTTAGCACATAATTTATCCAGATCAGCTGCATCAACTCCACAACCTCCTAAAAACCTCAAACATTTCATAAGCATCCACAGTTTAATTCTGTCACCCCTCATCTTCTTGGCAGTTTGGATCTTTTTTTCTTTTTTTTCAGCAATTTCTCAAAAGGAAACCTGAAGCTAGAGGGTCGGTTGGCATTTTCCAATTTGTTTTTTAGAGCTGCTTTTTTATCGTTTTAATCCTGTGGCTATCAGGAGAGGTGTGAAGGAAACCCGCAAGGACAGACTTAATTTGAAAATTGCAATGACCTCTTGATGACTCCACTCAACTTCTTGAGCACAGATTTATTAGCATACGTGGCATGGGACATTTCATGGTGCGTGTTACCTACACAACCGTTCTCCAAAGCATTCTCCACTTCAGACCTTCCTTAACAGTATTCTCCAAGCTGCACTTGCAGCTTTTTCACTGTTGTTTGGTTCATCCCTCAAACCCTCCAAGTCTACATCATTATTCGCCACAGTTTTTACGATGGGTACTAAAGAACTTGACAATAGCAAGGCTGCGGGTTGCTGAAGCTGCTTTGTGTTATGCTAACCAGCAAGTGTCACATAACTGCCTGGTATTTGCTACTCATTACGGGCTGGTTTATGTTTAGATCGGAGCAAGAAGTGTTTCCTGCTCTGCGCCTCTGCAGCGCCTTCCATAGAAGGAGTCATAAACATTTTCACAAAAAGCAGTTACTGGGAAGAGAAAGAATGAAAATGATGCCAACTATGGAAGTCTCTTAAGTGTCCAGACACTTCCATTTGCAAAAGTCTGGGAGAACTGAGACATCAAAAACCCCAACTCTTAAATGTTGTGATGGCTTCTGAGAAGGTTGGAGTCCTCAGGAGGAGGAAATACAGTAACCCTAAGGCCTTAAACTTTTGCAAAGTCTATGTCAGATTTTCAGAGGCTGCTTTTTGGATTTACCAACAAATTACAGCTTTTCCTATGCATACTCAAACTTATGCATTGTAATCAGGTCTATAAACTACTACCCATCATCTGGTACAGCACTCCCAATCTATACAGAGTGTTTAGGACAGTGAAACAACCCGAACTGCACAGATCTGCTTAAAAAAAGGGGGGAAAATGTAAATAAAAGCTAAAAAATAGTTTAAAGAAAAGCATTCCCTCAAAATTCTAGGCATGGCTGTGCTCGGGATGCTGCGGCCGTAGGAGCGCACCGCGTCTGCCAGTGCCGGGAGGATTTCAATATCACAAGTCCTAATGATTTCTGTTGCCTCATTGCAGAGCGCTCCGAAGGAGTACACGGGCCCGGATCAATGTGGCCATTGAGTGGCTCTATGGATCACAGATGCACCTTACAACAGCCCGAATTCTGCCTTCCTTCAACTCAAACCAAAGGTACAACACGAGATCCTCAATTCAATCCACGCCAGGGATGAACCCACTTTCCCAGCTCCGCTTCCAAGGCTGAAGGAGTCGGTGCCGCTGCGGACAGGGCCCAGAGGAGCCGCTCCATGGAAAACGGAGGCTCTTTGGGTGAATTACCCCTCAAACACACACACGGCTGCAGCACACACCGCGCTCTTGAGAAGCATTTTGCACTTCTAAAGCACCGGGCTCTGCAGAATATGCTGATCTATAGGTGCTTTATACATATACTCTTAAACCTCACGGCAGCCCCTTGGAGATAGGAGTCGATATTCTCCGTTTATAGATGAGCAAACACCGATTAAACAACGTACCAAAGGCCGCACGGATTTCTGTGCTGCCTGTTCACAAACTGAAACCTGTTTCCATTGACACGAAAGGGATGGGTTGCCTCCTGAGTTCTAAAACTACTCTTATCCTCAACCACAATACAGTTTCCAATAGCATGCAATGGTTTTGCTATGTTCTACCTTCCTTTTTTTCCATCTTTTCCTTGTTTCTTTGTTTGTGTTATTAATGTAATGTCTTTTTTGGGGGATAAATACCTCCCAGCCAACAATTCGTCCATCCACGAGAACTACTCAGAGCAAATACAGAGTCACAGAAACAGGTTTTAATGGAAAGGAAACTCTAAATTACTCCTTCCTATATCTTTATCTTAAACTTTTATTAAATCAGGATTTCATCATTTTTTTCCGCAAGAAAACAGGAAAATGTAGTTCTGCGCTAGGATATTTATAAAGAAAAGCAGGGTGAAATCCACAGAGAAAGCTTAACACTTCAGCTTCTAGAATTTTAGGGGAAAAGGATTACAAATTGTGCTTTCTTGTTAACAACTTGCACCTTAGCATGTTTTTTTGATACATTTTAACACAGCAAAATCCTTTAAAATGAACTGAGAGAATAAATTAGCAGGGTGATGTGAAACACCGTGCCCGCGGTACAGCTGTGAACAGATTAGTGTTGTAGGATCGCTTGTTTGGTGTCTGTCTCCTATATTGATTGATGGTGATGTCATCTGGCAAATAATTAATGCATAAAGGCATCAAAACAATGCTGGGCTTTGGATATGAAGGATGTGCTTTTCTGCTTGCTTTTCCTTTATGGAAACTGATAATTTTAATTTCACCATTAGAAAACAGATCAATCACGAGAGCCATTTCTACCACTTAATTTAGACAGCGTGGAGTAGTCCTGGATCTGAAGCAGAGAGACTTCTGCTTTTTGGATTCCACCCAATGTCTACCTAGTTTAAGCAAGAATAACGTAACATAACTGGGACTTCTTTGAAATAAAAACAAACTTTATCCATGCTATCTTATTTAGCATACAATCATCGCAAGTCTTCAGGGAACCAGGTTTTCATGTAGGTTCTCTTAGGCAGATATTTATCAAGTAACAGCACACACTAGGTGCAAACTTCAGCTCTGTTATTCTTCCTATAGAAAGCTGAAAAATGATTTATTATGAACTATACTATAAAAGGTTTTATTTCCAAAAAAAAAAAGCCATTTTACCCTCTTGAACTGTCTCCCTGATACAATTTCAGAAATTCCCAGTAAATATTTGCCTGTTATTAATAGCAGATATAATTGTGGTGTCTACCAGGCAAAGGCATGACTAAACATTTAGAATTTAATACCCATTTATGCATGTGTTTACAATCTTGCTTCTGTATCTTCCTTCACAACTGAAAAAAGAAAATGTAAAGGTTTTAAACAAATATGAGGTGAAAACTTTCTGAAGGCTTTAATTCTACGCACGAAAATAAAGTTCTTGAATATTTTCGTGTCTATGACTAGCAACAATTTTTCATTTTCCAGTGAAAGAATTTGGCTTAACATCACGGGTCAATCAAGTGTTTTAGTCTCAGGAGTAAGGGGAAGAAATCACTTGAAAATGGCTGGAAAAAATCTTAGTTCCAGAAGGAGTTTTGAAAAGGTGGACGCAAGGTCAGCAAAGTGCTAAATGCTGTTCCCGACTCTCGCCAATCCCTCGGTGCTCCCGTTCATACAGCAAGTTGATTAGAACAAGCAGAGCTGACTACTTTCAGGATGCCTTGTACTGGCCACGGTGCATCTGGTAGACTCATAAAAATAAGGGGCATTTTATGGAAAGCCAAGGCATATTTCTGATATATCTTCGAAGGGGAAGAATGTAGGTTCAAGTGTCTTAGTAGATACAAATACATCAGCTATGATTTAGCTCAAAAAGATGCATAAACATGTTTTTTTTCTTTAAAAACACTCAATTTTCCCTAAAGACCTGAAAGTCATGCAACTTTTGGGTATAATCAAAGTAGAGCATGGTCTTTATATGACAAAACTATCTTTCGATACAGAAACTAGCCATATACCAAAAGCATTTTTGAGTTTAGTTGGCTCTGTTCAGCATTTGTGCATGGAGCACAGTGATCAAATTAAAGAACATCACAGTATTTGGAGGTGACTCCTCTGTCTACAAAGCAAATGCTGCTATTGACCCAAATCCCAATAAACCAACGTTATTATGTGCCAACAGGTCATTTTTATATTAAGAATAAGCTAGCATATGTAGAATTGATTACAAAAGCTAAATGCTCTTGGGATCCTCAGCACTGAAATTAAGCTCAACAAACTCCCGGGAAGCTAAACAAATTGTCTGAATGTGTGAAGCTTTGTTAAGGCAGGGATAGTGGGGGAAAAAAAGAAAGAAGAGGGTATTCTAACATGTTTTGAAGTAGGTCTTCCAAAAAGATCATATATATAAGTTTCAAAAATGCTGCAAGAGATTTAAGTGTAATAAAATTCGCTTATGTTTTTATCAAAATTGTAAATGTACAAACAATTTATGATCTGATCAATTGGAACCACTGCATGAAAGACATGGTATTCTTTATCAGAAGAAAGAATTACTGCAATTTATAACTACAAATTTCAACTTCATCACAGAAATTTCATAAATTAGTTACATAGGTTCATTAAGACACATAAGGACATCAAACCTCAATTTCAAGTCAAAATTCTTCTGTGGTTGGCACAGCATAAAAATAATGCACCAAAACTAGCATCACACGGGGCCATCAGACAAACCAGAATGTGCATTTGGAACAAAGATCCTTTTTACAGTTTTGTTAGAATGTCACTGGCTACCTCATTTTGTCTGTAAGAATGGGACCAAACTCATGTTTAACATTTTAGCAGTGTCAAAAATCATTTCAAAGTGCAAAAGTTTGGGGAATAACTATCACCATAAGAGTTACACCCATGCAAGCCTTATTTTTCTTCGCTTGCCTGGAACTACTGCACTACTGCACTGCTGCTATCTAATAAGATCACAAATGCTATGAATTCACCGCAAGCTTTTCAATTTGGGTAGATTTCTTCTAAAAGCAGCAGTTGTGAGTTGAGTACATGGATCACTTGGTGGTGTTCCATGACTGTATAGGCAGAAGGCCAGTCTGGATGACCATAACAGTCCCCGTTGGTCTTAAAATCCATGGGTCCATTAATGTATGAATCTGATATAATTTAGAAGCTTGTTTTCATAGGTCCACTTGAGATTAAATGCAAATGGTTGAGCTCTAATTGTTCTAACATCTGATATTTGTCAGGCAAATTACTTCAAAAATCAAACCCTGCCTTTCCATGGCGGTGAAAACATTTAATTACTCTAACTACTAGTAAAATTAGTTCAGTCTGGTCTCAAATGCTTTTGGTTAGTGTTAAATACTGACGTGCCTGTTTATCATCCCTGCGGGTTCTAATGCTCAGTAACATTTTCCAGCTCCGTCAAGGAAAATATCCTCACGTTCACCCACAACAGAGCTACAGATCCATCTACCTGGCTCTTATGATCTAGTAGGAATATTCAAAGACCTTAAGAGTAATGCAATTATTTTAAAAGCAAAAGCTTTTCAGAAGAGCTAAAAACATGCATTTTTTGTTGGATAAGCTTGAGAACTTTCTTTAAAAGCCCACAAAAAACAGCTTAAGTCAATAAAACATTTGTCAATGACAAGATACCTGCGAAGCCAGCTATTTTTTTTAAATAAAAGGAAGTAATATTTGGGCATGGCAGCAACAGAAGTTATCCTGATTATTGATAAATAACCTCTTTCTGGAGGAACTGACAATTTTTCAATATCATGTTTCACATGGAAAAATATTGGGGATGGATGAAATATATTTTCATGAATTCTTTACTCCATTCTGCTTGCTGCCTCTGCACATTTCTATAGGAAAACGCTTCCACATTGCAAAGACTTTTTTGGAAGTTGTCTGGAAACGTGCTGAGCCAAGAAAGCAAGAAAGGGAACGGCCTGCTTAGTAGCAGAGTGTTGTTTCTAAAATAAGCAGATTTCAAACGTTAGCGTTGCATTAAGTTTCACTTACGGTTATTAATGCGAGAGGGATCGCGGTGAGCCGAGGTGGCAATGTTGTTTTCGTGTGTTCATAGAGCACATTTTCTGCATTTGCCACATGATGATGGGAGAAGTTCTCTGAAATCGCTCTGGCACTGCAGGAGCTGGTAGCTGGGAGGTGAATACAGGGTAACAACCAAACGGTGTGACTGTAACTGCGACAGAACCGGGTTTGACTGCAGTAACTTCTCACGTTTTCTATTTCAAAATGAGATGTAGAGCAACCATCACCTCCACTTAAATAGAAGACTAAATGCGGAGTTTATTGAGTTTGATGACATGGGTTATTCTTTTACATGGGTTTTACCTGCTTCCATTGCCCAATCATCGCTGCATGAGTAATATCACCTTGAAAACCTCTTCCATGGTGTCTGCTCCTAGCAGCCTATCTTCTACTTGGCTTTATTGCATCTAGGTCAAGACATAAATGGGAAGGAAGGGTGAAACAGCAACCAGACTTCATGCTGCCAGCAGTCCCGATCTCCTTTAGTCTCCCACTGTTGATTAACGGTGAGGGTCCCTGTGAAGGACACTTGCCACCACGCAGTGGGTCATCTCCCAGTCTCAACCTTGGCAGTGTAATCAGACACATGGTACACTTAATAGAGGTCACTTAAGACAAAGATTAACATTAACTGAGAGTCAATAAGGGAATAATAAAGGAAAATGATCACCCTGTTCCTCCTGTGTCATAAGAGCAAACCTTCCATTGCAGGCCAGGAGAAAAAAAATGTAGTCACTGGCGATCCAATAGGCCTTCATAAGCCCTCCAGCAAACAATTTAATGATTTCAGGTACCCTTTAAACTAAGTGGCCAATCACTGTTAAATCCTTTGGTATTCATTGTAATAACATTGATCATGATGAACTCTTTTGGTATTAATGTGGATGTAATATATACCTTTTTAATTATAGAACAAGAAAATCCAATTACCCCTTCGCCTCATCAAAGTTCTGCGTGAGCTGTGACTATTTAAACACACATTATGAAACATTTACACCGAAAGAGAGTTTTTTTCCTTCTTTTTTAGTGCAAAGTAAGGGCCAAATCCTGCTGCATGCTGACCATTTCCCTTGCTGCAATTGCAGGAGGTGCTGAAGGTACAAAGTCCCTCCATGGAGATGGTGGGCACTTTGCAGGATCCGCTCTCCGTCACCCTCAGGAAGACGCAGAGGCTAATGAGCAGCTCGAGGAAGGCCCTGATTAAAAAGGCAGGAAGAATTTGTTTGTTTAACAGAGTGGGAGCTGCTACGACTAGTTAGCATGGCTCGTTGGGACGCAATTTATTCTGTAGAAAAGGGGAAAAAAGCGGTGAGCGATGCTGTTTAATCCCATGTGCTCTAGACTGAACTCTCCATGCTGATGAGCTGGTTGCAATCTCATGAGCTGAGATCAACCCTTCTTCCTCATGGAGAACTTCCCACTGAGGGTAAATTCTCACAGGATCGCCATAGAGTCCAAAATTTGAACTACTGAGAGATAAAAGCAAAAATTAGATGTTTTCCAAGTCAATCCTCTGCTTTATTGAGTATATGAAGCCTATGACCACATGGGCAGCTTGGCCAACCCAGCAGCACGCACCCATCCTGGAAGCTGAGACATATAATGCCCAAATTTCCCTGGTTAATCAAAAGTGTAGGCACTTGGCCAACCACATTTGCAGTTCTCCTTCCTAACAACCACCCAAGCAAACTTTTTTTTTAAAATATACATTTTTGGTCACCCTTTCAACCTGGATTCCAAACAATGTCCATTCGCCAGGCGCCGTGTTTTGCAAGGCCCTCAAGGTAGCACGCAAAATACGGTCCAAACTTGCTACTTCGAGGAACTTGCCTGGGATTTTCTCTTCTTTCAGTTCACAACTACCAGGAAATCGCACACAAAAGAAAATTTCACGATGCCCCTGGTAGATTAATCCGAACAGAGCTGTCCCTAAGGGCAAGTGATAATGGAGGTAGCAGAGCGCCCGGCGCGCGGGCGGGCGCGCTATCTGGCTGGGGATCAGGTGAGTTATGTACCGCCGCGCTGTATAAATATACTTAAGCAATACATGCTTTAACAGCGAAACGGCATCGCAATCATGTCAGGCGGTAATTTGTAAGGTATCGCTGAACATTTATGAGCTAATTGCCTGATTTCTATAGCGCCGCTGCAACTGGAACCTGTTAATCTTGGAAGTCGCATTCAGGAAGAACAATGCCAAATTTTCACAATGCTTTAATGCTACATGAGGCAATATAGGCTTAATAAAGATATTTTAAATGTATTAAATGCTGCGCTTTCTTTAAAAATGGCATGATAGAAAGGCTTTCTTAAACATTATTTGAATAAAGCCTCATTACTCACAGTCCAAAGAAGTTCATTAGGAGAAGATCACTTTGGAAAGCATTCAACTAACTAGCCTTTCTTCTCAGCAGTGAATTACATTAGCTACTTCCTAGTTATTTAAATCTTGAAATAAAAGATGTAAACGCCACAGTGACATCTTAAGATCATTGGTAAGGCAGGTCTTGCATGCACAAAAAATGCCCAGCTGCTCCGGAGATAAAACAGATTGATAATTAGTTGCAAACTGTAACATTTCATCGGGAATATTTTGAATAATCCAATTTATCTTTGTCGGCGGCGCAGCACACGTTTCCCCTTGTTTTTTTTCTTCCTAACCCCCCCCTTCCTTCGCAAGCGCTTTGTTCTTGGGCGCAACATTATCATTCCAGCCTCCTAATTAAGGCGCCGTCCGGCCGGCCCTGCCTTGATGCCGCGCGCTGCCCGCCGCGGTGCCAGCCGGCCGGGGCCGCGGCGCTTCAAAGGGGCCGAGCAGCTGGGGCCGGCGCGCGCCGAGTCGTGCCAGCTCCCGCCGCTCGCTAATGAAGGCGGCGATGGCACCGGGTCCCACTGGCCGTGATGTCCCACGCGTTGCCACCAGCTCGCGCAGGACAAGAGCGTTCGCTCCACGCCGCCGCGCGACGCGGGGAGCCAACGAGTTGAGTCAAGGAGATGCCAAGAGCGCCTGGAACGTGGTGCCGTGCGCTGCTCTTTGCCAGCTTAAAAATATATATGATCCACAGCACCCTATACCCACCCCATCATCTAGACGATGCTCAAGACGCTCTTGGTCATTGCATGCCCCAACTCTCATTTCCCTTTTTTTTCCCATTCCTCTTTTTTTTTTTTAATTTTTTAATTTTTAATTTTTTACTTTCAATCGATATTGGTGGGGGGGAAAAAACAATTTGCAGACCTAGATTAAAGTTTCGCGTTCGTCGCTTCTCAAACTATCTTCAATAAGAGATGGAAGTCATCTGCGCTTATCGCGCTGCACCTCTGATATGATAATGATATCAGCACCGCCCAGAAAGTAGGTCACAGTAATTCTTCATAGCAGTTTTTGTAACCTACTCAGGGACTACAAGGCCAGCTATTTTAAAGATAATTCTGCATTTCTTTAATAAGGTTTTATTGGATTCAGATAATTGATCCGATTATTGAAACCTGGGGAAAGCGCTATTGACCTGAATACATAAATCGGTAGCGCTCGCTATTTTTTAATGAATTTAGGTCATTACAAACTTACCGCCCCTGCTGCACATGGGCTGTGGGCTCGGCGAGCGGATGCGCATCCCTCTTGAGTGCTCAGCACCGGGCTCTGCACTGGCCAAGCTGCCCCTCAATTACAAAACGTGCCAGATGGAGCCCAAGTTAAACTGATAAGGGCTGGTTTCACTCATAGCAGTGAGAATCACCTCTGTTGCTTACTTTATTATTTTTTGCTTATCCATTGCCTCTGCTCGCGTTGCTTTACCACCTTACTCCTTATTTCCTTTTGATATCCTTAACCATCCACCAGTGTCCGTCTGTCCACCAGTGTCACCTGCCCCATGCAAGTCACCATAGGAAGAGCTTTCTCCGTCCCCGCTTCTCCCCTCTTCTCGATGCAGACCAGCGCTTTGCCTAGGAAAAAATTGCATTTCTCCCCTTCTCGCAGTTTATCAAGTCCGAGTTCGGGCTGCTCGGCCTGGCCTGATTGCCTGGGCATGCCCCGCTGGCTCGGCGATTGCTCCTGCTATTTCCTTTCCTTAATGCAATGCACTTGATTCGATCTCACACACCAGATACCGCAGTGATGGGCAGTATGGAAATACGCGGCGAGAGAGCAAGCCGGAGCGTCCTCAATCCCACCGGTCATGGGTAATGTCACCAAATTACACGTCGGACCGTGCCGCGATCCTTCCGGATCAGCTCCCCGACACTGACCGTCTGCAGAGCAGCACGGTGCAGCCGTGAGGAAAGGTCCTGCTTGCTCGCCGCTCCTCAGCCACAGGCGTCCTGAAGAGAAAACTTCTCCTTGACCTTGATAACCTCCCTGTGCACTTGATCTAATTAACTCTGCTGAGTAATTGCTCTTTTTATTTGGATTTTTCCTTTTATGTGCATCTCCTGCCTTTCATAGGAGCTCCAAGACGACTTTAAGTGTTTTCTCCTCAGATTGTTTCTCCCCAAACCCAGGATGTGCAGCTCCAAGCCAAGCCCCAGCCTGAGCAGCACAGCGGCAGCACGACCCTTCTCTGATCTTTGCATTTCCTGAAACTCTGAAGCGATAGGGAAGTTTTATGTATAAACACAGAGCCTCATCAAGTAGTAGAGCAATTAATTTTAAATAAAACCCAGACAAAACTGCCCAGTCCTGAACAAACAGTAATAATAATTGCAACCTGGTAAGTTCACCAGAACCTCAGTCTGGTCCTTCCTAGCAGCCCGCCCGGTTTTGCTCCTCCGCACTTTCTCCTTTGTTCCTGCCTCCCTGCCTTGGCGTTGTTGGGGGATTACATGCTCTAATTGCACAAATGTATTGTGAGATCCAGCCCCAACTGCTGGGACTCCTAAAAGGTCCCCGTCCCCCCGGGCGCCCCGGTCGCTTCCAGGCTCCCGGTGCCGCCCGTCTCCTCCATCCTGCGCTACCGAGGGGGAGGATTTGTCACTCAGTGTAAATCTCTCAAAATTACGAGAAAACCCTAAACTGACTGCAGTCCCTTATGCACACAGAGAAAACAAACATGTGAGAGGCAAAAAACAGCTCTTTTTAATTTGGGGACATTTCAGCTGCTGAGCTTCCAGCATAGAGAAAATCTTCATCTGTTTTCCAGGGGTTTGGTATGCCCTCTCTGAGCGGCAGAGATCAGAGCCCTCCCTAAATTTGCTTAAAATATAAAATCTTATTTATTTATTCATTTATTTTTCTCCAAGATGTCATTGTGTTGGATATGGGAAAAGAAAAGCTTTCAAGATAATGAGGGATTTCCAGATTTTCAAAATCCTTTCAGAAAGTGAGTTTGCCATTGGGAGAGCCCTGTAGAGTTTGTTGGGCACGACTTGGAGTCTAAATAAAAACACAGTCAATTCTGATCACATTACTGCAAAAAAAGAAGAAAGAAAAGAAAGAAAAGAAAGAAAAGAAGGAAAGAAGGAAAAGAAAGCAAGAAAGCAAGAAAGCAAGAAAGCAAGAAAGCAAGCAAGAAAGAAAGAAAGAAAGAAAAGAAGAGTCTATGGAACTGATCAGAAATGATAATATCTGGGATTTAAAAAAAATCTACAGTAGGAAAAATCCCTCCATTAAGTTTTATGTGTTGACAAAACAAAGAGCTGTGTAAAGGTTTTTATTTTCTATTAACCACTCTAAGGTTTTTCGTGAAGTCTCTCAGACAGCTCAGCGGGTATTTTCTCAGGCATGATTTAAGAAAGGGGAAAAATAAAAACAAACAAAAAAGCCAAAAATAAAAAAAAAATCCTGCTTGGGTTGAGGCCAAGCCACCAAGGTGAATTTTCTAGAAAGTCTAGTGAAATGCAGGGTCAGCAGAGAAGCATCCGAATGGAAAAGTGGATGGAAAGGTGGGGAGCGGCAGTGGGGTGGTGAGGCCGGGACGGCAGCAGCCCGAGGAGCCTCCTGCCCGGCACCTTCCCGTCCCGCCGTCCTGAGCCACCGAGGGGGAATTCAGGGTTTTTGGAGCACTCAGAGTTGGCAGGATGTGTTGGAAGTTTTGTTTGTTTTCTTTTGTATGAGTTGGTAGCAGATGAATGCTAAACGTGTACCACGCGCCAGCATCTAATACCATTATCATGGAAATCCATGGATTTTCTTTCTTTTTATCTGTGCACTATTTTGCTGTACACTCGTCAGAAAGTTATTTGCACATCTCTCGTTTTATATAGATGTTATTTTGCTGTAAACCCATCAGAAAAGGTTTCTATAGAGCTCTTCTTTCTGCAATGTGGGTTTTGACTCTCTTTTTGCTGATCCCATCCAAGGCAGAAACTGAAAGCGTCACTAAGTTTGTGCATAATCCACATGCTCCTGCCAGGTTAACGGCACGTGTGATCACATAAAGACAGTCCCTCTCTAAAACAAACTCCTGACACTTACTATTAATCATCACTGTAGGTTTTTTTCCCTTTTTTCTGAACCCCAACAAGCAAGGAGTATGTCCTTTGTATGCGCAATCATAAAGAGATCATTTGAGAGAGCTATAGATTATCTGTGTATAATACAATCTTTCATCATAGGCTTTATGCTGGATGGGCTGCAACATTTTATATAAACTGTAAATGGTATATAACTCAGCTGCATGCCGAGATGTATTGTTGAGTTTGCAGATTAACAAAGTATATGTATGAGCAGAGGAAAATACCACTTTTTCACCAGATAGAAGCCATCATCTTTTCATGGACTGAATAAATATGTCATTTCCAATCTCAAAACCACCATTTCAGTAAATTTTCAGAGCTCGAATAACAAGATGCCACTAAAAATATATCTGTAACGTTGGGATGTTTTAGCAGTCCTCTCTTAAAAAATCTTTTTCCTCACAAAAGAAGGTTTCATCTGCTTCAATAAAATCATATTTCAATCCGTCCACTTAAGAAACATGAAAAAATATATTATTTATGCCAAATAGAGCTGAGATATACATTGTGATATATGTTACATTTGCGATGTTGAATTAATCACAAAGCCGAAGAAAGTTAAAGTCAGTATAAAAGAGAAAAAAGTCAGAAAGAGAGAACTACCCCTAAATTAAAGAACTCTTTCTCTCTGGCAATTTGGTCAGCAGCTCTGCGTGTCACCAGGGGATAAATCAATTTGCAGTAGCCAGGGACAACTATTTAAGTGTGAGCCGGAATGGTTTAATTGGGAAGGGCAACAGGAGTTGAGGGAGCAGATGGCACCAAGTTCATGGTGCAGGGACATGTCCAGGTCAATGTCCATGTGCATGTCCATGTCCATGACAATGTCCTTGTCCATGACAATGTCCATGACAATGTGCATGTCCAGGTCAATGTCCATGTCCATGAAGATGTCCATGTTCATGATGATGTCCATGTCCGTGTGCATGTCTATGCAGGCACCTGCGTGTGTTTCCTAAGAAGATCTCTTGTTCCAAATTCTCTGTTCTAAGTTGCTAAAGGCAAAAGCTCTGCAGAAGATTATATAACCCTTAGCTCTACCTCATCCCATGCAAGTGTTCTTACATGAAAATTTCTAATTGCTTATTTTTTAAACTCTCAATACCCAAACTTTAGGAATTGTCTCCCATGTGCAAAACACCTACCCCTCTACCAGCCTCTACGGTCTCCTTCACTACCCATTGACACTCCTGCACTCTTGCACAAGCAGAAATGGGGGAGAAACATCCTCAACAACTTCCCAAGCGCTACTCAGTATTCAACATCTACCCCTTTCATTCTTGTTAGCCACAAAATTCATCTTCCAATCTTGACAGCCTCTCATCATGTGGAAATCGAGCCCTGTGTCTAATCATTTCCATCAACTGTCTATGAACTTTTTTATATTTCAGTCTTATCTTCTTTTTGAAATGGAAATGAACACAGCGTTCAAGGCAAAGGCATATCACCCCTTTATGTAGCGGTATTCAAATATTTCAGCACTATTTTCCCTCCTGTATTTGCATACATCCTGTGCTGTGGTTTGCATTTTATCGGTGGTGGGCACCAGCAGAGAGCAATTTCAATGAAGGGAGCTTAACAGATACAAGTCACCTGCTTGTCCCTCCTCTGCTATACAGGTTTCCTTTGGGAACACAGATGAGTCATGCATCTTCTCCATGCTTCACCTCCAAAGGTGACACAAAGATAAAAATTTGCCAGTAGAAGCACCCAGGACCCTCAGACTAGGATTCACTTACTGCATGTCCAGAGGAAAGTGAGTTACTTTGTGTGAAATCAACTCTGATCTTATTCTCATTGAGGGTTTTGCTTGTCCAAGGGTTGCAAGCAAAGGTTGGGTTGGTTCTTCTTCCAAGAGCATCGAAGAAGTCCCCTCCTTGACCAGTGTCCATCAAGCAACTCTGAAACTGAAAAGAAGATACTAGATCATGTACTCGTGTTACCCACTCAATCCATTGAAAAATGTTAACTGGATTGTATAAATAATACTCATTTTGCGTGAGACCAGGCTAAATCCATTTGCTTTCAAATGCTTAATAAAAGGACTTTAAAAGCTGCTTCAATACTCCTGAAAGAAAGTGGTGTTTTTTTTCCTAGATATGGGAACCTCAATACCGCAGCACACTAATCTTCTAGCCACAAAGGTATTTTATAACTAAAGCAGGGTGGTTTTTATGGGTCAGATGTTGTTGTCCTACTGTACCACATCTTGTATCCTCCTGATACCACACATGTTTGTTCTCTACTTAATTTTTAATGTATGAATTTGTTTTTATATTAAAATTCAATAAAATTTTAATTATAAAACATAGTATATCACACTGAAGTATATATATCTGCAGAGACACACATCTGTGGTTTTACAACAGATGTGTGCATATCCGCAAATATTTAAGATGCAGATTTTACCACCAGAAAGACTGCACATCCAGCCTGATTACTGCTGAAAATCTCAGGTAGGACCAGGTTGACTGCACCTAAGTCAGTCGTTAATCTCAAGAAAAAGTCGATAACAAGATCTTGAGCAGCACAAAGGACCACGAGGAAAAGGTAGAATCACAAGAAGCCAAAAGAAGTGGAGAAGTAATGCATTTAAGAAGTTGCTTTAGGAATATGGGTTTGTGTTTTGGTTTTGGGGTTCTTTGAGTTGATTTCAGCTTTGTCTGGGTTTTGCTCCTTAGAGTTCTGCAGAGGGTTTTTCAGAAGATCTTTTCACCTCCTGAGCATCTGCTGACCAAGGGGCTTTTCCTGCAGGTATCTCCCATAGCATGTGCACAGCACATTCTGCACGAGTAGCTTCCAGGCAGACTCTGAACACGCAGAATTCCTCTATTTCTGCTTTATTTGTTAAACAGGATCAATCACACTGTCACCAAAGTGAATGGATGTGCATATCCGTCATGGTGGCTTTAGCCTATACGTTATTTCATATAAGCATATCACAAGGATGAGATGAAGAGAGGGAAAATTATAGTGAAGGATCATAACTTTAGACTGGTTTCAGAACTCATTTAAACTACAAAAGTGGCCGTTTAGGTGTAAATCAAAAGTAGCTCCAGCAAAACAATGCTGATGGGAGGAGAAATGGGTCCTACAGGGAGTTTTAATGACGAATTTAATGTGAAGGAAAAGGGACCACGGTGTTTTTTGCTGATGGGCCACCATGCATCGAGGTGCCAAGTCTGGACAACGATGTGCAGGCAGGGGAGCAAGATGAGGCCACCCCATTGCACTTGTCTTCGGGGTGGCAGTGACAAGCAGCTGCTACGAGCGAAATTACTTCTTTTTTATGTAGGAAAAAGCATTTTAGGTGGGAGAAAAAAAAGCAATTGTGGATCTGGAGCTAGGCCAGGCCAGAGGGGCCGTTAAAAGTTCTTTTCTCAGCTCCTCTATCTCTCTTGCCGTATCACAAACTTCCAATTCTCAGCTTACGCTTTCAAACGAGACTGCAGGATATTTAAATCCTCACCTGAACAATAAATAAAAATAAAGCCCCATAAATTATTCAGGGGAACATACCATAGCACACTACAAGTGGCTTTGCGGTACCTCGCGCACATATTAAACTCTTAAATTGGCATCTTGTACTTTGCTACGCTAAACGGTACCGGAGAGATAAAATTTGGTTCCTGCAATGTAGTGAGTTTTCCTACTCATTGCCCACATCATGAGCTGACCCACATAATTTTAAGCAAGAAGATGAAACCTTAACCAAACTCCGCAGAGATTGCATGTGATATTGTTTTAACTGCTTGCTGAACTCTTTTTATTATCATTTCTGCCTAATTTCGGTGAAATATAGCGAATAAATAATTACGTTGCACCTGGGAGTAGGAAATTCTAGCAGTGAAACTGTTTTTGGGGAGGGATGAGGAAGAAATCTGAGTCTGAGCAGCAAGGTCTGCAGGTTGTCTATGTGTTTAAAATATTAATCGGTTGGCAACCTCTCTCCTCTGGAACCAAAGAAGAAGAAGAGGAAGAAGAGGAAGAAGAAGAAAGATGCATTATGCAGAGCCAGTCACAGTCACCACTTGAGAAACTGTTAAGACGATCCCTTCCCCAGAAAAAACATCACCATTTTAACTCTAAAAAACAGAGTTTTGGAATCCCAGGATTGCTTTTCTTAAACAGACTGACTTGTTCATTGTTTTAGAAGCGAAGAGGGCTGATGCTGATGGTCAGCACCAGACCGGGGCTAAGCCAGGACTCGTGGCCAACACCGCAGAGACCCCTCCACTCCGTCAGAAAATACAGATTTAAGCTGCCTGCAAGACTCCTGCGCCTTCTCATAAGAAAAGAGAGATTATTTTATTAATAAACTCCTTCGTGTTTACCACCCTGCAATTTGTTTTCTAAAACGACAACTTTAACCCGAAGTTTTTAACGCCGCAAACAAGCGGCAATCCCTGTGATTTGGAATCCCAGCGCTCTCTGAGAGCAGCTCTCCCTTTTTTTTCTCCTTTTTTCTCCCTTTTTTTCTCCTTTTTTTCCTCCCTTTTTTTCTCTTTTTTTTTTCTCCTTTTTTCTCCCTTTTCTTCTCCCACGGAGAGCCTGACGCACCAGCTCCTTAGACTTTCAAATACGGTGCACTCTTCTATTTTTAAGCATCTATTTTCAGATGCAGAAATAAACTCTTTCCTTATCAATGTCCTTTTTCTTCTCTTTTTCTCAATTTTTTGGGGGGAAAAACACCTAATGTTACATTCTCTTCCATCTTTCTATTGACATGATACTTAGTCCTTTGGGACTAGCCAAGCTGTAGATGTCCCTGTGTTGGAAATCATCATTTTTTGCACATCTTCACTTGCTAAAATGAAACTGGACCCTCACAACCCCTTGCAATTCAGCCCAGCAACCATAACAAATCCAAGTATGAATTAAAAGACAAATTACTTGATGGATTTGTTTATATTTGCACACAGGTGACAGCATCAAGACAAGAAAACTGTTTTTTTCCCCCTACGGATACTTTTCTCCTACAGTGTGTGATGAACAGGGTCAGGTTTGGGATATTGCAAGCCAAGAGGTGCAGAGAAGAGGTTCACAGTGAGTTTTATCATTTCGATACTGAGGTACCAGGTACCCAAAGGTACCCAGGAGATGTGGGACACGGTACAACAGCACTTTGGGCCAAAAAAACTCTTTTTGGACTCATGGACAAGCTGCTCAGCGAGGTTTGCGGGTGATACCATTTCCATATGATATAACCCAATTTTAATCTGGGCTTTGTAGTGAGATTTTGTTGACTTGGGCAAAATCTAGTCTTCATTTTTCTGCTTGAAATTTGGGATTCTGGAAGGAAAAAAAAAAAAAAAGTGACCTTTTGATGCCGTCTACCGAGTACTCCCACTAAACAGGCAATAAGTGAATCTAATAGACACCCCAACCCACGCCAAGTCCCATAAAATCAGGGTGTGAAGCATCAGGGAGAGAGGGATTTGTATTAATAATTCATTCCAAGCAACCCCCTGGAGCAGTTTTACTATGATATGCTATGCAGAATGCTTCAACACACTAATTAATATTTTCAAAGTGTTCCAGGAGCCCCTTTTAAAAGCACTTTTGCCATCCATTGAGCGGGCTGCATTTTCCAAGCGAGGAGGTCGGTGCAGCGCAGGGGCTGCCCTCTGCAGCCCGGGAGCAAGGGGAGGACACCCCAATGCAAACACCTTCCCCATCCCCAAGCACCTCGCGTTTGCCACATTAATAGCGTGTGCATCCTCGCTCCTCAAATCCAAAATTAACTGGAATAAATTACGCTCCCTTTGCAAGGCGTGTAACCGAAAACGCAGGTGACCTCCAGAGATATCTCGTAATTGCAGTGAAGAGTCCCCGCCGCATTCCCCCTTCCAACTAATAGGGAAATAAAAGCACTGTAAATAACTTCACATTGCCGGAGCGCTAACTTCTCGCGCGCATGAACTGATGCTTTTTTTCCTGCGAGTTGGAGCAGTTCTGACTGTATTTTCACAAAACAATATAATTCCTTGCACTCATAAGCAATAAGACGCAGGAAGGTGTGATGAAAAAGTTGCATTTTTTAAGGGTTGGACTTGTACAAACACAGAAAAAGTGCATTCCTGGTAGGTCCTCAGCACAGTTTGCCCCATCACATGGCTCTTAAACGCACATATAGGAGGAGATACAGGGATGATGTGTTGCCAGAGAGTGGTCAGAGATGGCAACAGAAGGATTGTTTTTGGTAAAAACAAGGCAAAAAGCATGGTGGGAGCAAGCCCTGCTGCCTGCTTGGTTCAGATAACCCCCTTTTCCATCAAGCAATGAAGAGCACGTCTGCAAATTACTTTGAACCTCTGCTGCACCAGGGTCAGGCTGGTCTGCTAAGAACCGAAACCCTCGTTGGACTCGGGGCTTTCTGCTAATTGTGCCAAACTCGTGAAAAACTTGTGCGAGACTTAATGGTTCCAGATGGGACAGCCCAAGGAACAAGTGCCCGATGGCGAGTTGAGCAGCACAGCTCAAATGTGCAACAAACCCCCGTTAAAATCCAGCCCCTCTTTGTGGTCTTGAGGTGCAGATAGAGCCGTTCTGTGCCCGGGCACACAGGGCTGGCCAGGGTGCCCCTCGCAGCTCGGACTGTGCTGATGTTTAGGGAAAATCCACGAAAAAAGAGGGCTCCTCGGCCAGGTAGATGGATTAGCACACGGCGCGCACAGCGCAGGGTCTGTGCCAATGCTAACAGCAACGAGCGGGATAATCATGTTGGTTTTGGACGCTCTCCTGAGGATGCTCCGAGCCCGGCGCTCCGTGCGCCGCGCGAACCGGCAGCACTCGAGGGTGCCGTCCCCGCAGCATCGGGGCTTGCGGTGTCCCCAGACCAGAGGATGGGGATTTGCACATGAAGCTGCAGTTTGCACAGAAATAACCCTGGAAAAAAAGGGGATTTCCACACGCTGGCATCCAGCGAACTTTCCAACTGGCATTTCCTTGGGATTGAGGATGCTTAAGAGCTAAACCTGCTGCAGAAACGGGCCTAAGCGCCTGACCCCGGCACAGCCTCGGCTGGCAGAGCAAGCTGCAAAAAAGACCTTTATTTAAGGTCTAATTAAGGTCCAAGGTCTTTATTTAAGGTCTAAACCGAAAAAAAAGACCTGTTTCTCCAGGAAGGAGCAAGCAGGAGCTGCGCTGACCCGTGCCAGCAGGTTTGGGGACCTGGGCCGGTGCCGTGTGTGTGTCCCCGCTCCCATCGCTCCGGTGCATCGTGCGGAGCCGGTGCCGTTGGAAGCGGAAGAGTGCCATCGTGTGGAAACGGCACGGAGCTTGCCCCCAAAACGCTCTCCGGGTGCAGCCAGAAGTTCCAATTATTGGTGCAATTCCAATAAAAAATGCCAGTCCCAGCTTTGCGGCACATCCCGGGCTGTGCGGATGGATCCCGCGAGCCTGATCCCTGGCATATCCTGGGCAGCCTGGAGTTCTATCCGAACCCGTTGCCGTCCCCTCTTGGCAGAGCCACCCCAATCCATTCCCAGGGCCCCTCTTTGGGGACTCACTGACTTGCAATCTGCTCCGTTCACTTTTGCTTTTTTTAATACAAACATTATTTTTTATCATTGCACTTTGCAATGATCCAAAATATCAACCTTCTCTACCAGTCTAAGGAATTTTTTTTTTCTATTCATAGGACACACTTTGTCCCAGCAAAAATCACAGGAAACTGAGCGGAGCACATTGCAGGGAAGCAAGGAGCCAATAACCGCCGTGGTGCTTTCGGGCTTTGGGGTTGCGGGATGCTCCGTTGGGAAGCAGAACACGCGTTTTCCTTAATTTTGGCACCAAGCAGCAAGACAAGAGGCTCCTTGTGCTGCATGTGGGGCCCTGCTCCGCACCTCGGCGTTGCAGCAACACGGGAGCACGGGAAGGGGGAATACCCGGGCAGGAAACTGCATCTAATTTGTTCTAAATTCACAGCAGCCTTAATCTTTTGGGATGTATTTTTACTTTACTTATTTGTTAATGTGCGATGGTCCCAAATATGCTTAATATGCAAGTGGGAGCTGATTCTGCTCCCCCTTACTTCTTGTTTTATATATATATATGTATATATACATGTGTATGTGTATATATAAAATAAATATTTGGGGAAATACCAAAAATCACCCTTCGGCAACAGGGGATAAGGAGATGCACAAGCTATCCCGAGCTTCCTGCTGGTCCCAAATCCCTGCGAGGGGACCGCACATTCCAAATGTCCAAATTCCAGTGGCTCCGTAGGGTCCGGAGCGAGCGGGGCCACCGCGCATCTCTCCCATTACCGCCTTTGCCATCACTCACAGGATGGTAATAAAATCTGTACCCGTTTCCCTTACGCCAGCACTGCGATTTACCTCGTCTAATAGACAATGCAAATGCTAAAAGGCACATATACATCTTCATTATATAAGCTGGTGCCTGAGTCATTTTCCTCCAGAGACGGTTTTATTCATTTTTATACAATTTGCCTACTGTACAGTGCAGATGGTTTCTATTAAGTAAAATATCTGTTTGCTTCCAAATTTTTAGTTTTCGTGATTAAATTACTTCAAAACGATGGCGCATTGTGCTAGCCTCCTTCGTGACTTCATTTAGCTGCAGCAGCACAAGCAGAAACTCCAAAACGGAGTTTCGCCCACTCGCAGGATGGGAATTTTGAGGATATTTTGACTGCGTGCAGAGCATCCCTAGGTCGGGTTGATCCTCCCGGCCCCGTTTTGTCCCAAATCCGAGCACTGCGCGTCGTTCATCAAGGATGCACCATAATGGGGACCTAATCGAGGTTTTGGGTGCTCTTGGGGAGGAAACCACTGGATTTTGCTGCAGTTTTGGAGGCCCCGAGCACGGCGCATCCTGGCGCTCGGGAGCCGGCGGTTTTCCATGCGGGAGCAGTGTGGAAATCCAGAGCCGAAGCTGTGCTGCCATCAGGTGGCCACTGCTGCCAGGGACACACGAGCCGGAGGCTCCTGCTCTGCTCGTCAGGCAGTAAAACCCCTTTGGGGTCCCGTCACCATCCCCCGGAGGGGACGAGAGTGAATCTGGAGCCCAAACCCTGCGGATAATCTATTGGAAATGGCAACACGGATGCATAGATCAAACCAAGCAAAATGTTGCTTTCTTCTGCTGTTGAGATGCTCAAGGAAATAAGATACTCTTATGGTTAAAGATGCTCATCTCTTCAGCTGACACATACACAAAAAAGATCTGTTTTACATTAAAAAAGGCACATTTTGCATGTCAGCAAGCAGCTTGTCCTCTGCTTTTGTCCTTGATGTCCAGGTGAAGAAAACCCAGGGGTTCCTCAGAGAAGACCAAGGAGGAACGTCCTCCCGGCTGCTGCTCCACCTGCCCAAGCACCGTGTCAAACACACGGGAGCTCCCACACAAACCATGGACTCGCTGAAAACACCCAAAGTGACCAAAATTGACCAAAATCACAACATGTCATGGAGAAATGGAAGTCTAGAACTTCACCAATGCCCCAGATCTCCGTCTTGACAAGAGAAATGCCAAAGGTAGGTGAAAAAATTGGTAGGTGAATTTTTTTTTTTTACTTCTGTTTTTTTTTGTACCTCTGTTTTGTACTTCTTAGGTGGAAAGCAAACCAACAGCCCTGCAAACTTTGCATTTATTGCAACCATTTGGAATAGTCTTTCCAAAATCACTCCTTTTGGATGAGAGTTGCGTTGGTTGCACCGCTCTGTGCCAAATAATTCACCAACAGATATCTCATGATGTTAAGGGAGTTAAAATGTAGGACTGCCATTTAAACACATAGGATGATTATATCCACAGGGAGATGCCATTGCCAACTGAAACGACACTGCAAACGAGTTACAGGTAATGAATTTAAGCAAAGGCAACATTTTCTCCAAGTTAAATCTCACCAGATCAGAACCACAGAATAAATTTGTTTCCTGTCTTCGAACACACAAGCCCATTCTCCACATACGCTGGATTTTTTGCAAGGGCAATGCCCAAAATACCTAACTGTGCATCACACTAGTAAAGAGGAGCAACCTGTCCTTGAGCTGAGTTCAGTGCACCTCATGGAGGTATCAGAGCAATGTCCAAACCACTTCTTCTTAAGGCAAGAAGGGGGAAAATACAGAAGTGAAAAGGCACACTGATTTTTAGACAACAAATTCTTACTCTAAAAATAAAAGGACCTTCTGAATGGCTTGGAGGTCAGAAAGGCTCTACCTCAGAAGGAGATGTCACATCAGAAAATGCTTTTTGGCCTTGGTGCACCAGAAGAAGCACTGAGAAGCACCAGAAAGCAGCAGGAGAGCATCCAATCTAGCCTGAATTGGATAAAATACGACCAAATTGCAGCAGTTTGTTTGTGTCCGAAGGACTGAGAGTCAATACTTGGCTGGATGTTAGCAATATAAAACACAGCCACGAGACTGAAAAGCTCTGAAAACAGAAACACGTCAAGCAAAGTTGCCTTCGCCATCTAATTCCAAGTATTTTTAATGCACAAGGATGGAGTTATATGAACTTCCCATGGCACTTTATCGCAGTGCAAATTTGGAGTAGTACGGCATAAATTGAAGTGTAAATGCAAAATGCCACTAGCGGAGGAGAAAAAAATGAAGAACGTGGGGAAAAAAAAAAATATTCCTTTTTGTAAACAAGCCGACGAGTTAGGAAACAAAACCCTTTCATGAGCGATTAGGAGCTGCACTTGGTGAGCTGTGCGCAGGGGTGTCCAACAGCTGCCTCCACCGCAGACGACAAGGTAGGGAATTAATCCCTAGCTGCGAAAAACGCCTAAACCCGAATCCCAGCGGGACCGTTCGCGTGCCTTGGAGAGCAGCTTCTTCAAGGGAAGCGAAATCTCGATCCCAGAGCCTCAGAGGGTGAATTAAGCAACGCGCTTTCAAGGAACACGCTTTCCAGGCCCAGCTTCAGCACAGGCATCTTTGCAATGTTGAGGGAGCCACTTAGGCATTCCCAACACCAATTGCAATCCCAGGAAACAGCTTCTGGCTCCCATATCTAGCACCAAAACCGCAAGGAGGGTCTGCAGCAGGTTCTTGAGGCACCTGCTATCTGGAGACCCACTTCTGGTTTAAATCATAATAACATCTCGTAGATATTCACAGATGGGTCCAATTCTGCTATTGCAGCCTGCAGAGCAAATACCACCTTTGTGCACAGGAGCTGGTGCAGATTTACGTCACCCTGAACCAAAACTGTGACTTTAGCTTCAACCAGGTGACCAGCCTGGGGACAGCAGTTTCTCTATACCCAATAATGGACTAACACTTCCAGCAGTGAAGAACTGGCCTTTTCTGCCAAATATCTTGGGTTTTAGCAAAGAGAGCGGATCCCCACTGGCTGCAGGCCAGCCGAGAAGCAGGAAAGATTTATGGAAACTCTCAAGAAAACGCTTCAAACAGCTGTAATAGAGAGGAAATCCATGCAACATCTGAATCACAGAATTATTACCCTGTCACTGCGTACAGTATTAGCAAGGTCCCTCCAGCAACTACATTATTTAATAGACCATTTAATAGACTATTATGAATCCAGTTGTCTTCATTACAGCAAACAGGCGAACGCACCGATAACGGAGATATTTTGTGTGTAGAAAAACTGCTCGGAACAAAAGGTGAAGTGACATGTGGGCACCCAGAGAAGTGGTGCAATTGGCAGGGGTAAGAACTTATTACATGGGCGGAAAACACAAAATTTCACCACCGAGAAGCTTAGTTCTTACGTTATCTTAGAAGACAAGCAAAACTAAATAAATCAATAAATAAGGAAGGGAGTGGGGAGCCATGTGGTGCTAATTACCTGAAATATAGCACATCGCCGCGTGCTTGCACAGATGGAGAACATTTTTTAGGATGAGTCAAGACACTGACGGTTTCTTCAGGACGGCCCCAACATCTGCAAGCAATCACAGCAGAGACGGGGCCGGGCGTTTCACATAATTCTCGCAGAATTGGTGATTTAATATTTGCAGGGCCATGATTCAATCCCAGAACAGGCAGGAGGGGATGAGCAGAGTCTGATCCAAAAAAAATTGTTTTATTTTTCAAAAAACTTGGAACTTTTAAAGTTGTTCTTCGCTTTACAGTATGTTTGGAATTTGGCTGGTGTTACATTGGGAAGGCAATGACAAATCTGAAGTGCCAAGCGGCAACTTGAGATTGTCACAGGCCACCTCCAAAGTGGGACCTTGGTGTCAGTGTCCGGGATGCTGCAACTTCCCAACATTCCCAAAGGCAACGCTAGGACAAGGCAGGGCTCCTTGTCCAGGTTCCTGCTTCACTTCACAACTAGCAGGAATTGGCTGCGCTTCCCACTAAATATGCTAATGGGATCCGAGAAAATAATTGGATCAGTAGGAAAAATAAATTCAGATGTGAAAGTTTCACCTGAACCATCACTAAGACAGATCAGATCTGTATCTTCATTTTCAGCAAAGACGGATTCTTTTTCATAGTAATATCATTAAACAAGCCCGGACAAAAGTACTTTTGCCACCAGGACTTTTATTGCTCCAGGTAATCAATATTTTAGGGTGTTTCACCCATTTAAGGGTGAGTCTTGCTGGAGCAGGGGGATGCGAATGGCTTTGTTGGTGGGGGCCCTTCATGGATGGGTCAGTGTCGCCCTGTGCAGCATTGCCATTCTGCCATAAAATAAACTCTGCATTTTTTAAAATAAATAAATAAGCGCTAAAGAGTTAAGTTTATAAGACTTCTCAGATGAATATGCTCAGAAATGAGTGGCAAAACCATCCTTCTTAAGCAAATTTGCAAATGCATTTTTATTGCACTGGGTATTTTTGAATATTTTTCCACATGTTGGTCATGGAGATGCATTCAGGCAAGGAAGGACCTCGTGCGCTGGGATGGCCCATCCCAGCCCCGCTGGAGCACGGAACGCTTCTCCCAGGAATGTAGGAAGAGCATCCTTCTGCAGGAAGCATTTCACTCCCTGCATTTGCTAATTAATAATCACGGGCTGGTAAAATTTAAGCTGAAAAATATCCTGCTGAGGAAAGTTTTTCCTCTTTCGGTGCAGCGTGCAAAGACACATCAGTCAGATCCAACCCTCCCTCAAAAGACGGTCGCTAAAAGAAATGCAACTTTGCTGAAGACACACAGTTTTAAGCCAAAACGAGGGGGAGAAGCTATTTCAACAAGTACATCCTTTACAATAAATGCAAGGAGATTCCAAACCAGAAAGGAAATCATTTTTAAGGCATAAATTCGCGCTAGGATTTTATTACTAATTCATTACGCTCTTAATCTGAAAAATCCTGCAGCAGCGCAACTACTTGAGAATTATCATTAATAATTACATTGATACCGAATTCTTTTATGCCGGTGGCAGGGTAGCCTTAGAGATAGGCCGCCGCGAACCCTCCTGAGTGCTGGCGGGAAGTGGAATTCATTCCCTATCTCCTTTAGTTTGCAAATGAGGTGGGAAACAATCGGCATCCGCGGCCACCCGCCCGCAGCGCCCGGGCTGGGGTCACCTGGTCTGCCCTGAGTTTGCATTGCAATAAATAGAAATATAGAATTGCAGTGAGCAGGAATAATTGCAATAAATATAGGTAATTGCAATAAATACAAGTAATTGCAATAAATATATAATTGCAATAAATTGTTGCAATTTATTGGGGCTGGCAGTGTGCTTGGCACTGCCTCGGTGCTGCAAGTTGCTTGGTCTATATAACCATATAGGCCTATATAGTCCTGGGTCCGTATAGCAAGTGTGTTGGGAGAGAACTCACGGCATTGCCCAGAGCTCCCCACAGAAATGCAGATATTCCTGCAAAAGAGCCCAAAGTCTCAGTTCTCACGCACTATCTGCACCTCATCCTGATCAGCCCTCGCTAACGAGCTGTGCTCCTGGGACGCCGCGTGTCTGCAAAGCCTTTCAAGACCTCATAATTAGCCATGTTTTGTATATTTTATTTTCTCTTTTTTGCTGTATATAGAGTTGTTATTTTTAATTCATTGCCTGCTGGAATTTTACAGAGGAAAACTTTCAAAACCAAGAGGAGGGCATTGGTACATGTATTGATAGACACGTGCTCTGCTGCAGGTGGAATTTTCTTATTCCAAGGTAAGGGCTCGAGAGGAAGGCGATGGGAGCAGGATGGCATTGCAGGCATGAGAAACGTGCTCTTGCCACAGCAGAAGGTCCCGTGCACCAAAACTTCAGAAAAAAATCTAGTTTTTGCATTTATATAGACACGGCCATTGCCACTGCCAAAGCACAGCGCTACTTTTGGCTTTTGCCACCACATTATAGAATTTGAGCTGAGTAAATAGGGAATTTGTTGGCACAAAGACCTGAAAATGCAAGTTTAATCCTGATTTATAGGGAAGCGAACAGAAGAACCTTCTAACTTTACGGTATTTAAAAGCACATAGCAAAATCACCAAATAAGTTAGCCTAATGCAGCTGTTTTTTGTAAGAGATTTCTCAAGCAAACCTGATAAAATGAATGCTTCCACCCACCGTGACATAGGGCTTCTTTTCCTAATAATGTAGGAATTATTCTGGCCAAGAACACCCCACATTGCAATGCTTGTGCCTCCGCTCTCGGGGTCTCCAAAAACGACCTGCGAAGCAGAACCAAAGGGAACGAGGTGTTTAGGTTGCAAATGGGGTAAAAATCTTCCAATTGGAAAATCCCAAAGGCATCTCTCGATAGAGACGAGCAGGGCTGTTTGCACCATGCTGAGATGCATCCTTAGAAACCTTGAGGATGCTGGATCACACCCATTCCCACTGCCCTGCCCGTGCAAGGAATCCAAGTTTCTCCCCTCTAAATGCACCAGAAATGAAGGAAAAGCCCCAAGAGCCTCGTGTACGCCCTGAATTTCAGCTTGTGATCACCAGCATTGAATGGGAGGGCCACGGATCAGCAGGCCAAGCAGTTAAAATATTGCACCAAAAAGGAGCGACAGCTCCAGTGTCTCTCCAGGAGCGCCCAGAGCAGAACAATATGGACATTTTGCTGCAAACTGTGCATATTAAATGACAGCATATTTATCTGCTTTCGCTTGTCCTTTGAAAATACGTTTTATTGTGACTAAAGAAGATGGATAGTCAGAATAAGTTATTGGATAGCTAAGCCTAGATATCAGAGGACAAGGAAATATTTGACATCTTAGTGGTAATTTTTAATCAGAAGACCTGCACAAAAAAAGAAATGAATACATAATAAAATGATTCCACTAGAGAAAAATGTATGACTTCAGTCTCACCCATAACATTATAAATGGATTTTGTCAGCTCGCAGTCTTACCAGGCTCGTTGATAGTAAATTAAATTTGGTCAGTTTATAAAGGTATTGCTTTCATGTTTCTCTCCTAAGATCGCCCGTTCCTCTGAGGGTTGGAATCACCTTGCTTCTCCTAGCTTGTCTTCTGTCTTCTATTCTTCATTACACAACAGATGACCTATCAGATATTCTTCTTCTACTCCAACAGATTTCCCGTTGCCAACCTTCAATGAGAATAAAGCCTGCAACCCTTTTTATCTTCATTCTGCTGCTGTTTCCATCGTTTCCCCCCTCCTCTCGCTGTCTCCTAAAGATCGTTTGCCAGCGCGGCTCTCTCCGTTTTACCCAGTGGAACAAGCAGTGTCTTCTGAACTGACAATTCTGACTTTTTGCTGCTTGTGATTTTTCTAAAGCATGACAACTCCTTGCATGAAGACATGTAAACCTTTTCAGATAAGGAACTCTGGAAAAAAAAATAATAAAAAAAAGAAAGGCCTTTCAAAGAACAGGAGTAACTCCTGCAGAAATTGAACAAAACGTGTCTCCTATGTATTAATTTAACTCAGTTGTACCTTTTCCATAGAGAAAATAATTAACAAAGCGATTTTTAAATGCTTTTTGTGCAATTACTTCTTTTTTTTAAGTGCTGTTTGGCACAGCACACGTCAGCAGGTTTTTTCCTAGCAACGTAAAGCTATAAATTTTATTAATCTTTGATATATTTTACTCTGTATGAGAGATATAAACAGAAATGGATAGAAAATGGATTTCTGTCACCACATTACAAGTAAAGGCAGGCTTGGGGCAAAATTTATTGCAAAAAATATCCACTGTATATATCTTTGGCTTCTCCCTTGCAAATAAATCATCGCTCCGCGGATGGGTTTAGGAGGGCAGGGGGGATGCAGGGTTTGTTGCTCTGCAATTTTAGTAATTATGCACAGGATGGGGCAGCGTGTTGGAGCTTCCATCAGAAACAGGGACGGGAGAAGCTTCCATCAGAAACAGGGATGGGAGAAGCACCAGAACCAACCTGTGCCCAAATGCAACATGCCTGGATGCCAACAGGATGGTCTCAGCTCTGTGTCCATCCAGAATTCCTCCAAAACCCAAAACTGCTGGGAAAAACGGAGACAAAATCGCTGGTTCCTGAGAGAGAGGAATGGGTTCTCCATCAGCACGTGCCTTGTAGCCGAAGAAGCTTCCTTAAAGATGCTGGTGTTCATAATCTATCAGAGTAAGGGAATAATGCAGCCAGGAAAAGGAGGAAAATTGAGGGAGATGAGAGTGAAAAAAGATCGGCTTAAAGTAACACATTAAATAACTAAGGGGTCATCACGTTAAGGCACGAAGCACTGACAACTGCAAGCACATTGAGCAGAAAAGTCAAGAGATTCTCCCATGCAGAAGCAAAACTCTCTTATCACCTCCCATAAGAGATTGGGAGAACAGCTATCAGGTTGTATCATCTGTTGTATGGGTGAGCAGAGGCTAACAGCCTGCTCCAGCGCTAAATTAAAAGCAGAAATGAATCAATACATACAAGAAGATGACTCAAGTGTCCATTTCCTTGCACAGATAGCAAAAATAAAGCCGTGACGCGTGGGAGACCTATGTCACACTGCTGGGATGTAGCTGTTCGCAGCCAGGCTCTTGTCACTTGGGAAGTCAGAAATGAAAGTTGATGCAAAACGCATTACACAGCTAAACAGACACCGCAAATCCACCTCTTTAGCAACAACTTTTGCTCAGCAGCCAACCTGTCAGCGCTTCTGTTTTCCCCTCCTGCCAGACTGGAAGCGGTGCAAAGCAGACTCTTTAAAACCATTTATTATCAAACCTGTTATTGTTTATTAGTGCTGGCAGCATCTCGGCTGTAAGTGGTGCTCCTGCAGCAAATCCAAGCTCGCTTTAGGAGTTGTTTTGCAAAACTAAAAGCAGCAATCAGCAATACATCACCTGCTCGCTGCTGCCTTGCCTAGGGCCAGGCACGGCAGTTTATAGCTGTGAGAACGCTCTATGACTCAGCCTCAATCACAGCTGATTTCCACCCCGAACATCTTTCTTTTTAAAGCCATCAGCACCACTTTGCTAAAATTTTGCACTTTTAGCAAAAATGAAACGGTAGCTGCAAAACGGTACCATTGCCACTGATTTTATGTTTTCAGCAGGACTTCATGATGATTCCACAAGATTTTTGGCAAGGGAACAAGGTCCTCAATGAGGTGACCTGCAGGAAAGAGGTGAGCAAGGTGGTCATTGCTAATGGGTGCTATTAAGGGCCATCGTGGTCAATGCAAGATGGACATTGCTAATACACTGGGTTTGGAATAAAAAGAGCCTTTATTTGTGCTCAGCTCCACCACAGTTTTGACACAATCTCTCACTTGTCACTTACTCTCCTTTTCCTTAAATAAGTGATGGAGAGGGTCATAATTCCTTCCTCATTTTTGCGCTGGACCAGCCAACATAAGCTGCCTCTGACAGTACATCAGAGCTCCTTCCCTGAGCCCTCTTAGGAATTGTATAACACAGCCGTGGCCTTTTCCTAGGACCTTCTTCCTGCAGGACAGCAGCAAGACCTTCTTTCTCAGGAAAATTAAGAACCATTTTCTAATTCTGTCACAACCAACCAAATCCCTGGAGCCTTTCTGGAAAATTCTCACTCTTCCCTCCCTGTTCCCCGCTTCTAGCACCTCTTTTTTGCCTCCTTTTTGCCCTCTTTGTTCCCTTCTGCAGAAGGACCCACACGGGCCCTNCAACATAAGTTACCTCTGACAGTACATCAGAGCCCCTTCCCTGAGCCCTCTTAGCCGTGGCCTTTTCCTAGGACCTTTTTCCTGCAGGACAGCAGCAAGACCTTCTTTCTCAGGAAAATTAAGTACCGTTTTCTAATTCTGTCACAACCAACCAAATCCCTGGAGCCTTTCTGGAAAATTCTCACTCTTCCCTCCCTGTTCCCCGCTTCTAGCACCTCTTTTTTGCCTCCTTTTTGCCCTCTTTGTTCCCTTCTGCAGAAGGACCCACACGGGCCCTGCTGCCACCCAGGTCTGCAGCCGAGCAGCTGATCCACGCAGACAGCTTAATGCCCATTTTTATACAAATTACTCTTCGATCCACCTCTCCAGTCAGGACTTGTCAGCTCCCATTCACTCCTGCCTTTCGTGCTCTCTTTTGACATCTATTTCTGAATGTCTCCATGCAAATTCAAATTTAAAGTGACCAAAATTGGACTCCTGATCTTTCCTCTTCAGACACCCTCCTTCCCGGCTTCACTGTCAGCCCTGTCAATACTATCATCTTTTCTGTCATTCAGCCCTGTAATGTATGTGGTCATCAGTGATGACATTATACTGTTAATATTCCAGCCAATTAATGGTGACTGGAATGACAGAAATGAAGATAATGAGTATCCGTGCTATTATTTGCAAATGTACCCATGCTCAGCGAGAACTTTGATTTTTTTACAGTGGAAAACGTTATATTAACACGGAGATACAGCCTTAAAACCTGGACGTGCTAAATCTAAAATGTGGAAATAAAACCTAGAAACTGCTGCAGCTTCTCTGAAAGTTCCCATAACTTCTCTGAAAAAAAATGTCAAGTGTTAACAAGAAAGGTTTAAGAGAGTCCCTAATTACAAGAAGATGCTAATGGGTGGTTTATAGCCTGGAGCATGAAAGTTTATATGTTAGATTTGAACCTTTAGAAAGGTAATGCATTCACATTATCCATATGCATAGCTAATCCTTTTACGGCTCTGGAAGGGCTGGGAGAGGAGGGCGGCTCCGTGCGGTGTTAGAGCGGGAATGAAACTCCTGGAACTTTATTCACCACTTAGGTGACAAACAGGGGCCACAAAATTAAAGGACGGCGGATGCTGTTGGGCAGGACCTGTTCTAGCAGCTACCTGACCATCTGCACTGGAAGAGTGGGCTTAAATATTAAATATTTTTTAAAAAATCACAGATACTCTAATATCTCCCAGGTTTTATGCTTTCCTACTGACTTGCCACAGCTTTTTGTTAAACATAATAATTCCTGACTTACACTACCAGGCTCTGCCATGTGAAGAAGCTACAAGACTGTCCTGCCCCCAAAGGCTTTTCCATCCTGCCAGGAAATAAGTGAGCATCTTGTTTCTGTCCAAGATGNACTTACACTGCCAGACTCTGCTATGTGAAGAAGCCACAAGACCGTCCTCCTGCCCCCAAAGGCTTTTCCATCCTGCCAGGAAATAAGTGAGCATCTTGTGTCTGTGCAAGATGCTGTTTTTCAACCTTTTTATTATTATTTAGGGTCTGGAACAAACTAAGGTATTGTCCATGCTGCATTCCAGGATCTGGAGCTGTTTGAGGAGCAGGAGCTAGAGGTGTCTTGGATCAGCGATGAGTTTCCAAGTTCAAGATGGGCCAAGATTCCCCCGTGAAATCAGTGGCAGCAGCTTTGCAGAGATCTCATCAATACCTGCAAAAACACTTAGTGTAAATGGGACAATTTAAAGTCTAAACCAGCCTGCGCTTGATCATTTAACTGAGTGTAAGTGTAAACATGAAAATATGGAATAAGCTTGCATAAAAAGAAAGCAGCTCTTNGGCCAAGATCCCCCCGTGAAATCGCTGGCAGCAGCTTTGCAGAGATCTCGTCAATACCTGCAAAAACCTTTAGTGTAGATGGGACAATTTAAAGTCTAAACCAGCGCTTGATCGTTTAACTGAGTGTAAGTGTAAACATGAAAATATGGAATAAGCTTGCATAAAAAGAAAGCAGCTCTTCCTAAAAAACACAGAGGAAAATTGAGAGGGGATGAAAAATCTTTTCCAACCAAAGAATCATCTGGAATTCCATCAATGTTGCCTGTGCAAACCAAGTCTGCCCATATTTCTGCAGAAAAGGAGAGCTTAGGCCAGCGCTGTCTATCTCTGAACCATCAGGAACGCAGGGACTCAAGGCTGATCCTATGATCTGCTGATCCACATTAAAAAAAAAAACAAATCTGGAGTTTCCTACCTCCGCATTGGATAATTCGACCACAGGGCTCTTCTTCCATTCTCATACCTCAATAATGAATTTCATCCTGAAATTTAGACATATCCTTGCATAAAAGTTTTATGGAAATTCAAGTTTTTTCCTTTCTTGTAGATGAGATTTTATGAAGGAAAAAAAAATAGAAAATAAATCAGCAAAACAACTCCAGACAGGCCATTTCAAGGACTTATTTTGCTTCTTTTAGCTAATATCCCCAATATTCTGCCAGATTTCTGTAAAAAGGTGCTGCTTTGGGGATTGTAAACACAAGTTTTTTCAATGTTCCTGATAAGATCACATCATCATCACCATATCTCTCAGTATTCAGTGTCTGCATTTATACGAGTGGCAATTTCTTCATCTGCAGGCAGGTAAACACGCAGGAAGAAGAATTCAAATTTCACAGTAGAAAGACAGATTTTCACCCTCTTATAAATAAAGAAAACAGAGGAAAACTGTGGTATCACTCCAAAAACTCATAAGGAGCAGCTAAACAAACATCTTCAGAACCAGGTTGGGTCAATCAACAAAAAGTCAATCAGAACTGAAGAAAAGGCTGCCCGGGTGGGTGCTAGCAGGACCCTCCTGCGCTTCATCCCGCACCAAAGCACTTGGATTTACTTACAGAATAGAGGATATTCTCTTTCTCCATTCAAATGCCATATACAGATTTAATCACCAGCCCCAGGACACCCAGCGTTATTCACAAAACGGTGCTTTTATACAAATCTTGCGTTCCTGGACTTTTCTTTTTTCTTCTTTTTTTAAGTGTCCATAAGCCTAAAGAAAAATAAAAAGAGAAGCCAAATGCAGAGAAGCCAAAGATACTTGTATTTTTACGATCCTATTCTTTAGCCAAATTGCATGATCTGAGGGAGCCACCTCTTATCCCGAGTGCTTAGGACGGCTCCTGCGTTAGGAGTCGGATTCCGGCTTTGGCATCCCGCATAGTCCCGGGATCTGATCACTGCAAGCGGCTCGGCAGGGTCTGCTTTGGGGAAAAAATGGGTAAAACAAGGAGGAAGGCAATAGTAATGAGATCAATATTTTTTTTTAACATATTCTGAAAGATTATGGGATAACTTATGCAAAAGATGCAACGTAAGAAAAAGTTTTCACATAAATTTAATACAATACTGGCAAAAAACCTCCACCAGTCCTGCCTCTGAGTGGCAAATATCCCATTTCTGACTTTTGAGCAAAAAACCATAGCATATTTTGGTATTTCATTAAAGAGACATATGTGGGTATGTCTGCCTTTGCTTGAAAGGGTTGTTCACCTTATTCTGAGATAAACCAACATCAACATCTGCTTCACCCAAATAAACAGCACGATCCCCTCTGCAAGAAGCACTGACCATAAGGCCACCCGGGGGTGCAGAAGTCACCATTAATTTAACTGCAAGGGAAAAACGTAGCAATATTTGCTATTTTTAGTAGTTTTGCCTTTCTTAGAAGTCTGGTTGTGGTCAGATTTCGCAGTCTGCTCTAATGAGCATCTCATTTCTCTATAAATTCATTTCACAATGTGCTGCCAAATGCTCGCAATCCAGTAACTAGGCAAAAAATAAAAAATAAAAAAGATTTATGACTTGTCCGCAGCGATAGCGATTTTTCCTGACCTGGATTTTCACATTTGCTCTGTGCAGAGAGGACAACCGTCCCCCTGGCACATCCACATGCCCGGCTGCATCCTTGGGCAAAGGGATTTTGGGGAACAGAATAGTGAAATGCCAGGAAATGGGCCAAAAGATGGGAGCAGAGCCACAGCTCCGGCTGTTGGGGGTTGAGTCCCTAACTTGGAAATGCCAAAATCTTTGCTGAAATCTCAGAAATGCTTCTTGGAAGGGGAAGATGCTGCCAAGGGCTCTGCGCTTGCAGACGGATCTGCGAGAGCAGGAGAGACCCCGGCTCAAGGTACAGAAAAGAAGCAAAAAAATCAACCCCTGGATTGAAAACTTTGCTCATATATATTCTTCAAGTGGTGTTTAATACCGCTGCCTTTGTTTGTTTCGACAATGGATCTTATCTTTTGGTAAGGGCTGTGTTCGGGGCTATTATTACCCTATATAAAAGCCTCATAGTCTTTCTTTGCACTTGTTCAGCACACCAGAGTGGCACCGCAAATTTAATCGAAGAACGCAGCTCCAGGGAGAGCCTTCGGAGACTCTCCCCTTTCTCCTAATGCCGTTATCTCCCCTTCCTTGTGTCGGGGATGCATAAAAATCACAAAAAAGTCATTCTGCGTATATTCTTCCCGATAATTATTGTCAGACTCCGAGATAAGTACCCTACGTGATGTAATGTGCGTTCGAACCGGCTCGCTGAATGCAAATCCCGAGCACTTATAGGCCCAGACAATGGTCGCCCTAAACACTAGGGCCTGGTATTTTGCCACAGACAAGAGAGCGCTTTGATTTTTTGTGTTTTGATAAGGCGCAATCTGGGCGCCTTTATCTCCGCTGTTATATTTAAAGATGACATTCTCGCCCTGCAGCCCTGCCTATTGTTTTGACCCTGATTATCTCCAAATGTTGTTGTTTAGTCAAACTCTGCCAGCTTAATGAAAGGCCTGCTCCCAATTTAAGGGAAATTATTTAAATGCAGAGTATCCTATACACGGCGGCTTCCAAAAGAACTAGGCGGTTAATCAAAAGTTAATTGTATAATTCTCATGCAGATTAGGGCCTCTTGCAGATGAATCCCAGGTTGTGATTATTAAAAAAAGGGAGAGTGCCGGAGCAATGCACAAGGGTCTGCAGCCCGTAAACAATCAGCTAAGGTTTAATTTGTGGTAAACAAAGTGCCGATACACTAGGGCTCTCCAAAGGAGACAAAAAGGTGAAAATAAATTAAAAAACAACATACAGATACGATCTTTTTGTTTTTGAGGCATCTCTCAAAAACATAAGCTAAATGAATAAAAAGTCACCCATTAATATTTGCTGGCAGCAGCCCCGCGCTATGCAAATAGCAGCGGGCCCATAATTACGGCGCCGGCCGGGGATGGGGATCTGGATGGCAGAGCATTGCCCTTGTCCCCCGCAAACGCTCCCGATGCAAGAAATGGCTCTAAGGACGGCCGTAGGGTGCTCCCCTATACATCCTGCTCCCCTATATGCCCGGGAGCACCAAGGAGCCGCGGTGCTGCAGGCCTATATGTGCTCTTAAAAGCACCACGGAAAAGGCGATGCCTTGCTCACCCTCTGGGCTGTCATTTGCAGTGACTCCGAATTGCAGATCCGAGTTTTGTCGAGCGAGAAACTCACTTCTTAGCTCCACTTCTGCAAAAGGGGCTCCTCGTCCCAGCACTGGGGACTTAAGTGACTCTTCAAATGCCTTTATAGGTGGCTGCTCTGCAGGACCCTGAAAGAGCAAAAGAGACTTATAGGTACTTGGATAGTTGCATTAATGCACGAGCAGGCACACATATATGCATATATCTATATATGCATCCATAAAACCATAGCAATCAATTTAGTGATTGCACACAAACGTATGCATTTATCTCTATATGCATCCATAAAGCCATAGCAGTCAGTTTAGTGGTTGCACAGAGGTACAACCTTCCTCCCAGGAAGGATTCGAATGCAGAAAACACATTTCAGGGGCAGCAGTCAGAGCCACACCAAATGCAGATAGTAGCAGAACACGCACAAGTTTTGCTGGAATTTAGGCATTTCCAAGAAACACGTGAAATAGATATGGAAACAGGAATGTAAAGGGGGGACTAATGAAAGAAACTCTCATTTTATCTTGAAAGAAACTCTCATTTTATCTTCAGTAGCGAAATATTATTGGAAATGGCAATTTCAAAAAGAAACTGATGCAGCACATTTCTAAACCGTCGGAAATTTAAATGCCGCCAATCTGCAACACAGTAGGATTTATTAGGAACCACTGCAATATCTCATAATTTAAAGGAAACCACCAAAAGCAGCAAACGTCCTATAATTCATGTGCTAGTGTTCACTTGGAGGGGAAGGGAATACTATCCGACATTAATTAATAATTAAAGTCGCATGTGTTTATTTGCCAGTAAATTGAAAAAAAAATTATAAAAAGTGAAAAACATTGTCTTTAAATGTGGGGAGGGAGTTATTTCTTTTTTTCTAGTGTTCTTATAAATTTATTTCAATGGAAAAGCAGGAAAAAGGTTGCATTATAAATAAAACTCTGGTTCATTCTTAACTTAAAAAAATACTGGCAAAAGAAAGGGCTGGAAACAGAGCAGGGAAAACTAAAGGGACNAGGAAAAAGCTTGCATTATAAATAAAACTCTAGGAACTATTGGTTCTTTCTTAACTTAAAAAAATACTGGCAAAAGAAAGGGCTGGAAACAGAGCAGGGAAAACTAAAGGGACAGGGCAGAGACCTGGGAACTCTCCTCACTGGGCAGGGAGCTGGATTCTGCCCATATTTTAATCTGTCCAGCGCGGATACCTAATAAATCTTGTATTAGAGAAAGACCTTTCTGAAAGTAAATTATTGGGTAATATGCATTTTCAATCGCCACACAAGGGAGACTTTAAAAATTCACTGTGCATAAATAAAATATCCGATCTCTTCCGATTCTGGTTTTCCAAACCCTTACAGACGCTTCGCACTAGTGTTGACACTGAACTTCAATATTGATGGAGGAAAGATAAGGGGGAACCGCTCAGAATCGGTATGCTATTCGTATTATCCACCAAAATCTGCATTTTGGTGGGCAAGCACAACCCGAACACGTGTGGCTGGAGCAGCAGCAGAGCTACGAAGCCTTGGCTGGTCACCAGCAAAATAAGGGACAATTCTTGGGTTTTTCCACAAGGGCTTTTGCTGGATGATATCAGAGCACAATGAGTAAAAGGGCTGCAGGGCCCTTGCAGCCCGGCTACGATCCCTCTGCCCTGCACTGCCCCATAAACTTGGGGCTGTTTTCACTAGCTAAATGCATTAGCTCATATATTTAACTGGACAGCAGACAAATTAAGTCCAAAGTATAAAAAAACAGGCTAGAAGTAAAGATTTCCATTTTCAGCCCCTCACAGAAGGGAAAAAAAATAGTTATTTACAGCACGCTGCAATTTGTACATGCAGGCAAGACCTTCCTTGTCCTATTTTTGAGGATAAAACCCACTGAAAGGCACAGGGAGGAAAGGTATTTGCAAACCTGCCTGAATAAGGACTTCCTGGGGGTGCAAAGCAGCATTCCCGCAGCATTGGATCCTGAGAACTGATTGGATCAGTTCTGACCTGATAGCAGAATCAGGCCAGGTATCACTTGTTGCTTTAACATGAACATTATGAGTTTGGGGAAAATATCAGAATTTTTGTGTGTGTTTTTCCCCTGACATTGCGGGGAAGAAGCTCTTACCTTTTAACCATATTTTGCTGCAGACATAACTCCCCATTTTGCTTCCAGAGATAAAACCTCTCGTTTTAACCAAAATACTGGAATAGCAGCCATGGGGGGAGCAAACGCTGGGATTATTCACATTATTGGATTTCCAGCTTGGATTTTGGTTCAGATCACGGCCGCAAACTCTTTCACAAAAATCACCTAATGGATAAAACACAAAAATTTTGGCCTATCTCATAACACTCCTTTCACTGGGAGGGAATGGCAGGTAATTGGCCCAACACAACCACATCATGTCCCGAATGGAAATACATTTAGCCAGAGCCAAGGAGTTAACCAGCTATTAAATATGCAAAAATTATCCAAGCGGAGCTTTAAATACGCAAGTTGCCAAATAAAGATTAAGAGATTTCCTGGTACTTGATGGGGAAAAAAAAGCATCTCAGAAATATTAAACCAGGCAGCTCTATAAGTTCCAGTGCTGCTTTTCAGCTTTTCTCTGTAAATAGGAACAAAAGGAAAAAAACTGTGCAAAGTATGCAACAAAGTCAAAAAACAAAGCTGTGAGGAAGGTAGATTCCTCTCAAACTCTCTCTACTCTTCCCTTTTCCCTCTTGCCTTTGACAGACACAGTCTCTCTCGGTATCACACGTGCTTTTCTCAATGACATGAGCAGAATGATGAGGAATCACACACGTAGAAACAGACTTCAGAAATTGTGCTTCCCAGCCACATCATTAAAAAAAAAAAACATTTTTCATTAGTGTAGCCCAAAAGATGGAAATTGTGGCCTTTTTTTTTCACAGATTGATGTATCAAACTAATACCATCCTGCTGATGCCAAGTTTCGAGCTTGCTTTTGTAAAATGTCATTTGGAGGCAGTCAATGAACAGATCCTGGGGGTCTCCTACCACATAAATCCATCGCTTAGACCCATACAGGACACACGTGGTTTTGATGCGGACTCTGGGCCACGCTTATTTGCTCTGTTTTGGCCACAAGGACTCTGACTTGGCCTAGATCAGATCTGATTGTCACCTGCGATAAAGGAATAAGTAAATAATAATTTCCAACTCAATTTTGTGCACAGGATTATGGATGTTTTTGCATACATTGGCATTGAGAGTTTTGCTCCATGCAGAAAATTCACAAGTCAGACTGCAAGCCACTGCTTGCCCCATAAGTGTGGGGCTGTTTTCACTAGCTAAATGCATTAGCTCATACATTTAACTGGACAGCAGATAAATTAAGTCCAAAGAAAAAAAAAACAACAGGTTAGAAGAAAAGATTTCCATTTTCAGCCCCTCAGAAGGGAAAGAACTCGTTATTTACACCATGCTGCAAAATATAGCAAATATTGCACGCAGCAAAATATAGCAAATATAGCAAGGAGGTGCCTTTAGGTAGCCTCACTAACAAACAAACCAGCTGTTTTTCATTCTGGAAGAAGTTCCCCATCAATGGAAAACTGCAAGACTCTTGAGTGGTTAAAAACACGATGCAAAATAATATATATTCAACAAAACACACATGGTTCCTTACCATGAATACAAAGTTGTGAGCTTCATTGCACATAAACTCATATTTGGAAGGCTGCCTTGAACACCAGACCATATCACAGCTCCCCAGGAGGGAAGTCCTTAGCCTCCCTTTCTGCTTTGGAATGCTCTAGGATTTCATGGATCTACTACAGAGCTCCTGGAAGTCTCTGCGACTTCATCTCGCCTTGGATTAAACTCACCTTGACCCACAGCATCGCCTCGTACTGCGGGTTGGCTCCTGGAAATGGATGTTATTTTACCCATCAGCGGCCAAGATATTAAAATTAAAACATGCACTTGTGAGGCCACGTTTTAGTGTGTAACGCCAAAACACATAAATGTTTTGTCCTCTGATCCTCACTAAAATTTAATTCTACCTACTGCAGTAATCTTGCTAACCGTGCACATTATTAATGAGTTTCCATGCACTTGCATTTGCAGGGAAATAAATTATATGTAAGATAATCTTACTCACTATGATGTCAACATTATTTTTGTTCTTCAAGCCAACTTGTCATTTAAGACATAAGAGCAAGATTTTAGCAGACTCACATATATAACATATAAGACAGATCTGTTTAGACAGATCTAGCTACATTCCTCCATCCATCTTTTCCCTCTGTAGTGCCTTTTTTCTCCAGACTGTGCTTTATTTCCTGACATCTCCAACCATTCAAGTGCTATATAAAAACATTGAGAAAGTTAGGGTTTGCTAGAAATAACCCAAAGATTAAACACTTAAGGAGCAAGAAAACACAAAATGAAGCATTAAATGATCATGCTAAAGAGTAGGGGAAGAGGAAGAAGTGACCTATCAGAAGAGGAGAAATATTTAACGAGGTATGATTTATTTTTTGGTAATTTTGAAGAGAACAATAGAAAAGTTGTCAAGCTCCCATAATATTATCTGGTTATGAACATAGACCTTTAGATCAATGATTTTGCTGCAGAAACTTTTAATCCATCTGGTCTAATTTGCATTTAGGTGAAGGTCAAAAAAACTATTTTTCTCCCCTAAAAAAAATTGTTTTATGCTCTTTGGAGCACAAAACAATTAAAACTGATTTTTAAACCTTGGTGTTAACTGTCACTGAGGGCAAATGTTGTGAATTCCTGGAGAAATTTAGCTTGTAGATAAAACTATGCGATCAAAAATCATCTTCTGGCCACAAGTTGCACACTTCATTTTTGCTCCTGTTTTTGCCTAGGCACCAAAGTGCAGCTCTCCGGAGATGTGTGCTCAATATGTGCTCAGAATCAATTTGTAGGGTATCGCAGTGATGGACTGGACGGGAGCAGCCACCTTCTCTTGTGTCAACGTGTATTTTGGGCTGGCTTTAATCTGCAGGGCCGCTCGAGTGCTGTGTAACGACGCGCGTTAAACTCATTACATTTTTGATAAAATATAGCAACTCCCTATTCACAGCGGCCACTTTATAAAACTGTGACTTGACTATTTAATTATTTCTTTTTTCGAATGCACAAAGGAGAGCCTGCATCACAGGAGTAACAATCTGCAAGATCATTGTACAAAGTAGAGGCATTTGAAAGGAAGTGATAATGGTCCTCTGAAAGCCCTCGGTAATCTGAAAATATTGTGGATGTTGTCATTACTGACATTTACTCGGTTATTTAAAAAATAAATACTATGTGTAATAGGGTTTTTGTCTGCATATAACCAGATCATTCTGCATTGATATTACATTGATATTGATATATACAGTTAAAAATAATACAAAGAAGGAGTGATGAAGAGAGAATAACTGACTTGTTGAAATTGGGGAGACAAGAGAACACCAATGAAGTGTCTCATCCTCACATTAGCTTTCCAAGACGGTCCCTGGTTTCTGCTTTCCCTCCGGCTCCTGAACGTACAACTGCGTTTTGTGACTCTGCTTTCTGCACGAGTCCTCAGGAAGGAACAGGGGACACAAGAAAACTCTGCAAGCCAAGGGAAGGAGGTGGTTATATCCCGACCCTGACAAAAACACCTCTTCCTTTCCGCTTCCCCAGGGTTATCCCATTGTTCACAGAACTTAACTTTTGCTCTAAATGACAGTTTGCCCCAAGAGCACAAGGGGATCGAGCTCTTTTCACACCCCCAAGCCCACTGTGGCCGTAGCTGATAGTCTTCAATTTTTATTGACTGATATTAGCAAGGCGAGGGAGGGCACGCGGCTACCATCACTTAATCCCTCGTTAGCAAAATAAAAACCTACTAGCGAAAATTCCATTTAGCGAGGATAAAAGACAGCAGGAACTGCATTAGCAGCCCCATTCAGCTGTAGCTCTGGGTTTTCTCTTTCTCCGAACTCCAACCCCAGGCTGAACTGTAGACAAGGAACCCCGCTCCTCCCCGGAGAAGCAAAACAAATGGATCCTCAAGACCTTTTTTGTGAATTGGGTTTGGAATCGTGTTCTGAGGTCCCTGCCTTCAGGATGGAGCCCTCCACTTTCTCCCTATAGCAGTCCTGGGTGGAACATTGGCTGTAAACAGCCTCAGGATTCCATCTGAGGAATCATCGAACAAAGAGGAAAGGAAAAGCTTCATCAATGCTATTCAGGAGACCAAAGAAACACGCAAAAATAACCTAAGGAAAGCATTGGTCCTCTTGAGACAACGGCAGGGAAGGTCCATATGCAATCAAAATTAAGTGCAAAGAAGGTAATGTAAGGACAATGCTAAGCTTAGGCAGAAAAGGGCAACAAAATCCATCAGCCACTAATTTGTAATAAAGTCTTTACCTCTCCAACTGGGCCTCTCAAAGGAAACATCTTTCAATACATCTCTAAGAAGTAAGAAGAGAAGTAGGATTTCAGCATGCTCAATGCATCCTGTACTAATTAAAAAAATACCTAGGAATTGCAGCAGATGATAGAAATCTGAAGTATAAATTTCCACGTGAACCTTAAACAGCCTCATGGTGGGCAAACAGGATTTATACAGAGAGATAAATTGATATGATGTATAGATATATATAGAATATGAAGATATTAAATACAGCTCGACACAGCTCAGCAAAAGACAAAATGTTTACAGAGATTTTCAAAAGGAGAGTAATTGGTACCCCATTAGAAAGTGAGTATGTCTTCTTTGAGCCACATGATGAATTTCTTCACTGCATCAGTAAATCTAGGTGAGGGAGCCCGTCCATATGGATTTCCTATGACTTCATTGACTGTCCTTGTTCCTGAATCTGGAAAGAATTCAAACTAAGGTATCTCGATGTGGAATGCAGGATGACATCTACCCATACCTCTGTAACGGTAGATTGGAAAGGAAGGAAAAAAATGATGAGCTGATTGTCCCAAAATTGGACACTTTTAGCATCCATACTGCTTGTGCCGAGATGGGTCATCAAAGCGATGTGGTCTGAGTCCTGCTTGGGCCTCCCAGTGGTCCTGAGGATTCAGAAATGGAGACACAAGACACTGCCAAAGCCTAAAGCCTAAATACATTTGTCAGCAAGTCTGGATTTGCTCTCTCCCTGGAGCGGATCTGTTGACACTTGAACGGGAAAATGATCAAAAACAATCAAAAGTTTCTGCTTGTGAAACAGCATCAGGACAGACAGATTGGGAAACCATTCCAGAGACAGGACTGACTGTAGGGTGTGCTTTGGAGACCCATAAAGCGCAGGATTGTTGATTTAGTGTAAAACTGAATATGCTAAATCCATACATTAGGCACCTTTTAGCATGAAAGCGACAACCTTGCTCTTTTTCCTCTCTGCTACAGTGTCTAATGAAAGTACCCAACAGTGTAAGAGCCTCGAGTCCCACATGGAGATCCCGTCAGGGGAGTTTTTCCATCCCCTGGAAATATTTCTGGTGATGGTTTCTGTTGCAAGACGGTTGTAGTTAAGAAAACCTACATATAGAGAGATATACTCATGCTCTTACCTTGTACAAGTGAGCTGGGCCTTGGTTTCCCGTCACAAAGCCCTTCTAGTGCTCTCCTACTTGCTCATGAAACTTCAGAGCTTGCTCTAGCCTTCAAAAGGTAGAAAACGTTGAAAACTAACCAGGTTAAGAACAGCATATTGTTGGTGTTGGGTCTGCCATGGAACCTCGTGGAACCACATTTGGGTTCTGAACAGCATGAGGGAACCTCCGTGATCCCCGTTAATGCAGATTGTTGCTGACCATTCCATGACCTGGTACCCGCTGTCCATGACGATGCTCACACAAGGACATCCTCGGAGTAGAGCCTGTGCTGTGAAGATGTGAGGAAAGATTTCTTTCTTTTGTCAGTACCAGGGATCTTTCCTACAACAGAAATAAAAAAATTTGATAATAATAATAATAATAATAAAGCATCGGAAGAATCCTTAACGTAAAACTAAAGGAGTGCTGCAGAAATGCAAACTCCTGTGCAAAGGACACTGAAAAGAAGCAGAAGAAAAGGGAGCATGAGTAGATGAAGATTTGAAGAAGAAATAACTGTGTTGCAGCATCTCTGTTGTTTTTCTTTCGTTTTCCCGAGAAAGGAGTCAGCTCGACTCTTCCCACATTACAAGGGGAGAAAAGAGGAAACAGAGCCGATCTGCTTCCCCAGGAAGGCACTTTGTGCTGAACAGAATCACTTGGTCCAAACCTCAGAGAACATGTAGGAAAATCCAATGGGTAGTATTGAGGAAAAGAGGCAATGGGAGGAAAACCTTGTGTGAGATTTTGTGGGGAGAAGAGCCACAAGAGCCAAACACTCAATATTGAAAGCTGAGCTCTGCTTTTGTCCTCCTATTTAGGAATCTTCTTATTTTTCATCTTTCTGAAAGAATACACATGAATAGTAAAGCCTGGCTTTGATGAAGATGAGTATGTAGATCTTACTCATCTTAAGATCTAAGTAGTTCTTAATAGAAACCAGGGAAAACATTATGTTGGAACATAACAGCCCATGGCATTTGCTCAACTCATTATTAATTTTTAAACATAACTCTCTATATGCCAGACTCAGCCCAGTCCGTGTTACTAATGTTTCTAATTCTGGGTTTCTACATAGGCCTTTCTAGGCAAGTTCTGCAAAACTTAACATTTCTATCAAAACTGAAGCCAATTTCATGCATAAGTTGATGCAATTTTGGAAATCAAAAGCTTTACCTGATAGGGCATAAAGAGCATGAAACTGATAAGACTCAAAGTAGCAACTGGTGTATACGTAGAAACAGTAAATGAAAAGATAGAATTCCCGTATCCAGGTGCAGAATCTCCATGAGTGGATTCCTGAAGATGTAGAACCGTGTTTTACTTGGGTTCAGAAAAAGATCCTGGAGATCTGTGTAGGGCAAAGATAAATAGGAGGAAACTCCTGAAAACTGCGATGGATCTAATGTACTTGCCCAGGGCGGCTGGGCAATCCCCATCTCAGAGTGCTTGAAAAATAGGATTAGGAGTAAAAATATCAGTGATAAAATGGGAATTTGAGAGAGAAAGAGCAGCCAGGAGAAAAAATGACAGCAGACATGCTGCTTGCAGGCTGATATATTTGGTATTTTTAGTGTGTAAATGACTGTAATAACTCAAGACTTCTTTGTCAAAAGGAAAAAAGGAAAGAAAGTCTAAGAATCATACCCTTTATTTTTTAAGAAGACTAAAAGTACCATAGCAAATATTCTGTTCACATTTAACTACATCTCTTCCTAAAGCCAAAATCCACTGTAAATTAAATCCACTGTACAGCAGAATTGTATTCACGGAGTTGAGAGGGAACCCTTGAAAAGTCTTTCCTCCTATTCCTGTCTTTTTAGTATCTGTGGGCAGAAGACTTTTACCTGACAAGAGTAAATGTCTCCAGTCAAGGCAAATGCAGGTATAACTGCAGGAGAAAATCTGCTTCCATATCAGTCATGTAAGTATATGAATTCTTAATGAATGTACCTTAAAAGCATATGTGAAATTAAATCGCCTCAATATTTCAAAATGAAGAATTATTAAAAGTTTAGTTCTAGTCCTGCTAGACTGAGCATCTGCTTCCCTGAGTGATGACTGTCTCTTGGCATCGAATACACATAAAGCTGAGGAGGAAAATGTCAGGAGAAGGGGAATATAATGGAAGGGAATGTGGAAATGTGTACAGAGCGATGCCTGCACGTATTTTTCTTCCATTCTTTTGCCACTGTTAGCAATACCTCAAAGTAAGCAAAAGGTTTGCCCGAGTTTTTTGCCTTTGGTTTTACTGTCACTAATACTTTGCTTCTCGTTTTCAGCTGTTCAATTTTACCACTAGTTTATAGAATAACAGTTCTCATGCAAGTCTAAGGCAATTAAATTGCTAATAGTCAGCTATTTACACACTCCCAGGCAGGAGATGATATATCAAGAGCTGCTGATGCCAGAGAACTGACTTGACATAGTAAAATGGGTCTTGGAAAACTAAGATTACCAAAAAGATTAATCAAAGAGCAGCTGTTTAAGTCATCTAATGCTGAACTTTGCATTCAAGATCCTTCTCTGGGACAGGAATGAGACCTATTTGTTTTACTTCTCATTTATGTTTTCAGCATCCTTCACAGACCAATATTTACTTGTCTATTTTAAAACAGGTTTCTTTACATCCTGAAAATACATCCATACTCACCTAAACCGCTCCAAGGAAGTGATGCATCCATATGAAAACACAATAAATGTTTTAATTCAGGACAACTGGTTAATCTGCAAGCTGTAACTGTGGCTGTGCCAAGTGCTGGGCACCCAGCTCTGGCTGAGGAGGGTAATCAGGGTGTCCAGTGTGTTGGTGCTTCCACCACAAACCTCCTCTCTGCACAGTAAAGCACCTATCAATTACATAAATGAAAGGTGTTGAAATCGGGATTAGAAAACAGATTTTTTTCTGCAGAGATTGTGCAGCCCACGCGCTCCTGTGGGCTGCTCCCACCTGTGCACTGCAGCAGCACCTTTGCTAAGCAGCAACACTCAGTCCTGAGCAATGATTTTGATGCTCACTCAAACACCCATTCCGAGCAGCGCTAGAAAACAAACTTTCTTTGTGTTCCCCATGTTCATGTCACGCTCGTACAGCTGGGAGATCGCAGGAGAATCCATAGAGCTGGCAAAGCTCTTCCTGCTGCCGTGCCAGCAGCGCTGCCCGCTGCATCCCTGCTCCGCAGCCTGTGCCCTCTCCTGAGCAGCCGCTGCCGACTTGCTAAATTGGGTAGTGGTTTTGGAAGTGCACAAGTTGGGACTAGCAAAGGACCCCAAGCTCATTTTCCATTTTGTTCCGAGCTCCTGCTTGAACTCGGGTGGTTAGGAAGGCAATAAATAGGCCAGGGCCATGGGGGAACAGCTCTTGATGTACATTTGGGTCAGGGGCTACCACGAGGGTTTCTTGAGCAAGCCAGATGATAGCGAATTAAAAAAAAATTAAATCATAGGGAAGTTTGTAAGAGAACCTTTGGAGAGTCACAGAGGCAGAACTTACTTAGGTACTACAATAAAAAAAAGTAAACAATGCGTAAAATTAGATAAGAAAGATGTTTAAAGTTCAATTTACTCCACCTCTTTTATGCACAGCAAGCTCTTTCCTCCTGAATGTCTCACCTTTTCTGCTTCCATTTTAAAGGGTCCTCTGCATCTTTGACAGATAATTCCTATCAAAACAGCAATTGATGAAGGTCTTATGCTTTGCCTTACCAAATTTATAGCAATTTTATTTATTTAGCAAATTTTATAGATAAATCCATAAAATGTTAATACTAGCTTAATAGCAAGCTTGCAATCCCTATCGTTATCCAGATCCTTAAACTGTATTCAACATGATATTTTCCAAAATTCTTACAGCCGCACAGTGAAGCAAAATTACCAACCTGCCCTTTTTGGTTCTCTTGTCCTGCACTTTAAGTGAGGAACAAGGAACTTGTTAGTGAAAACTTGTTTTAATGGAGACATCACTGTCTGCTTGGAGTTTGGTCAGTTCAAACCGGCTCTACTTTCTAATATAGAGTTTGTCAAGGGTTTGTATCAGAACATGCAAACTTGAGAGATTTTCTTATGTTCAGACTGGAAGGAAATGGGGTTTCTAATGCAAAAGGGCACCAGGCACCCAGGGAAGTTATTGGTATTTTGGATGGACTCACCTGCTTCCTTTTTTTAAAGAAACTTGTAATAACATGCTTAATAAATAGCATGTTAACTTATACGCTAGCTGTTGTTGTAACTTACTTAACTGCAAAAATTCGGTGTGTTTCACTAAGCCGAAATTTAGTTTTAGGGAGAAAAATCCACAATAATTCCTAAGCAGTTTACAAAGTTACCAGAATGTTAAAAAAACTAATCAGAGGTGCTGGTTTCCCCTTTCTTTTAGATCCTTTTAGTATCATTTTAGCGGTCTATTTTCAAGTCCTTGAAATAAAACTAAAAAGTATTTTGTTGGGGCACTAAGTTTTTTTTTTTTAATATTAAATATAAAAGGTCTGGAAGAAGCTGTGAACAGCTGTATTGCTAGTATTTATCTGCTGATTCCAGCAGAGAAAGGACCAGACCACAATGACTATTTACTGCAGTTTGCACTTAATGTCTGTTACAGTGGGATAAGGCCTGGTGAATGTGACTGTCATTCTGGGAATAGCAAGTAACTAGCCCAAAGGATTTGAAGGACCTGGAGTGTAAAATAAAGCACCCAGGGAATATGGAAACACCTCCACACTTGGTAATTAATTATTATAAGTTGCCTTCAGGAATCGACTTCCAAATGTTTGTCAGCAGTCCAAGAGGCCACTGCGCCCTTTCTCCTTCCCAAATAAAATGAGAACTGGAGCACAACTGAGGTCAAGAGTGAATCTGATCTCTACCTCCATGAACATTAGCTTCATCTGCTGACAAAACAGTGAAGAAAGCAAGAAAACCCTTCCCTCCGTCAATGCTGGGAGCCCCAGTGCAGCTTGCAAACTTCCTAGCAGTCCGGGAGGGCTTTTCCTGGTGCCTCCTTCTCCAAAAGATTCCCTGGAGCAGCACGAAGCGTCGCGGTTACCCGGGCTGATACCTTCTTCCTAGGGGTGGCCATTGGGCATCCTGGAAATGGAAAAACATCTGCAATGAGACCCACTGGGCACTGTTTGTGACGAGAAAAAAAATGAGGAAATTTATCATTTAAAAGTAATAGAGCTGAAACAGTGTTGTCATGTAAAATAGCAATGGATTAAAGTAAGAAGAGATGGGAAACTTACACCTTTGAACTTGGAGCATACAGAATTCATGGATAAAGTTTATACTAGCGTTATTCTAGTATGAATACGAGGTCAAAGAATTTGGAGTGGAAAAAGAGAAGTGAACACTTTGCTAACTATCACAGCAGTTGTTTTCTAATTTCTCTGCATATGAGCAGATCTCTTCCATTTTATTTTTTTTAATTTACTTTACAGTCTGTGCATTAAAAAAAAAACAGATAAAAATTGGTAACTTCTAACCAATACCTCTTTGTGAACACGGATATTTATTCTTTTGAAATTAACTTTTGTGAAATCCGTTTTGTGACCGATTGCCTCAACTTCAGCACGCGAACACTGCGGGCACCTGCACCAGCCCAGTTTTCAGTGCAGTTATTATGGGATCAAAACATGCCAATATTCAAACAATTGAAATATTTTCAGTATAACAAATCATCGCCTGCAGGATCTGCATGTAAATACTGCACGACTGGTTACTCTCATTATATGGCAAACATGCTGGATAAGATGCTTTCTAGGAAGGGCTGTTATGTGATCCCGAGCCGGCAAAATATACATGCATTTTGCACACTGAAAAGGACTTTTCTGTCTTCATTCCCCAAGGCAAATGCATTTCCTCATTCCGTCCCTCTTTTCACGAGGGAATTGGTCTTTTCAAAACATTAAAAAACGAAAACAAAATAAATAAATAAATGGAAAAAGCATATTGCTTTCAGAGAGATACTGGGAAGTTCTTAACGTGTTTTCTAAGGACTTTCCTTAACTACTAGATCACCTGCACCACTTTTTGCCCTGCGCCCGTGTACACGTATGAGAAAGTGAAAAAACAGAGAGCAAAATGATAAAAAACAGCTGCACAAGCTGGTTTTCAGCTTGCAGTTTAACCCAAAGCCTGAATTCCAATGCTTTGGATATACGCTGTTAAGGAAAGAAGGCAGCTAGAACAATTTTTCAATTCTTTTTTTAATGGTAGCACCATTTAACCTGGCATTTTAAGAGATGCTACTTGCGAATATGGTTAAGCCCTGTATTCAATCCTGCCCAACTGCTGGTGTGAAATTTTAATCAAAAAACTAGGGAGCTCATTCAAAAAAGAAATTAGTGAAAAAACTTTGGTCGTCTCTCATCAGTGAAAACTGATTTAGTTATGCAAATTACTGCTATGAATATTAAACCACTGATGAAAGGTTTTTAATGAAGGGATCTTTTGTTTTGGAAATGCAAGGGTATATGCTTTAATTTCTTGCTAATTTACTGTTCTTTGATAATGTTCGCATTTTCCCCAAAGTGACTTCACTGATGGGTTTAATACTGTGAATAGAACTACAGGCCAACAATACTGGTTTTGACAAGCCTTCCCTTGTGTAACTATAGATCATGATTTGCAGCCCCTTATGCACAATTCTATTAGGGTGAATTTTGTCTACAGGGCTTTCCATGAAATGAATTCTCATTTTAATGTTAGCCTCCTGCAGTTTTTAATTTTTAATCTGTAATATGAAATTGCAAATTTTACAAACATCATTTGAAAAAGCCACTAGGACAGAACCGAATGCCAAAGTTTACATATTGCCTAATTAGACTGTTATGAGAAGCAGCTTATCAATGTCAAGCCAAAGATCATCAAAAAATCCAATTACTAATTTGAAAAACACATATATTTATAGGTTCATTTTGTTTAATTTGCATCTGATTAGCTTAATAATTGTTTAAAAATTGTATTAGGGTTAATAATTTTGGTTAGCAGCACACCTGGGCTGCGAAAGAGGTTTAGCAAATTAGTCCTCTACCCTGCCTAAAATAAAACTCAATCGTCATCTCCTCCACCATAAAGCGAAGAGAATTCATTACTCAAGTGACAAGGCAATTTTAAATATGCAGCGGTATTAAATCCACTTATTAGTTTGCTCTCTTTACAGCTGTATTACTGGTCAATATTGAGGAAGACTTCTGTGCGGCCTCTTTTGGATTTTTTTTTCCTGATTTTTCCCTTTATTTTGGGAAGTTTTTAGTGTTTCGCATTGCAAAAGGGAGCCAGGACCTCTCCTGCTCCCCTAACAGGGCTGCTAGGAGTTGGATTGAAAGGGCCACCGCAGCGTGCAGCACTCGTCTCGTTCGACAGCATTTAAGCAAACTTCGAAAGCTTCAGTTCCTAGTCGTAGCAATGGATATGTCCGTGCAAGAGGCACCCTGCTCAACGCCGCTTAATTATTTTAATGCACGTGGGAGGTCCGCGCTGGCGTTAATCACACTGCACGTGAGGGAGTCGCGGGCAACGCGAGGCGCTGGGATGCGTCGGTACCGCTGCCCATTGAGGGACGTGAACATCGATAGGGAAAAACTGGCATTTTTTAACCTGCTTCAACCCATTTGGACTCATTTGGAGCCTTTGCCTTGGAATAGCCCTCGGAGAAGCTCATACGCACTTTTCTCAGTGAATTTACTAATGTGAATTTGGCCCTTACCTCGTCTTATGTGTGATTTCTGCCCAAAGCCTGGCTGACCCTCCTCAAAACCGTCCTCTTGTTTTGCTTTATTTAAAAGCAGGTTCATTCAGAGCCCTGTGAAACACAGGCAAAATATTAACCACAAGACCTGCATAACCCATGTGTTCGAGTCGTTTCCACACTTTTTTCCCCCCAGAGCAAAGGCCACCAGAGCCTTTGGGCTCAGAGCTGAACTTCAGGCAGTAACTGGACTTTTAGGCACTTAAGAGCCCGGCTTTATACGTAATTTACCACTCTAATAAGTCGAATTTAAGGAATATTTGTTTGAACCTCCTAGGGACAATGAAACTTGCAGGGCTTTTTTTTCTGGTCTTCAGAGAAATTGTGTTTTGAGAAGTTTCCAGAGCCACAGATAGTTGTGCAACTCCTTCGGAAGCGAGGAGAAGACGAGTCCACGAGCTCGTTTCAAAGCTATACATTAGCCATTCAGCTGTCCTAACATTCCTTCCATTCCTATCCATCAGCCTGGAAAATGCTCTTAACCATCGCAGAACATTCCAGGGTCCATATCACCATTCTAGCGCCTTGGATGCTGTCCTTCTCCTACCACATATGATCTTTTTATTGAGGGAAATCAATCCAAGAAAGCAAAATACAAATATTCCAGCCAATCTTTCTTCCTTAAAACAAGCTTAAATAGAGAATTTGTTTTGATAGAAGTAAATTCATGTCAGGAAATACTTTTCAGCCTGCTGCCAGTCTCTGCGGAGTCTTTTTACCTCCTGCTGTCCCTTCTAAGATGTTATTTTGCCAATAACATAAGTTTTTGGGCCAGTGAAACTTTCCTTACTTAGTGTGCCTCTACCACTGGGCAGTTTCCAGCACAACACAAAAGCATAGGGAAAAACATAGCAAAGCAACAGCAAAAATCCAGCAAAACACTGTGTCTGTGCCAGCATTCAATTATGACAAAATTTGATGTTTTAAAGTGCCATTTTAGAGAATTGTTGCACAGCAGTTTTAAGCACGGTTTTTGTTTTTGATCTACGTGTACCCTGAGGTTTCACACGTGGTTACGGCCGACTCTCCCCAGGGCCTCATACGGATCAGGCTGCACCGGAGGCTGCTGAGCATCCCAGGCCAAACCAGACGCTTTTCACAGGATCAGCATGGATTTTACTGGCTTATTTCCCTACTGATGGAGCAAACTGTGTGTCGCCCTGATCAACATATTTAGGGCGGAGTGGTATATGACGAACTCTTTGTTTTATGAGTCAGGGCTCCATCTGCAACAGGTTTACACTGTTAAACTGGCTAGATACTGAGCACTTTTTTATTCTCTTCTAACTAAATTAGTTCCTTTACACTGAAAGACAGTGCACAATTTCACTCAAGAGATGCTTCTGGCATCTATCCCATCCAAGTGGAACTGCAAGGGCATATTTAACCATGCACTACCATGCTTTTTGGGGGTGGAATTTAAAAAGATTCCTTCTTGACCAAAAATGTTATAACAACATAGAAAAGTTGGCTTAAATACATAAAACTAGAGAAGCAAAATACCAAAGATGATTTTTTTTCTTGAGTTTCCTAAAACAATATTTCTCCAGTTTTTGGTGTTCACACCTGTTGCTGCTTTCTTATCATTCAGATGATTTAGTGAGGAAAATTCGGGATGACAGGGCAAGTCAGGGATTGGTATTAAAATATATGCTAAAATATATGCTCATATGAACCATAAAGATATATCTGTGCTGATCATGAGGAAAAAGAAAACCAAACAGTTAACCTATTAAAAACCTATTGGATTTTTGCTCCAACCTTTTTGTTGGAACAAATACTATAAAAGTACAGGTTCTAAAATATTTTATAGTAAAAGGTTGTTTCCTGAGACGTTCTCAAGCGCGTTGCCTTCACAAACGTGAACCTTGGAAGCTCGTAGCCCTCGTCACATTCCCAACTAATGACTTTAGGAGTTGCACGTACCCTCACATGCAATTTTTGAAAAGGGCGCAAGTCCCACCTGCCTCCGCTTTTTTTACCGCCTCCTCTGAGTACAAAGGCATAAATTATATTCTAAAGGAACAGGGAAGGAAGCCGAAGCGGGACTCTATGGAGACGATATCCTCCAAGATCATCAATTACCTGCTATCTTTTAATCTGGGAGAATTGCCTCCATCCGAGGCAGCCTCGGGGAAATCACGGAGCCTGGCAGTGTTTACGGGCTGGCGCCGAGGTTAACAGCACCGCCGCGCTGCTGTCCCCAAATAGCAGCCACCTCCGTGACACGTCAGGAAGGAGCGTCCGGAAAGAGGCAAATTAAAAGATGGAAAATTCAAACGGGCGGCGAGGTGTCTCTCCACCCCTCGTGTAATTACGCGGTTGGGCTTGTTGTCACGAAAGCCTCTCAAGGCGAGAGCCTACGACAGCCATAGAGGCAACTGGATTTTAAAAAGAGCGTCACAAAGATGCATTGGGTCAAACCCGCATTGGAGTTACCAAAGCTGGTCTCATCATTACCATTTTTTGGGAAATTTTTAAATTCTCCATGCCACTCAAGTGCCTATTTGAAGCTTATTCATGTAAGAGCGTTACAGGTTTGTAGTTTTGTGGGCAGGTTTTACAGCACCTGAGCAGGCTCCTAAACACCAAGCAAAGAGCAGCCGCTGTGACTGTGGGCTTCCCATAAAGGTGATATAAAGTAATAGCTTCATGTAACGGCCAAGGGTCAGTACCAGGAAATACCTGCTGATGCTGTACTAACATCCTTGCACTTAGTTTTGCAATGGTATTTTTTCTGTTGGAAAGAAAAAAATATATTTGACTTTGGCCTCCATAATGATGCTAAATTATATCAAAATGAGCAGTGCAGTGCGTATGTGGCACCCTTAGTTTTTATGCTGCTCTTTGCCCCTCCTCTGCTCCAAAGTCAACAACATGCTGATAAAAAGTGGAATTCTCATGTTTCACAGGTTTTTCTTGGTCGTCAAAAGTGAATTCTGCTCGAGTAGAATAGGGTATTGCCTGTTGTGAACTGTTTTACCCAAGCAGGGATGTTCAGCTATCACCAGTACCAAGCAGTAATTCCCTGCCGTCTTTCTCTACGTGTTTATTTACCTTTGACTTTATGTTTCTATCCATCCTTTTCCAGGCTCATGGATTTCTACATTTAGAGCAATACAGAGAAACACATAAATGCAAGCCAAGGCAATGGGAACCCCAAGCACATTTTCATGCAGCCCTGACACCCCAAGTCATCGTAAAATACATCAAAATCAAAGTCAATATTTCCAGTATTATCAAACGAAAGCTTTATAGGGCCAAAGCATAAAAAGCAGTGAGGCATGTAAGGAAAATTACAATTTTTCTAAATTGATATTCATTCACTTTGTGAATTTTTTAAATTCATAAACATTCCAGTTAGGGTGACACGAAACTCCCTACCCGAGCTAAGAACGCTTTACTGCAGATTACATTACGGCACCATCGGCCCAATATTTTGATCCTTTTACATCTTAAAAGAAATAAAAAAATCGTAAAAATCTCTTCCAACACTAAAGTTCAGGTATGAGAATCCTAAATTTGCAGATTATGCCCTTTCAAAAAATGATACAAATATTCCTTTAAAGGAAAGGCACACTCTGTTCTTCCAGGGGTACTTCAAAACCGAGGGGAATCTTTGCTGCTGGTGTCTGCATCTCCTGCTTTGGGATAGGAAACGACATTCTCACCTCACATCCCAAAGGTGAATAAACCGAGGAGGCTGACGGAGTTATAAATACCTCCAGGTAAGGTACTTTACATAAGTATGAGCATTATATCTGCTTTGAGCTCTTTTAACATAGTTTATCCTTGAACTTTCCCTGCATTTCCATTCGGTGTCCTTTTCTTTCCAGCTGGGTCCTGCATAGGAACCTGCTTTCCCCCACCTGCCCCAGAACATTTTCTTAGCAGAAGGCTCAGAACAGACCGTTTCAGAAGGAAGTTTCTGCACAGCAAAACACGTGTCATTTACATTCTCATGGAGTCCACCACCTTTTGCAGTTCATTCCCTGATTCCCAAGGAGTTTCGTTAGAAAAAAAATTGCAAGTATTTTACTTAATTTCTGTACGTGCCAGGCTGATACTTCTTTTGTGGGGCTGATCAAAGGAGGCCCCTTCAGAAACAGCAAAAAGTCTGCAGGAGACACGGTTAAAAGCAGAAGAGGGAGACAGAAGTCTGCCAGTTTGGGAATTATTTTGTCAGCTGTTTTGCAGCTGCACAGAGATTTTTTTTTAAACTATACATTCAGTTTCCTGAATGGGCAAAAATATCCATCCATTAGTAGCATTTATAACACACAGGGCTATACCCTTTGGTACCAGCAGTATCAAAGACACTGAGGTTTGCTGAAAGGAACTAAGTATAGGCATAAACCCAGGAGACTGTGAATGGTACCTGCTGCGGGCTGACAACCGGATTGTTCCTTCAAAATTGTAATTCAGACACTCACATTTGCCAGTAAAATGCTTGAGAAAAGGATTGAATTTCATCGGAGCCATAGCTACACTTAAGAAAAAGTGCAAGATAACTGGCAGTTTTCTTGCAGAAAATAATTCTAGGTATTGGGTTTTTTTTCCATGTTGTAAACTTACTGTGGACTGAAACTGAGGCATTGCTGCCACTGTCCTCCTAAGTTATGGGAGTCATTGTTAACGCTTGCCACTGGAAGATGGTTTTCTCTCAAGCTCACGTTTTTTCACGTATTTTTGCGGGATCGGGATGCACGGCATCAGGATGCGCAGGATCGGGATGCGCGGGATCAGGATGCACGCTCGCTCCGTGGAGCACTCTGCTGTGAAGGATGCGGTGACGGTTGCTCCTTGCTCTTAGCCCCAAAGAAAACATCAAGTAAAATTAATAATGACCAAGTGCTAATTATGCTGCTAACGTGACAAAATATTTAAAACTCCAACTAAAACTCCAATCCTGGAGCCCAATCCATGGTCCCAAGCCACCTAATCCCTATTGCACCTTATGTATCGCTGTGATCTTGACATGGGGACATCGGTCATTATTTAATTATTCCCTCCTCCTGTCACACACAGGCTCCAGCAATTCCCTAAAGACTCCCCAGGATTCCTAAGCTCAACACTTAACCAGGAGCCCAGGTCCCACCACATCCCATGGGAGATGCCCAGGAATGCTGCCGGCCTGCGGCTGCTTCCAGGCAGATGGGGTCCAAAAGCAACGCGTCCTCCCCAGTAACCGGCATTTTAACAACTATAAACAAATAATTAACGTATTATGAAGGGAAAGTTTCCTGTTGACTGGCAAGATAGGTTCTGAACTTCTTTCTATATTGTAAAATATATTCCGTGTAAAGAGAAAACTTTGGTAACCATAAATACAACCATACTTATAAATATGCATCAATAACAGAAATATGTTTTACAAACTAGTAAATAAGAAACACCACTAATTGGAGAATTTGTGTCTATGAGGGGTTTGGGGAGTATATATGATACCACAAAGATCTGCACCCTCCAGTGAAAACCTCATTCTAGAGAGCTGCAGTATCAATGAAACTCTCCCATTTAATGATTAAATTGAACATATTATTCAAATGGCACTAGGACGCTTATGAATAAAGTAGATGTTCTGGATACATATACTTTTAAAAGGTGAATGTGCAGCTGCTTTAATTCTATTTCTGCAAAATTTTGGCAATGTACGATGACAGGTAATCGTTGACCTCTACTCCTTTAAACACCTCAACTTCAACAACATAATTCATTACAAAGGGGGAGCTTTATCCTGCACTGAGAGCAGCCTTCAGGTCTGCGAAACTTATGTCCAGAAACTGCCAGAAATGCTATTGTCTTTCATATTTTATTTATTTATTTACAGTCCGTTCTTTTCATTATTTCCTTAAAATGAAGCCATCTACCCAGATTGAAAACTCTGAAAGAAGAGGAATTTTTAGAGGAAAGAATTGCAGCAGTTTGGCCACTGTTGTTTATCCATTTGCTGCAGTTCACAGAGAAACTTGAATTTTAGAATTGGAACTACCTCTTCCTACCCTCTTCCCTCCCCAAAAAAAGCAAACAAAAAGCCAATTAATTGAATTGCATAATCTAGATCCTTGCTGAATCCAGCCCAATAAAAGGTGATTTGCTCTTAGCAGTTCTGTTTAAGGATGCACTCTCGGTTCTCTTGAAACTGCTAGTGAAAAGCAGCCAAAAATCACTAACTGCTCCTACTGCTCCTCCTTTTAAGCACTTTCCCCGCAGCCAGATTCCTGTGTGACACTCAATGATAACGTTCATGCGGATGAACATAAGCAGCTCTACGCAATACCCATATTTTTTGCATGACCTACAAGGCTGCTAAGTGAAAAAGCTGGTTCTCTTGTCGTGCTGACAAGTCCTCGCTGCGCCCAGCCCTGTTTTCTATTATTCTGTCTCTACCTCAGGACAGCTCTGATTTATCACTAGGGCAGAATTCAGTGCCTCGGCTAAGTATCGTGATGCTGGAGANACAAGTCCTTGCTGCGCCTAGTCCTGTTTTCTATTATTCTGGAAAACTGTCTCCACCTCTGCCTTAGGACAGCTCTGATTTATCACTAGGGCAGAATTCAGTGCCTCGGCTAAGTATCGTGATGCTGGAGACCACAGAGACGACAGATGTGCAGCCACTCACACACACTTGGTTCTTTTGGACAGCACATGAGGAGGGAGAATTTATAGGCAGGAGCACAAGGAAGAACAAGGAAGGAGCAAGGGGCTCCCCTGGAGCAGGGCACCTCCGCCAGGCGCCACCAGAGGTCACAGTGCCATCGTGGATCACTCCACATCCACGTTTCATAACAGCTGCAAATGGGTCAGTTCTCTCTCTACACTTACGTAATCGGGACAGGCAGTAGCAAGTGGCTCGGTAAAAAGTGAATGTGCAAGTCAGGCAGCAGTTGGATATAANGATCACTCCGCATCCACGTTTCATAACAGCTGCAAACCGGGCCAGTTCTGTCTTTACAGTTATGTAATTGGGACAGGCAGTAGCAAGTGGCTCGGTAAAAAGTGAATGTGCAAGTCAGGCAGCAGTTGGATATAAACGCAGGGATTTAAGCAGAAATACTCATTCAGATGCATCAGATTTTGAGAAGGATCTCACAAACAGAAGTGATTTCATGAGTGAAATACTAAATAAAATGCACAGGTTATTTCCATTTGGAGTGACCTGCCAAAGAAAGCTATGCAGATTAACACGTGCATACATACACAAAACAGAACCCTCCTGTACATTTACCTCAATATCATGCTCAGCATTTCATTTTCTCCACATAAATTGTCATTTCCTACAGAGCAGCACTATTCCTTCCCTTTGCTCTCTGCTGAGGTCTGGAGAACTTCTGCAAAATGCTCAGCTGGCAGATGGCAATGATGCTTTCCATTAGAAAGAACGGGAAAAAAAACATGGTAAAAACAATCCATCAGTGCTAACACTAAGATTCACCTTTCAAAACACACTGCTGGGGGATTTTAATCCACAGTGGTTTCTGTAATACTTTAAAAATACTTGTAATGTTCTAATATGCACTAGGTCATAGTGGAGTTCTGATTATATTAATATATAATGAATCATTTTAAATATTACTTCTGTTACGTTGCTTTGTTCTGTTTCCCATAAGTGAATCAATGTGTGATGAGAGTCTCTGGGCCTTAATGGGGCAATGTTTGTGAGAAATAATCTTGGAGCTATGAACCAAGTGTGAGGAAACACCATTTTTGAGGGGTTGAGAAGAAACTGAGGGAAGATGCTGATGAGCTGCATAAAGTTACTAAGACTTTTCTGCTTTGGGTCCATGTGTATTAGTGCTGCTCTGAAATGCATCTTTGCAGCTCTGAAAAGCTCTAGAATTAACAGGTCAGACTTACCAGTGCAGTGCTTCCTGGGACAAGAAGCATGAAGCTTCCTGAGCCTGCAGGATGGCATCCTTGGCATCAGATTTGCAATTAAACATTGTGGTGAAGATGTTGCTCACATCTGGGAGACTGAAAACTAAGCCAGAGAAATCACTTCTCACTCCTGCAGTCTCATCAGTGAGTACTAGTCAAAACGAGGCTTGGAGTTTTGCTCCTGTTTCGGGAGAGAGCAAATAAATAACCCAGGAAGAGCAGACTGGTCATAGAACTAATTTGAAAATATGCCTATGTCTGCACAACATTACACTGATCCCAATTATACTTCTACAAATACAGAAGTACAGAAAACTTTACCTAATGTTTGGGTCACTCTTAATGTAGTTAAGTAGGTTGTATAAATATAAAATATATAGTTTAACATGTGATAAAATATAATAAAAATATATGTTTTAACATGTGAGCACTGGTTTCTTAACCTCAATCATGCTATCTTGGATGCTGAAGAAAGAATAACAAGGGATTCCGCAAGTGAAGATTCAAAGAACATTTATCATCTCCCAAAGGAGGTGATTCCCTCCCTAATGGGAAGGTCCTGAATCTATCCTTCCAACTCTTATCCAACCATCCTTCCCTAGGAATATCGCTAACTCTGGATTATATTGAAGTACAGGCTCTTAACTTTGGTCTTAAACTGCACGAAGTTTAGATGCCCAAGTGCTCTGTGTGTTTAATACAGTACTAGCAGACAAACACACACTGCTATTATGAGAAAACTCAGACACTGATCTCTGAAGTACAGACTCCAAAGCACACTAGGAACTGACACATCTGCAGCTCTTGGTGAAACGTGCAAGACACCAGCAGAACACCCAGCACTCACTTTTCTTACACCTCTTACCAACAACTATTTACAAAGAGACACTCTGCAAAGCAAGGCAGAACTGCCTGCATTTTGGTAGACCTACGGTACCTGACATCACTGTGCAGGTGGGTCTGCAAGGAGGAATCCGACACACTTGTAGAAAACACCACCACCTTCTTAACTGCTTGTAAGCACACAAATAACAAGTCATGTCAAACAAAATGTTTCCAAATTTAATGACTCAAATTGCAATTTTGCAGTACAATGAACTTAATATTTCTTTTCTTTAAAAAAATACCACAACTTCAACATAGTTCTGCTAATAAAACTATAGCTGTGTCTTTTTTTAAAAAGAATATTTACAGAACTTTAAGAAAAACAAAATAAGACTTAAGCACAGGAAAAAATAAGCAGAAAAGAACTTATGATTTAACTATTAAAAGCAATAAGGCTTCCCTACTGCTGCACTGATCACATAGATAGGATAAAATAGAAAGGATAAATACAGTTCAGAAAGATTTATTTTTGCATTTGCAGTTTTGCACAAGCACCCCATTATTTAGGAAGCACTATACATACAGGCAGATCTATTTAAAAAGATATCTAGGCTATATCTGTAAAAATATATTCCTATAGTATCAAAATTCATTGATTGCTTTACAAATCTGAGTTTAAAAATCCAAGTGCAAATCAATTCATATTTAAAACATTGATTTAAATTGAATTGATTTAAAAACCAGTTCTGGGCCTGTAAATACTAAAGTCTTGTTCTTGTACTTGTTCTTGAGCTTGATCTTGTTTTCCTGACTGTTCCTCCTGCTGCCTGCTGGGTTGCTCTATCCCGTTTGTCAAGTTCTTTAGTCTTGCTTCTTTTTCCTTTTAGTAGAGAGCCATTTTCATCATTCTCTGTTTGTAGACAAAAAGATAACTGTAAGCTTGTATCATAAATCACACATTCTATATAACACTGTTTTTTAAAAGAAATGTCCCTAATGACTATATTCCAAAGATTACATCTATGAACTCCACAAACCAGTTACAAAATCCACATTTCTGCATATCCAATATTCTTTAAGACAGATCCCTGAGGACTTGCAGCTATTTCTGAAAGTAGGTTAACATTAATGAGAGCACCAAAACCAATTAGCTACTATTTTAGCTAAAACCCCTTTTACTGATATGTTAAACTAAAACATACCCAATACTGACGTAAAACGCTGCAGAAAATGAATATTTAGTATGGTTTTTGGTCCAAATAGAGCTTGCAAGTTAGATTTTCGTTGTAAAGAATGGGCACCTATGCTAAACAGCACAGGAAATTGAGGTTGAGAGAAGCACCAACATCAAACATGGAAACTATCATCAAAAACACTTGGAGAAGAGATGACCTCCCTGGAAGAGAAACCAGCCAGGCAGGTGGTGAAGAACAGGGACTGCACTAGAGATGAACCCACATGAACTTCTAGCAAGTACATAGAGCAGGATCAGAAGGCAGAAACTAGCAAATGTATAAAGAGAGGAAGCAAAAGTCCCTAACTTAGGACAGAAGCTAAAATAGAAGGACATGTTATAAGGAGGTCAAGGCACACACAAAAGAAATGTGAAAGAGGCAAAGAGAAATGAAACAGAAGAAATGATCAACAGGAGTTCACAATAAGGGTTTTAGCCAAGAAATAAGAGTCGGTCATTATCTCCATTTGTATATATTTACTAACATACTTCTGATTATTTCATATTAGTTTTTAAATTTGCATCATATATAGCTGAAAATTTCACAGAAAATTTTGAACACTGATGACAAGAATTATATTGGCTTTGGGAAAGTAAAACAGAAGAGGGCAAGAACAGGAAACACATGGACCCTGTGCACAAAGGTCCCCCAGACACCAGGGATTTGGGAGTAGCAGCTCAGATGGCACTTAGGAAAAAGCAAGAATTAAAAGCCTGTGAATAATCACAAACCCACAATTATCACATTAAACCATGATCACATTCTCCCGCATTCAGTTGCCACAGTTACTTTAAATTACAGGTTATGCATTGAAAATGGGGTATAAAAAGCCATGAGGACATTTGAATAACCCAACAGAGAATAAATACTACCGTTTCCTCCCACAAAAATCTATACTTTCCACGTAGGACACTTGTATAGAGTAACAACTTTACTTACTTCAGTCTTCTTGCTATATTAAAGTACCAGTCTATATCTTCATTAGAATGTGGTAGCCCACAGCTATTACAGAGTTTATTCATATTTGTTCACATTATTCTTATACTAATACACAACTTAGTTATGCTTAGGAAATACAAAGCACCTTTGTGCCTTACCTGATTTTATTTTTTTGGATGCGAAGTCGTCTTCTGGCAACTGACATTTTCTTCTGCGAGAAGTGGAAGTTGCCTGTGGAACACGGTTAACCTCCCTTCCTCTTCTAGGGGGATTACTTTTGGGGGGATGAGTGGATTTCACACACTTATCTTGACTTTTTGAAGTGCTACCATTTTCTGGCAAGTCGCCATTATCTTGGAGAGGAGGTTCCTCTGATTCAAATTCTATCTTTTTTCTTTTATTCCTTAAAGACCTTGTTTTTTCCTGGGATGAATTATTATCCAGCGATGAATTTTTGTCTTCCTTAAGAGTATCTTTTTCATCTATGTCTTTGAGCAAACCACGTTTTGCCCTGAGAGAAGTGGAACTAGCTTCTTCCAATTGGAAGGAAACTGTTTTCTTTCTACTCGCTTTGGATAGCTGGGCAGGCGGCACTGCTTCCACAGACAAGCTCTGCTGCTCTTCACGAGTTTCATTCTTGCCACTCTCCTGCAAACAGATTTCACCTCGCGGTGAAGTGGAAGGAGCCGCTAATGAAGTGACGTTAACTTTTGGCCTCAAGTTTGCTTTTGAAAGATCCATTTTTTCTTGGGAAGCAGAGTTTTCCAAAATCACTTTTTCAGCTTCCCCATTCTTTCTACCGCTTTCTTTTGATACTCCTCGTTTTCTCTGAACAGAAGTAGAACTTGTTGCAGCTTCTTTCCTTCTGCCTCTCTTCAGCTGAGTTTCTTTTGCAGGTGAAGCAACAGTTTCTAGAGGCACCTTTGGATTTTCTTTAAGAGTCTCTTCTCTGCCGTTATCTGCAGGGACACCACGTCTTCCTCGAAGAGCAGTGCAATTAGTTGTTTGTGACATCAAAGCAGTTTCTTTCCTCCTGCCCCTTCCTAATAGTTTTTCTCTTGCAGGGGACACGGTTTCCAAAGGCAGATTTTGTTCTTGATTAGAACTCTCCTCTTTATCATCAGTTTCTGACAAGCCACATTTTCTCTGGAGAGATGATGAACTTTTTGCCTCTGCTGCTGGATCAGTCTTTTTTCTTTTGTCCCTGGCTGCTGCATTTGATTTTGCCTGGGAAGTTTTACTTCCCAAAGCCGTATTTTGATCTTCTTTCACAGGCATCTTTTTATCATCACCTTCTGCCAACCCACGTTTTTTACTGACAGAAAGAGAACTGGTGGTTTGTGATGCTACAGCAACCTCTCCTCTTCTGCCCCATCTCAGTGGATTCTCTTCTGTTGAGGAGAGAGTAGCTTCCAAAGCTGGATCTTGATCTTTTACAAAAGTCTCATCTTTACTATGATCTTCAATTACTGCTTGTTTTTCAGCAGCGGTAGAACAAGCTGTTGGTGGAATGGAATCAACTTGCCTTCTTCTGCTCCTCCTTACCTGTGAGGAAGTGTTTTCTGCAGTATTATGCTGACCATCTTTATCTGCTACTCCTTTTTCATCTCCAGGTAAACTCTTTCCTCCAAGTGCTTTGGAATTAGCTTCTTCAAGTTCAAAATTAACTTTCTTCCTTCTGCCTCTTCGAAGCGTAGTTCTATTTATCTGTGTTTGAATCTCTTGCATGATTTCAGTTTGTTCCTGCTCATTTTTTGCCTGCTTTTGGCAGGTATGACCAACGCTGTTGCTGTCTGCAGCAGGTACTGCTGTTGGAGCTGCCTCGTTCATGTCCTTGACATGGGGAGAGCCTAAGCAACCCTGGACAGAGATTTCCTCCAGTTCTGCTTCAGACTTAAGTTTGGGCACAGCTGCTTTCACACTGTTTGCATCTTCATCAGCCTTTATCTCCAGAGAGTCCTTTTTGACTCTCCTAGTTCTAGTTCTGCTCGTTTCCAAAGGCGGAGCAGTAGCAGGTTCTTTCTTTGTCTCTCCAGAAGGCGACTCTGACTTCAGTCCCTGAGATGCCCTTGTTGCATTTCCCTGAACATTTTCAGCTGCTGTTCCCCGAGATACCTTCCTCTCATTTTTTGTGTCCAATTGTGTTTCAGTAACAGTTTCCACAGAAGCTTCCTTGGCTTCTTGAACATTTTGCATATTTTCAGGTGACATTCTGCCATTTTTTGTTCTTATTTCTGTCTGCTTTCTAGCATTTCTTAAATATTTTCCTCTCTTTTCTACCACCTTTGTTTCTTGTTTACTTCTGACTTCAGGTTTTTCTACTAGGGCAGCCTCGCTGATATTTTTGTCCAAAACCTGTTCATCTCCTTGCGTTCTCTTTGTTGAAGGCTCCTTACGAAGATTCCTTACTGTCCCACGAGGTTCCTCTGAAGGTGAACGGTTGGCTTGGTCATTTTTCCTTTTTCTTCCTCTTTTAGGTGCCATTACTGCTTCTGTAATTTCTACTTTCTCTCCTCTAGACGTGTTCCTTGGTGGCAGAGTTTCACTGGTTTCTATATTACCTTCACTAGAGTTATTTCCAGTTATTTTCAATTCTGTTTGCAGAAGTTGGTAGTTTGCATTCTGAACATGATTAGACATACTTTCCGTCTTTATGCCTTGACCATCTTCAGTTATTAATATATTAGTGACATCATATTTCTGCAAAGTCTCCTTCATATTTGCAGATTCTTTTTGTAGCAATGAAGCTTTGTCAGGACACTCAAGACTCTCACTTTGATGTTTTAACTCCTTTGGTTCATTCCTTTTACCTCTTCTTGGTCTTTGAGCAGCTCCACATAGTTCCAGAGCTTCAGTTTTTTCATGATCGGTGCGTTCCGAAGCAGTTTCTTCCTGCACACAATTTGTTCTCTTTCTTCTTCCCAGACTTTCAGCTACAGAGGCTGAAGCACTAACCACCTCCATCCCCTCTTGGGTGCTCTTTTTTTCCAGAGCTTTCGATTCTTTTACGTTTGCATCTTCCTGTAGATTATTTCCATGCTGGTTTACTGAAACAGGATGCACTGTCTTCCTTGGCCTGCCCCTTATTTTTTTCTTGGTACATTGGTCTTCGTTGGATGATACCGTCTCTTGTGACTTTCCACCTTCTGAAATACTTCCTTTGTCTACTAAATCAGTTTTTCACCCCATTCCAAGTGTTTACATGGAAAAGAACAAAAAGAAAAGAGTTAGATTTTTCTTTGCCTGATAAAAGTATCTGTGTATTTTGAACAGGACACTCCATTAGAGGAAAACAAAACAAAAAAAGCAGGAAGTAATGAATTAAAAATACATTTAGCATTCCTAACATTTTTTTTGACTGCTGAAAGTACATATTACTNCTTGGTACACTGGTCTTCGTTGGATGATACTGTCTCTTGTGACTTTTCACCTTCTGAAACATTTCCTTTGGCTACTAAATCAGTTTTTCACCCCATTTCCAAGTGTTTACATGGAAAAGAACAAAAAGAAAAGAGTTAGATTTTTCTTTGCCTGATAAAAGTATCTGTGTATTTTGAACAGGACACTCCATTAGAGGAAAACAAAACAAAAAAAGCAGGAAGTAATGAATTAAAAAATACATTTAGCATTCCTAATAATTTTTTTTGACTGCTGAAGGTACATATTACTGTACAAGGATGTCTGGTTTATTTGGCAGGTAGCATTCACAGTTTCAAGCCATATTATTGAAATTTTAAAACACCCATTTAAGCTTTATAGTATGGTTTATTCCTCTAATTAAAACACAAAGCCTTTGTACTTACCATATTCCTGACTGGAATTAGTACAAGCAGTTATAGTATCCTCTTGCTCAAGATGCGTTTTTACGGAACTGACCTAAGGAATAAACAATAATCAATAAATTCACGCAAAATTAGCAGTGTAATAATTGAAAAACTTCCCATCAAATGCTTTTCTGAAAAATGCAATTAACTTAGTTTGATAATAGCAATATAACATATTTAATATTAGCACACATTCATCAATCACACATTCCTCATGAAAGACAACACTGTATAAAGTCAAAAAAGCATTTAGTAAATTGTCTTAAAAGTGCCCAGTGAGATCTCAAAAGTAATTTTAGGTATTATTGATAAATAATTTGAGCATTTTAGAGTGTTTGCTTGTAATTCTACAGAAATACTCAACATTTATTTATGGATCTTAGAACAAACATAAGAAAATCAATGCTGATAGAATTCACAAGTGACAAGAGTGAAGAAGCAGTGACTAATAAGGTCAGGATGGCCATGCACAGACACCCCAGTTAGTTTAGGGAGGGTTTGTCCAGAGGAAATGCATATTCATATAGGCAAATGTATGCAGATATAGCCATATCCAACAGGTAACTGAGAATTCAGAAGGCAAAGAACAAACTTAAGGGCATAGTGAGCAACCAACTGACCACAAAAATAATAGTGTCTTGGACGTTTAAAGCAGAAAAAAGCTTCAGAGTTCATAGAGAAGCTGTGAAGGGAGTGTACAAGACACAGAAATCCAAGCATATACACTTTTAAAAAAGAACAGCAAGGAAAGAAGCTGATTATAGTTTGTAAGCCTTAAAAGATGCTTTAAACATAATGCGAACAAATAGCCTGAAAAAGAAGCACTCACATTAGAATTTGCAATGAGCTATGTCTTTCAGCAGCAGGACATTTCCCTCTAAAAAGCCATCAAGGAAGAGACTGCCATTATTTTGAAGCCTTCAAGGCAGCATCACATGCTTTCCTAGAAGGCATTTTTTTCTCCAGAGGCTGGAGTAATGCTATGTTTTAAGGAAATTTTGTGCTATTACATACAGGCTGTCATTGTATGTGACATAAGAGCTAGCTTCCACCACACTTTCTGAATTCAAGTCAGTTGCTTCCAAAAGCTAAGAAATCTTACCTTGATTTCCTCTGGTACGTCAAACAGCTCCTTAACTCCAGCAAAGTCCACTTCAAGATCTGAACATTTTTGCCTGGGTTCTGCCATAAGCTTTTTCAGACCCACAAAATCTTCAACTGGCTCATACTTCTCTTTTGGAGTCCTCACTAATCTACTAATTCCAAACACATCTTCTATTGGTTCAACCTTTTCCTTTGGTGTCTTGAAAATGCGACTGACCCCAATCATATCTTCTACCGGTTGATATTTTGGTTTTCGAGTTTTCTTGATTATTGCAGTATCTGACATATCTGTTTCTGCATCTACTGGAGTTTTCAGCAATCTTTTAAAGCCAATATCATCTGTTGTAGTCTCCGAGTTCTGCTTTGGGGTCCTCATGAGCTGCTTGATGCCTGAAAGGACCTCAACTGGCTCTGGCTTCTGCTTTGGGGTCCTCACGAGTTGCTTGATGCCTGAAAGGACCTCAACTGGCTCTGACTTCTGCTTTGGGGTCCTCATGAGCTGCGTGATGCCTGAAACGACCTCAGCCGGCTCCAGCTTCTGCCTAGGGGTCCTCATGAGCTGCTTGATGCCTGAAAGGACCTCAGTTGGCTCTGATTTCTGCTTTGGGGTCCTCATAAGCTGCTTGATACCTGAAAGGACCTCAACTGGCTCTGACTTCTGCCTAGGGGTCCTCATGAGCTGCTTGATGCCTGAAACGACCTCAGCCGGCTCCAGCTTCTGCCTAGGGGTCCTCAAGAGCTGCTTGATGCCTGAAACAACCTCAGCTGGCTCTGGCTTCTGCTTTGGAGTTCTCATGATTCGCTTGACGCCTGACAGCGCCTCAACTGGCTCTGGTTTTTGTTTTGGAGTTCTCATGATTCGCTTGACACCTGACAAGACAACAACTGGCTCCAACTTTTGCTTTGGGGTTCTCATGAGCTGCTTGATTCCTGACAGGACCTCAACCGGCTCCAGCTTCTGTTTTGGAGTCCTGCCTTTCAATCCTATTGATACTCGAGATGTACATTTTTCTGGATTTATCAGCAAACTGTCCTTGCCAGCATTTTCTTCCTGCATGGCTTCCTGATTTTCAGGAGTATTTGTGGAGACTTTGTCAACCATAGACTTTAGGAAGTCCTCATCTCTCAGAATATAACAGATGTCTGGTTTTTGTTCTGAAGCATCTGAACTACTTAAGGGTGACACTACCATTTCTCCTGTTAAAAATAAAAAGTAATTTGGGAAAAAATAAGCAATTAGAATGCTTGGATTTTGTGCTGCGTAACTAAGAATAGTTTCAAACTATGTGAGCTTTATACAACTGAAAAAAATAAAAAAAACGTGCTTCAACAATTTCACAGAATCACAGAATGATTAAGCTTGGACTAGGTTATCTCCCCTGCACAAGCAGGGTCACCTGCTCTATTTACACATTCAGGAGGGTTTGGAGCACCTCCAGAGGAGACTTCAGAACTTTTCTAGGCAACCTGCTCCAGTGCTCTGTCACTCAGTCAAGATTTTCCTCAAACTGAGGCAGAACTTCCCATGTTTCAGTTTGTGGCCGTTGCCTTTTGTTCTATCATTGACCACCACTGAAAATGCTCCGAAACACTCAATTTGCTTTTTAAAAGCCTACATGATACATTTTTGAATCCCCTCACTTCGCCCTAGTGTTTCATTATTCAGTCACTTTTGCTAAATTCTGAGGAAAATAAAAATTAAATTTAAGAGGTCTGAGTTCTGCAGGGACACAATGACTGCCCTCTATGGTCAAAGATGCAAAAAGATGCAAGACAAAAGTTAATATTGATTTTCCAAACCTGATGCTTTTTCTCTTTTAATAGACTCTTTCAGTAAGATTGCACAGCATCTTTTTCCCCCTCATGAAACTATCACTGGAGTTAAGATGTATCCACAATACAACTGTTTAAAAAACTACAACCCTTCAGCTCAATATTTAACCATAGTTTAAACTTGCCTAAAATAACATGTCCCATCTTTTTGATAAGTCCACACAGAATCAAGTGAATAAGAAAATAACATCTATTCAGAAACGTCTTTTAATACACAATAAAGTAATTCATTTCATGGATTGCCAAGTGCATCATCACTAGGTATCAAGCCTGCCTAGGCTGACTACTCACAGACTCAAGCAGCAAGCTTCCCACTGCCTTGCTACCCCTAAATAGACCTAAACATTTGCTCCCTTTGCACATAAGGACCATACCAGTTTCTTCAGGAGTTTGCAACTCGGAAACTTCCACTGATGAACATGTCGGTGTAAAATCAGTCTTCTGAACAGGAGACAAAGATGCTCTTTTTCTGCTTTTGTTTTCTGGAGTCTGAAACATCTCAGCCATGCCTACAAATTATATTCAGAAAAGCAAGCATATGTTTTGACAAGAGAACTACATAGCTGGTATAGCCAATAATATATTTTAAAAGGAGGCAGTTTACCTGTGAAGCTTTCATCCATATCCATGCTTTGTTTCACGATAGGATTTTTTACCACTTTAGGGACTTGTCCAGCCATTCTGACTGCTGTGGTATAAGCCCTGCCTACAACTATGGTGGCAGGAGACTCTGCATGACCTGTACTAAAATGACCTTTTACTTTTCTTTCTGGAGTCTGCCAAGAGAGAAAACAAAAACATTGATGAGTTTTTTAAAAAAAGAACATTACCCTTCCAAAATGCAGTCCACTTTGGACTGAAGAGAAGGGGCAAATACCACACACATTCAGTTTTACCTAAAGACAACCTTCAAGATCACTAAGAGATTACTAAAAATTCTCTTTCAATTGCACTAGTGGTTATCTAATTAACAGACTCTATAACCACATAATAGAGCAGCTTCCCACCTGCATATCTAATTCTTTCCATACTGGACTTGCACAAAGAATAAAATAGGTCTCAAGTTTCTTGCACACTAGGACAAAACCATCAATACTCAATTATTATGATGTTAAGAACTCTTAAACATGCAAAACGCAGTTTTGTAGTTAATGTAAAAACCCAAAATACCTTTGGCAACTGAGTTATCTTCTTTGCTGATCTTCCTTTTAGGACAGACTTTTTGATGGCTTTCGCTTGTGGCCTTGCAACACCTAACTTTACCACCTCTGCCCAGGATTTTGCAACTAGAAAGCAGAACAGAAATAACTTCAATTTTCCATTGTGCCAATCAAGTTCACAATTATTTCTTCATGCTTCCAAATGATTTCTGCAGAGTGCAAGTTAGGACACTGGTCAGTATATTATCTGCCAACATCTGTACCAATGTGCTGCATGAAAACATCTTCACCTGGAATGCCTCAGGTCAGTCGAGATCAAGCAAGTGTTCAGACATCCAGTGTAAGTGTTCCACAACCAAACCCACACTTGTAGAGCACCAAATACTTTACAGATCATAGAAGAGAGAACTGACTCAACTTTACCCTCAATCTTTTTTTTAAGGAGGTATTTTCTCTGAAAGAAATTTGTCATGAGACTGACAATCTTGCTCATTACTACATCTAAAATTTTCCTTGGTGAGCATGAGATTTAACATTAGAGAGCCAGTTTTCAAGTGAATTGTGTTTAGCTTTCCTTTCATCAGCTTTCCAAGGAACTTCATGTTCAGGAAATTACTTACATTGCTTACAGCATTTAGATCTTCACAGACTTTCCAAAATTCTTATATCACCTATTCTCATATCACCACATAATCTCCTTCTCTGTCAAGAGAAGGTAAGCCTGAAGCAAGGTTACCTTTATCACAGCATCATTCTGTACACTGCCGAGTAATCAGGGAATTAATTACATCTATGTAATAGATGAAGCTGTAAGTTGGTAGGACATATAGCCCAGTAAATAAGGTAGGAGGCGGTCAGGGTCACAAAGCAAAGAATTATTTTTGTGTTTAAAGAAAGAAAAGTGAACGGTATTATTGAAGAATTGCACTTTTTTATTCTCTTGCCAGAGCCAGTATGCAAATTGGGGCAAGACTTCTAGACCAAGTTTTTAAGTGTTTTCATTTTTAAGGTGCTCAGTTTATAAATAAAAACGCCAAGCACTCTGAAAACTATCTGTACAGGCACTGGAAACATGTCAAGAGTTGTTTTGTATAAAACCTAGACATAAAGTCAAAATATTTAGCAACTGTGGAGTTATTTCCAATTTAGAGAGGAAACTAAGGCACAGACATTAAAAACCACTTTCACCGTATAGAGAAGTGGTATGACATTAATATTTGTCAAGTACTCTATAATAATGAATGCAATAAAGCAACTGAAAAACCTTAACTGTTGAGTGAACAAAAATAACTGATCATAAAACTATCAAAATGCTTTCTCACCAAGACATTCATTACTGTAAATAACCTTGCAAAGAGAACCTTAATTCTAGCACTTCTCAGCTTCTGAGTATTAGGATACCTTTTTGTTCCAAATATTCCTCTTTGCACTTTATAATAGGAGAGAACATAAAACTTTGTAATTGCCAACTGCTTTCAAGGAGGCCGAAAACTGACATGAGAAAACATTCATGTTTGGTGGTCTTTCTACAATAACTTTAAGGCCTACTTCATTTTTGCGATTGTTTCTTAGAGCATTAAAATCCGTATTAAAAATTAAATCTTTAAACAAACCTAGCAAATTGGCACTGGAGGCACCACTTCTTCTTTTTGCATTAATAACTGCTACAGCACCACTTCTCCTCTTCATGGGAGTGTTCTTCAAAGCAAGCTGTGCACTCCTCCTTGTTAATTTGTTAGTTGCAGCTATTAAAGTTTTATCATCTTGGTTAATGTGAGAAGAATTGGGTGTTTTTACCCAAGCATTATTTTTCTCCTGGGTATTCACATCTTTTGCAACAGCATCCTGCTCCTCTGCAACTGGCGATGGTGTTGGGATGTGAGAAACAGAGAAACGGCCTGTCATGTAAGGTTCTGGAGAGCTTAAATTTAAGTTAGGTGTTGATTTTCCAGAAACAGGGGATGAGGCAGCTAGTGACCTCCGGGTCAGCAGGCATTTTGGTGAAACTTTTTCTTTTGGCAAGTGTTCAGAAAGTTCCTAGTAAGCAAAGAAAAAATATATTTTAATCAATACAAACAAAAATGTTATTGCACAAAACAAAACTACAAATGCTCATCGAAACCTTTAGAAGGAAGAGGCAGTACTATCGAAGGTCACCAAAAATTTTTAAAATCTTATTCTATGAAAAGAAAACCTTAAAACATTTTGAATTTCAAAATAGTCTCAAGAGGAACATGCAAATTCAGTTTAGTTGCTTAACTGAATTATTTAACCTAATTCAAAACTGTTGAATCCCATCAAGTACACAGCACACATTTTAAATCCATAGCCAGTATTTCATATTTTTAATCAATCCACATAATAACAGTCTGCAAACTGCCATTCTCAATAGTGACTGGTTTGGGTTATTTTTGCTAAATTGGAGCCTGTAGATACCACTGTTGTACACGAACACACAGAAATACACTCATTTAAGCACTTTCGTGAGTAAAAGCATGTGATTCAAATAAAAACCCACCTCCCAGACATTTAGATAAAAAGAGTAAGCTGAGCCATCTACAATTTTAATATGTATTAAAATGCCCCTTCTCCCAAGGTATATCTAAAAAGATTTACAAAAAATGAACTCAAAATGAATGAACGAGTGCTTGAATTTACAAGGTTTTGCTCATGTTATTTCTCTAGCAACTCTTAGCCTGAGCTTGTGGTTTACCTGGACTGCAAGATGCTTCGGTCCCTGAGCCTTCTTCAGAACAGCACGCGGCGAGTTCCCAAAGGGCAAGCTCAGTCTTGTAGGGATTGCACCTTTTTTAAGGGGTGAATTGGGAGGTAAACTTTTATCGAAGAGCTCTGGGCTCAGATGACCACCAAAAGACACTCTCTTCCTTTTTCCTAAAGGCTGATGTAACAAATCACCACTTTTCCTCTTCTGAGATATTCCTCTTGCATTACCTAAAAATATCAGGAATTGAAAGCATTTTTGTATGCCTGAGAACTCAGAGAGTCACCATTGTAACCCACACCAAAAGCAGAGGACTACTTTGGTGGTTTAAATTTGGAACCTTATCAAATGATAATTCATTTTTAAGAGAAACAGATTAAATTCCGTAACTTTTGTAAATTAAAATTGTGTATTTTCATAGTTAAATGTAATTACATAAATATTTTAGAACTGATATGTCAGTAATTTATTCCAAATTTCATGCAAATAGAAAGTTCTTGTTAAAAAGGCATAGCAGAATCTCAAGTGAGATTAAAACTATGTACCTGATTCCTCCTCTTTGGCCAACAGGCTAGAAATGCTCGTTTCTGAGACAACTTCATCTTTAAGCACGGTAGAAATTCCAGACCTCCTTTTTGCAGACAAGCTACGAGGTCTTGTAACACTAGCACCTTCCAAATCTAGTTTCTGTTGATGGGCCATTGTGACCAGCTCCTCTTTAGTTCCAGTATCTTTCCCATCTATAGTCTTATCGTGATGATCTTGAACTGCTTCTGTCTCCAGTATTTTTTTAGATAGCAGTTTGGAACTCCTTGGCCTACCCCTTTTTCTCCCAGGGCTGCATTTCTGACTAGCAGGAGATGCAAGTTTTGGTGTTAACTCTTCTGAATGCAGCGTCTCTGAACAGACACTATCATTTGACAGTGCTCTACTCAGCCTGATATTCCTTCTGGGACTCTTTGAATTAGGTAACGAGGCAGGAGTTTCAGATTCTCTCTCTTTTGAGTTACCAACATTCCCCTTATCACAATTTTCTTTGAGCACCTCCTCTTTTATGGATTTTCCAGGAGTATGTCGTTGACTACTACGTCTTTGTTTTAAACGTGCATTTTCAGCCAAAGGCAGTTCGAGGCTCTCATTTCTGCATAGCACATCTTCCTCTTGAGGTTCAGTTGAAATTTCTGAAAAACCCTTACGTTCCAGCAATACATCATGCTGATTTGCTGGAGCATCAGCATTTACAGACTCCATTCCACTAATTTCCTTGGTGAATGATATGGAACGAGACCGAGAACTCCTCCTCTTGGACCTCGGCGTAGACAAGACACATTCTTCTATTCCAGAAACATCAGTTTTGCTCGCTGCATTAGTTACAGCACTTGTTTGTGCTAGTTGCTCTGTTTTCCGTGCAGAGGAGCATATTCTTTCTGCATAACCCAAGCACTCTATGGAGCATTGCTTAAGCGAACTTGCTGCATTTCCATCGTTATCTTTATTGGGTTTGGTTGCAACTTCAGTACCTTCAGATTTGCCCGGTGTATTTTGCTCTTTGTAGTCTTGCAAGAGAATTTTCCTAGAAATGTTTCTTGACATCTCATTTGAAGCAGACATTCGGGGACTCCTGCTAAAACGTCTCTTGGTTGCACTTCCTGTGGCTGTGATCAGATTAAATTCTGAACCAACCACCTCTTGTTTAACTTTACGCTCTTCAGTTGTTTCTTTTGTTGTTTCTTTAGTCAGGCTCCCAAGTCCACGAGCATAATCTGATGATGAAACTTGAGCGCTGGATTCGAGCAACACACCCTTGCCATCTTTTCTGGCTTGTTGAAATACGGTTCCTTCTTGCAGAGTTTTTTTCACTTTAATCTCATGTTTCAGTGTTTCATAGAGTTTACTAAAAGGAGACATTTCATTTTCCCTTTTATTAGATTGATTTATTTTGTATAAAGACTTGGTTGTTAGCTTGACAGGTGAAGCTTTAGAAGTATTTTCTTCCGTACTTTGTTTATTTTCAACAGCATTTTGTTCTTCACACTTGGTATTATCTGCAAAATAAGCAAAACAAACAAAAAAATAATACAGACATATATTTACTTAAAAATGTAAGGCTAAGTTCCTTAAATACAGGTGAAAAGACCTTCCCTTCATCTCCCAAGGTGGCAGCATAAGAAAAACTCCTCTGCCTACGATAACTTTGTCATAAGTGCATTAGTACTGAAAAGTTTATCATAAAAGTTCTGATCTTCAGTTTGGCCCATATTCTGATAAAGTACTTGCTATTCCATGCTGTTCATCTTTAAAATCATATAGACCAGGTGCCCCAAGACAGATATATATGCATGAAGCAAAACAACCCACTGCAATTCTACCTTAGCACTACAACCAGTTCTTTGTAAGGTTTGAAGAAATCTTACATATTCCCATGAAAGAAGCTTACTGAAGAAAGGATGAAAAGCTGACAAACTGCCATTTAACCAGACTTTGATTTATAATTACGTTTAGTAGCTCTGAGGGAACAAGTGTTTTTTATTATTATTTATTTATTTATTTTCTACAGGGTCTATATGAAGTAGCTATTATAAACTATGTTTTCCATCAGCAAAATTAGTCCTTCCGAAATAGGGAAGGACTATATATTTTCAATGTTTTCCTTTGTAACAGCACACCTGAGAATGTAAGATTGGCTCAGCCTGGACCTGTTCTAGGTGAGGCAGAACACAAGTTAAGTTTTAATTACAAGGATGAATTTACCAGCAATTACTATATGAAGTAGCTATTGTAATCTATGTTTTCCATCAGCAAAATTAGTCCTTCCGAAATAGGGAAGGACTATATATTTTCAATGTTTTCCTTTGTAACAGCACACCTGAGAATGTAAGATTGGCTCAGCCTGGACCTGTTCTAGGTGAGGCAGAACACAAGTTAAGTTTTAATTACAAGGATGAATTTACCAGCAATTACGGTTGTTTGTTGGAATGCAAAATTAAATTTTACATATCAGCTTCAATGGATTTATTGTGCAGTTCCTTTTTTAGCTGAAAATTTCATAAGCTTTATCTGCACAGCTCATTCAAAACCACATACACAGATTTTGCCAATTCCAGTCTTACTCTTACCATGCATATGCTAGTTTCAACTACTTGCTTAGCCTGGTAAACCTTATCTTTGCTAAATCATAACACCCATGTATGTTATGATAAAGGTGAATTATACTCAGACTGCAAGGCCTTAAAATATACTCCTTCTGCTCCAAGGATCTTTCTTCCTCTTGATGCTAAGAATAAAAGATAATTAGAGGAAAGAAGGAAAAAAGACAAAAAAAATAAGTACCAACCGGAATCATGAAGACTTTTAGATCCTGAAGTTTGTTTGTGTAATAATTCCACTTCTGCCACCTGCTGAACATGAAGAACCTGTAAATTTGTACAATATTACAGCAGAGCAACAAGTATTTTCTAGGTAGTTTTAACTTTCTACCATACACTAGAATACACTGATCTTATTGATGCATAAACAGTGCTTATAAAATAATCTTTAAAACAGCGAAATGAAATGGTAGAATATTTCAAAGTTTAAAAAAAACAGACTTCAGTATATTCGATGCTCTGTAGAACAAGAGCATAATTCTTATGAGTGAAATTCTGAGCTCTAAAAGAAACTGCAGCATATGCATATATACAAATACTTTCTGGTAACTGAAAAGAAAGATTTCACTTTAAAAGACCTTGGGGAAGACTTTTTGTTCAAATAGAAAAATTGTAATATACCTAAGTATCAATGGCACAGTGTTTGCTAACTAAAAATACCCCATTAAGAACAAAACTTTGATGGGAACAAAAGGGGGAAAAAAAATCCCCATTTAAAGTAGAGGGATTTCCAATGTCAATACTCTCTGCTTCCTGCAGCCCATCCTTTATTGGGAAAAGTTAAAGATTATCTCCCGATATCTTACCTGTGTTACTAGCATCACAGATCACTATATATTTATTATTAGAAACTGACAAGACTAAAATGAATAAACTAAGAACAAAGCAAAATGTATTTAGAGAAAGAAGCTCATTTGAATTTTAAAATCAGAAAGCTATGTTTGATAAAATGGTTTCTAACACTACGGAAAAACAAAATAGAGGAAATAGTTAACCATATCACTACTAATATCAATACACTTGCAATAAATAAGCTTGTAGCCATAGAATTACCTGCAGTGTTTCANTGAAAAGCTATGTTTGATAAAATGTTTTCTAACACTACGAAAAAACAAAATAGAGGAAATAGTTACCATACCACTACTAATATCAATACACTTGCAATAAATAAGCTTGTAGCCATAGAATTACCTGCAGTGTTTCATTTTTTGGAGATCTGGAACGCCTCTTTCTTGGAGTTGACTGGGGTGGATATTCAAACCTGAAAGAAGTATACAAAAAGACAACCATTTTTAATTAAAAAGTTGATTATTAAATTTTTTTATTATCTTAAGTGACACTGCAATACTTGCCATCTTCCAGACATATATACACACACACACATATATATTGCTTTTAAAAGCTTTAACTACCTTAAAATACTTTCAACTTTTCCCCTGAAAATAAGTGCCCTTGAAACAAAAATAAACTCTCTAGACAATTCTATCTTTATTGCTTCAGCTTAATATAATATAAAAGTGATTAAAAAAATCTTAAAGCAATCCTGTCATCTGAAAAAGAATAAAGTTAAAGAACTATGAAATAAACTTATGCTTCTGAAGATGGCAAAGAGATATTTTAATTTTTCCCATTTATCTGCAGCCACTGCCTGTGTCTGCAGAGCTCTCCATGCAGTTTGCCTGCAGAGCACAGCACAGGAGCAAGGCATCAGCAGAGGCACTCACCTGAAAGAACGATCGATAATAGTTAACACATCTCCGTGCTTCAGAGGTACAGGCTGCTGAAAACAACCACCGTTCAGTTGCGTGGGATTTACTGCACTTAAGTTAGTCAGTACTGCCTGAAAATGAAACAAATGTTTGAGTAGCTTGAAGAGATGCAATGGTGCAATGTGAGTGCTATTAAAATGTGTACATCTTACCTCCTTGTTTTCATTTACTTCAATTTTGCAGTGTTCTTTAGAGACCTGGGGCAACTGAATGCGAATATCACATTCTGTTTTCCTATGGGTGAAAATACAATTCCAGTTTTAATGCATACAAAAGACAGAAATATCTGGTTGCTATATAATTAGATCATTTTCCAACTTTTAAGCGAATAATTTGTACAACTGCACGACACTATCAAATTCGATAGCGTAGACCATAATCACAGCATTTCTTTTTTACTTCCACTTCAGAAGTGAAGTCTAAGACTGAGTCTGCTCTGCAGATTTGCAGCTCTGTCCATAATGTAGTAATTGCAACATATTGCCCTCTAATTCATCACTATCCCCAATAAATACTTGTATTATCTCTCAAACTTTGGCATGGGCTATTGATCACTATCATAGACAAAATATTACATAGCCGAACCTTTGTTATGGCCAGAGTAGCCACTTTCTTTCTCAGAAGTTGTGCACATCTGTTTTTAAGCATATGAGGTTTCTTTGTACTTTATAAAACTAATAATCTCTTATTCTTTTGGCACATTGTGGATCTTAGGCAGCAAATGTCACCACCTTTTGTACCAGATGGACTCTTCATACAAATATCAGACACCTCTTTCTGATGTAGCTGGCAGAAATTAATGTTTGTAAAAATTAAGTATCAACTGTTGGGCAGCTCTGCAGAAGTCAAACAACAACATTACTGGCACTGAAGCATCACTGAAAACTTCACCAAGCAATTTGATTCACAACTGGATAATTACCTAATTATCTAAACGATGCATCAATGAGTAAAGTGCTGAAAAAATGGTTTAAGAGAAGCAAAAACACTTTATTTGAAACACTATTTATACTAAAGTCACTTAGTCCAGACTTCACACATCTCCAGGTATATTAATATCATCTTTTTTGCTATTTAAAATAGCTGCACCCATTAAAAAAAAAAACAAAACAAAATTATTTTCCTTCACTACCGTTCAATGTGCAAGTCAAAATGAATTTCAAGTTCAGATGAGAAGGGATAGGTTCAATTTTTAAGATGTTATCAATTCCAAAGACTGAGCACGCCTGTGTGATGAAGGCGGTACAAGGCACATACTTCTCTCTGTACTGGTGAGCTCTCCAACATCTTTAATTCTGCCTTGAACATCTCATTTAGAAACTACCAATATTATTGATTGTTTGTCAACTGTAACTTCCTTTGTCTCTTTGTTTTGCAATCGCTTTTACACAATGTCTTTTAGCACCACTAATATTATCCCGGTGTACACAAGTACCCAGCTGCTTCTCACCTTCCAAATAAACAGGAACTCGCAGTGAGCGGGAAATGGATCCCTTCGGTCCCGTTTCGCTTCATCACAATGATTTTCCCAAAGAGCGGCATCTTGACTTCAGCTTACGTAACAAATCTTACCTAAAAGAGGACATCTAAATTAAGCTTCCAAGGAATAAAGTCATATAAATCCTATTCACCCCCGTAAATATTTTGCTTCACCAGACAATTCCTGCAAGGCGGAGGGTGCAGCTTGGTGCCTTTTGCACGGCTCAACCAGGGAAATGAAGTTTGCCCCGAGCACTCGCTGTGATGGCCCAGGCCGAGCATGTGTTTAGAGACAGCAAGGGCAGCCACCGCGGGGCTGCGCAAATTGCGTTTATATGGGACAGTGTCACTTGTAAAATAAGCAGCTCCTCTGGGAATTCAGTAGATGAGTAAGCAAACCCACCTGGGCATCTTCACGATGGTTAAAGCAGAAGCACGAAAAGAGCCAGTTGCTACAAAATGGATATAACCTGAGTGCATCAAAGCGCCGCTGGGCTCGTGGCCAAGTGCCAGGCAGGCAGAGGGTGGCGGTGCCCGTAGGAAACGCACCAGCAGCAGCACCGTGTCCCATCACCCAGGGTTATTGTGAAAGAGAGCGGCCGCAAGAAGCTCTAACCGCTTCTTAGGGCTAACAGTCACCACGCGTTAAAGGGCATATGGTACTCAAGGCAAAACAACGGTCCGCAGAGACGCATGAAACTAGAATAGCCTATTCTTCCTACCGCCGAGCACGGAAACACCCTGTATCTTAAGTTTAAGCCACGCTTAGCTTAAACGTATCGTTAAGTTTTAAACATCCCCCCTCAAGCGCGAGGCAGCGGCCTCCGCTACTGGCCGTGCTGGGGGTCGCGGCGGCCCCGCTCGCGCGCGGCCCGGACGCCTCCTCCTACCTGCGGCGGGGCCCGGCGGCAGCCCCGGAGCGGCGGCGACGGCAGCAGCGGCGGCGG
>VWPW01031431.1:181848-227600 GCA_013389825.1 Crypturellus undulatus
CTGCCCGCCCGCCCTCACCTGCCGGCGGCGGCCGCGCGGGACGGCGCGCGGGGGAGCTCGGCCGCTGCGGGGGGTTGCGGTCCCCGGCGCGTGGATGCGGGGACTCTTTAACCGCCGGTCACGCGCGCGTGGCGGAAGGATAAAATCAGGGGTGGGGGGGGGCCGCGCTGCTTAGAGAATATTTGAAAAGGCGCGCGGCGGGACGCCATTGGTGGGAGGGCGGTGACGTCACGGCGCGGCGGAGCCAATGAGAAGCGCGGCAGCGGTTTGATTTCAAACGGCTGCGCGCGCGCTCGCTGCCGCTTCCTCCTCCGCCCTCGCCTCAGAGCGGCCGGCGGAGAATAAAACTCTTTTTAGCCGTAAAAATGCACATTTCTGTGTGCACACGCATATTTTTCTTAATTTCTAGGACTCAAGACAAGCACTGTGCTGTGATGCATGGACTAACCCAAGCTTTTAGAACAGGTCAGCTCTCCTATGGCAGTTTACATATTAATGTGATAATTTAAATGCATAAGGTTATGAAGATTTCTTTTCATGCAGTGTGAGTGAAATTTAGGATCTTTCTGCAGCAAATTGTAAAGCCTTTTAGCATATACCCGTGTAAGTTTAAAAGTGAATCTTCCTCACAGTGTCAGAAATGAGAAAAGATCCTATTTTGAAAACAGAAATAACTTCCCCTCCTCGGCTAAGCCATGCGGGTTTGGATTTCTGATCCTGGATCAGAAACGCTTTTCCACATTAACTGTGGCCCTTTCCAGAGCACACGAGATGCTAAAAAGAAAAATAAAAAGCAACTCTCAAGATATTTTTGTGCAGAAACACTGCACAGATTAAGCCTGTGCAGATATTTATATTTACAAACATCCAATTCCCGCCGTCCCTCGTGGATCAGCCGGGACGGAGGGAAGCAAGGAACAAGCTCAACCCTGCAGAGCCCCTTTTTGGGGATGTGGTTCTTCCACAGGCACCTAAACCAAACTGCTAGAAGGATCTTTAGAGCTCCAGCTATTTCAAATAAGCANGCTTCCACAGGCACCTAAACCAAACTAGAAGGATCATTAGAGCTCCAGCTATTTCAAATAAGCACCAAAGAAACCTAAAGTACTTCCCGGAGAAGTTCTTTATTAAATTAAGTAAAATAAATAATAATAAAAAAAATGAATAACTTATTCTTACAGGTTACATCTAAAATGAACTTCCTTATGTATACGATGCAGGCTGCTTTTTCCCCTATCAAAACCGCCGAAGAGAAATGGAAACTATTTAATACTAAAGCCTGACCGGGATCTGCTAGAGAAAACAGCTTAGAGGAATAGAGCGGGTTTCAACGGGCACAATATTGTTGATATCCAGCGTATCATCAAGGACGTGGAAAGCGAAAACATTTGGGCACTGAAAACAAACCTCAGAAAACAAACCTTATTTTTACCATAATTAAGTTACAGCAGAGACAGTCCTCAGTTCCCTGCTTTTTACTGTCTAATTTTACAGCAGTTTCCCCCTTCTGCTGCAGGACAGGAGAATCAGAGGGAAAACAGATTTTTCAGTGTCTGCTATTTATTTATTTTAATAAGTATGCAGTAATGTCATATGAAATCTGGTAACCTTAACTCTAAGTTAATAAAGTTAACTCTACAAGGTCATTCAATAATTTGTGCTTCAGGGAATAAAATTTTAATATTCAAATCTTCCACAAAGCAGAACTTCTTTTGATATTTTTCGTATTTAATCATCTAGGTTGTCTCATCTGCTTTTTTATTTGTATGATGAGGGAACTTTAGATGTGATACAGTTAGATATAAGCATTTTTTTAATTTCTTTTTCTTTTGAATTAAATTACTCTGAAATCCCCTTTATAAGCTTTGGTTGTAGAGTATTAAGTCATTCATTAATCACAATTTAACATCCTGCAATAGCTTTGTGCTACTGGCAGCCTTACATGTAAGTGTGAAACATGGAGAAGAATCAGATTTATAATGAGGAGAATCATTATCAATAAGCAGATAGCGAGGGCCAACCCTTCTCAGGTGTCCTTGCATGGATAGATATTCCAGAACTATATATCTAAAGGGAGCAGTTTATACCAGGAAAACTCTTGGAAAGCTTAAATCATCCCAGCCCCTGCTAGTCCATGGAATCAGATGGATAGGAGTGCAGTTTAGCTGCTAGCATTGAACAGGCACTCAGCTGGCCTCTCACATTAACAAGAGCTGGTGAGTCTGCAAGGAAAAAATAAAGTATTTTGCTGTATGACAATAATTTTACATTCGGGCATGATCATAGTGGTGTATTAGTGCACTTACCACACAAAACCCTGCCATATCCCTCGTGATAAATGTCTCTGCAAACAGCAACACCTACAAGAAAATGCAAATTGCAAAGGTTTGGAGTGCGGCTTTAAATCTGTCTTCGAAAGCAACAGTAGTCTCTTAAATAACGGATATACAAATATTTGCAAAAATAGATTTATAGGAGGGGAAGGCATGACATTTTCCTCATGATTTACATTTTCTGCTAGGGCACTTTCTATCTGTGATCATTTAATTTAGTAGGAGTACAAGCCAGTAAATATATTTGTGCACAATATGAAGTAAAACTGTCAGCTTTCAAAAGTGTGTTGAAAAATAGTCTTAGATTTTAAATCAGTCCTTGAATCTCCTTGTCAGTTACACAGACTTTTATTTTTTTAAGCTTAGCTTGGCCTATCAGAAGAAATTTGAGGATAGATACGTCACTGAGATCCTCCACTGTGATCTGTGAGCATTTTCAGAGCTTATCAATGGAAAACTGTGACACAGGAATAAAAAGCCTTTAATCATAAATGCATATTGGGGCTGAAGACTTGTGCCAGCAGCAGCACTAAAAAAAATTACACATAGTAAGTAATGATTAATATCCCAATTTCCAACAAAAAAAAGCTCCTGTAGATGCAGTTAACATAAATACAGTGTTACCATCACTGTGTCTTAAGTTTTCAATCTGATTTTGCCTATGAACTTTTCTTAGGCATTCTGAGAAAAGCAGATGCTTCAGGCTGGGTCAAGCTAAGTCTAGCAATTAAATAATATATTTTACGATAAATCTCTGAAAATTTGCTTTGCAATTGACTCGCCCTATTACCCCAACACGTTACTGCACCCAAGACCGCTGAATGTTTGTATTCATGATGCAGAACCCGATTTGGACAATTTTTTTCCCATGTGGCAGGAATCTGCATAAGTTTATGAACAAATTGGATGTGTTTTACAAAATGGTTCATATTAAATTCAAATTTAATAAATGCTTTGAAATAATCCATGTCTCTTTCTTTTAAATGATAAAAGTGCAGAATGTAACCAACTACCCAGGGAAACAAACTGGAAGATCAAGCTCCTTCATGCGATGCAAAGAACTAACAATTATTTTAAAGCAAAAACTTCTGGCTTTCGCTAAATCAAAGTTCATTTGAAAACTCTCTTTCTAATAGTCTGCTTTCACATAAAGCCTTCTAAGCCACAAAAGATGACGGGGAAGCAAAGTACACAATGTCATGATGAGATCTATCACTTTTTAATGTAAATGATTGCCTTGCACTCTTATCTGGGACTGGGAACTTCTTATTTCTATGCAAGTCAATAAAAGGCTCATGTTATAAAGCTGCAGGACTAATCAGATAACACGAGTGTGCTGCTCTCCAAAAATACACAATTGACAACTCTTAAGTCCAAAAGCAGCGAGAATCCTCCCGCTCGGGAACAAAATCCTTACTCCAAGAAATTTTGCTCTTACAGTAGATCAATTTCTACTCAAAAAGGGGTCCAGAAGAGGCATTTTACACAGCCCTTGTGGTTCATCTTCAGATCTGCTGGGTTTGGTTTTGTTTTTTAATATGGAGCCTCATTGCCTCCTATGCTGAAATGTAGAAGAATTGGACCACAGTTCCATCCAGTCCGTCTTTCCTAATAAAAGACCTATAAAAGCAAAAGCATAAATTGAGCTTCATAAGCTGATACCACTGCAATTATGTTAAATAATTCCTTTTCAAGCTCCATCACTTTTCTTGGCGACTATCTCCCTATAAGGCCTGAAATAGCTGTATTGGTCTCCACTTGCTCAGTTTCTGGTCAGTGTTTATAGGCAGTGAACAATATTCATCAATACAGCAGAGCAAACATCAGTTCAATGGGATCAGGTGAAAGAAAGGCACTATGAATAGTACTTCTGAGTGAAAAGTACTTTGGAAAACTTTTCCTCTGATAATCTGATTGCTAAATTCTTACATTCTATGCAAATTAGAAGAGAAAATGTATCAAAAGCTTTAGATGAAAGCTGTTATTAAAATAATACCTAAATTACAACATAATCCTTTAATACACAAGGTGAAAAAATGCTCAGGGAAGTTAGTTTGCTTGAAGAATTCTCAGATGCATTGAACAACCTCTGTTATTAAGGAGAGCTTAGCTTGGATGAGACATACTACTCTATATCAAAAAATCTTTAATCTTGCTCATTCTACATTATTTAAACAAACTATTTAGATAAATATTTAGGGATAATTTACAATTAAAATTTGTTCTTTCTAAAAATCCAGTTTCTACAAAAGCAACTGCTTCCAGCAGAAAAAAAAACACTAGTAGTAGGTAAATATTTGTAATGTTTAGAAGTACAAAAGAAAACAACCAACCAATCAAAAACATGTGCAGATTCTCATGAGATGAGAAAAGTTAATAGCTCAGGAAACATACGACAAGGTTAGGTCTTTAATTAAATAAAATCTACATACATAAGCAGCATTAGAAGAATTACAGTTTTCATATTTTCTGTATGTTTGTATTATTTCTGTATGCCAGTCAGGCCCTAGGATGTTTGTTTCTCAACTGATTTCTCCAGGTCTTTCATTAAAATGGAACTTTTGAAGGGAGCAGAGGACACGTTATGATAAAAGGTTTCCACTATTCTGTGAATGTTGATTATACTGTCACCTTCCCCCTGAAATCCCATTTTACTGCAGGTTAGAGCCAAATACGATCTGAAAAACCTCACTCGCAAGGCAAGAGACACGAGGGCAAATGATCCCAAGTCTTTTCTGCAGCTTTAGATTTAGTGTTAACACAAACACTAGCAGCGAGCGGCTCTGTGGTTAGCAAAGATACTTTGCTATGGAATGGTGCACATCTGTAGGAATCAGTAATTTTCACTATCAATAATTATTATTAGCCAATAATCGATTAGGTAATAATCACTGCTTAGTATTTTTGGGTTCTCTACTTTATGAAACAGCACAGAGGTACCAGTCTGTTCCCATACAAAGCTATGGGCTCCCGAGGTGGACCTCTTGAGAGGATGTTAAAAATATATATGATACAATCACACCAATTGTTTTACCAGCTTACCTGGAATTATAGGAGCAAGAACAACTTCCCCATGTAATGAAAAACATTTGTCTTGATTCGGTATTATTTGGTATCGCATTGAGTAACAACATTATTTTCCTGAATATTAGTTTCTTAAAGGCCGTTGTGTCCCTGTATTTAAAATGCACCAGGCAAATTCTTGATCACTAAAGATATCTTTTCAGGAAAGCAGGGGCATCTCCTTGAGACATGCATAATAACTGCAACTTTTTGAGAGCAGGACTTCAGTGGCAGATGTTGCTACCAGGAGTATTCTGGATTGTTCCCTTTCTATTAAAAAGTAGCATGATTACATAGAAAAATGCTTTAAGAACCTTAGTTTGTGCATATCCCTTCTGCACCTGTAGGTTAACACCCTGCTGCTGGTGCTGCAGGGTTGGGATTTGCATCCATGCATTTATCCTCCCAAGGGCAGAGTGCAGCGGGGCTGCTCGTGTCGTGAGGTCTCTTGTCTTGGTAATTAATATAGAGTTTTGCCATGCTCAGCCTTCAAATTGCTACCAAGAGTTTTCTTGATATGCTCAATACCCCCGTTCCAGAACAGCTTTTCCAAAATAACTGCAGATTAAAAGTACTGAAAAATTATACATCTAGATAATGGATTTCAGCTCCTTTAGAATACTTAAATGAACCCAGTATGGGAAGGAAATTAAAAGATTTAAGGGAAATAATTCAGTTTGAGAATAAAACAAAGCTTTGTTCTTGCATCAGAATGTATTAGGTCTTGCTATTTGCATATACAAATAATTCAGNAAATTGCTATCAAGAGTTTTCTTGATATGCCCAATACCCCCGTTCCAACACGAATCAGAACGGCTTTTCCGAAATAACTGCAGATTAAAAGTACTGAAAAATTATACATCTAGATAATGGATTTCAGCTCCTTTAGAATACTTAAATGAACCCAGTATGGGAAGGAAATTAAAAGATTTAAGGGAAATAATTCAGTTTGAGAATAAAACAAAGCTTTGTTCTTGCATCAGAATGTATTAGGTCTTGCTATTTGCATATACAAATAATTCAGCAACATTCACTGGCATTAGAAACACAGCGAGATCAAATTATAAATGTAATAAAAGAAAATAATAATGGCTGAAACTGTATAATACATACATATATTATAAAGATTTGACAAATTAAATACAATTTGGTTATACAGAAAAGTTTCAGTAACTTTACCCTGAAAAGGACGTTAGGGAAATGAAAACATTCAGTATATTGAACACAGGTGGTCAGGCTCATTTTAAAAGTTTAAAAAACCGATACATAAAAATACTCTAAAAAACACTGGTAATTACAGTATGCATTCTTCATTAAGGCCCAATTCAGCAAAGCACTTAAGTACTTCAATGTTTTGTGGCCCAGAGATGTCGTAGAGCGAACGCTTAAATGCTTCGGTGGACTGGAACCTGCCTTAACACAGCAAGAGAGACACTCGAGTCACACAGTGACCAAACCACGCACAGATCAGAACGTACAATTTCTAATCCTTGTTTGGCTTTTTAAATTAATTCCATGCAACAAGGAGAATTTAACAAAACCATATATCTTTATCTGGATATAACTCCTTAATTATCAAGCTGCTGCAGTTAGATACAACAGCCCATGGACCAAATGCCAGAAGTGGAGAAAGAACATTTTAGAAGTCATAATGTAGCTACATTTATGAATTCTGAAGTATATTCTAGGTATTTCAGCTTCCTCATAGATATTTTCATGTGGCTTGCAACTAAAATCAGAGTCCCCACATTGGTTTTCACATTGAGTTTATTTGGTGGCTTGTAAAAGTGGTATAAAATTTCAGCATGCAGTAGTAACGTGGGCTTCTTGGCATCCTTCCCCTAGCCAAAGTCTTCTGCAGTGCGAGTGCAGCTTCTAAGAGCAACTCAGAACAAACTCCTCGTCTTTAAATAATCTTTCTTCTTTAAGTGCATAATTTACTGTACAAATAAATACAGAAGTGCGTCACAGGGAAGACAAGAAGCAGTAAATGGCAGTGTTCAGAGCAGTGTGCTTAGACACTTCTGAACTGCATCTTTGCATTGTTAGGAAATAAAATGCTATTTAGCATGAGAGTAAAAATGGTCATGGCGTAGAATAGTGCAAGAAAAGGGAAAGAGTCGGTGTAGGCTGCGATTTTAAATAAGGCTTTCATGTTTGCATTGAGAAAACCCAACCGATTGGCCAAGACAGAGCTATTGCATATTAGTTATGTAATTAAAGTACATATTATCATACTTTGTGCTCATTAATTCATATAAGCATTTTAAAGAGCGGAAAAAGATATATTTTTAAAATTTTTCCAACATTCAGATATGCTGTGATTTTTTTTTTGATTTCCCAAACCCCAGCAAATCCTGTTCAGGACTGTGATAAATATTTTTAAAATTTACTTTACCAATTAGATTTTCAGTAGTACTTTCAGTAAAAATATATCTCTATACACAGTCATATACCTCCTTTGGATAAAGGGAACACTTTTCTTGACAGTTATATGGGGAGCTTATTTTAAGAATATACATTTTAAAGGAGCTTTTTGCTACAATATTTACTGCTAGCATTATGCAGTCTGCAAAGTATTTTTTCAAAATACTGCTAATTCTGTTGATTTTAGTCAAAAAGTGATACTCTTCACCTTATTCTCTTTCAGTGGGGAAACTATGCACGTATCTATTGAAGCTTTATATCAGTTTTTGATAATGGCTATAAAGCCTCTTCAAGTAGACAAATTCAGGTGCAGCAAAATATACTCTTCCAATATGCAAAATATTCTCAAAATAGTGGTAAACTCACATTATTGTAACTCTAAATTGATTTAAACTGGTGTAATATATGAGGAAAAAAATAAATGGACTTTGAAAACTATATTAAACCAACAAATTCAAATCTGTATCCACCACCACCAACCTGCATTTTTTAAAAAACAGATTTTAACAGATCTTGACCTTCAATGAGATAATTTGTAATTTATCTGAAATAAATTACAAATAACCAGGAGTGGCTTATCAGAATGTGCCCCCAAATGAAGAATATTTTCATTTGCTGTTGACTTCAATGGAAACAGATTTATGGCCAAAACACTTTTAGCTAAAACATATGCATCACTATTCATCTGTCTCGTATGAAATGTAAACGAGCTACATAAAGCTTTGAAAATTGGGAAATAACATAATCGATAAATATTTCTAGGGGAAAAAATGCAAAGAAATAAAACCTCAAGAATTAATTTACTGTTATTTAGAATAAAGATTTCTATAGCATTTTAGAATGATATACTGTATATGAACATTATAATTTGTTTTTAAAGATATTTATATTTAAGAAAATTTTATACAGCAATGCAACTTTTAGAGCAAACACAAGGTCCTATTTACAGTAGAAGTCAACAATAAGAATGACAAAATAAATTAACAAAATATACAACTATTTATACAGAGAACTTAAAAAATAAGGCAGGAGTTTTCATTTGAAATTAGCATAATCGGAAAATATGTCGATGAAATCTTGTACCACTCTGTAGCAGAATTCATACTGTTCCTGAAAGACAAGAAAAAGGGATCAAGATGAATTTGAATGCATGGTAAGAGGACAGGGGAGAGAAATCCAGGTGATAAATGCAACAGGTTCTAGCTCGGCTGCACAGCTCGAACAGCTGCTGATTCGGAGGGTGAACAGGGATCCCCCCAGATAATCTCCTGCTGTTTCTCTTATTCCAGGGATCCAAGGATCGTCATCACTGGCTGATGCACTCACTGGGCTGCCCAGCATCAATTTTTATTTCTCTATTTAATTTCAGGAATGTAGTCCCACTTGTAAACGCCATCTGTGTACGTTAGATTTATCCTCCTTCTATCCCCCTATCCCCGTCTTAGGCCACCGGCTAGTCCTTGCATCCTAAACATGGGACCTGGGGACACGCTCCTGTGTCTCGTGTTGGGTTTGCTGCCCTATGAAACCCGTAACAACGTGATAATAAATGGAAGCGGCATCTGAATCCGCTCCTGCTGCAAGGCAGAGCCTACCACAAGCCTTTCCATAGGCTTTTTGCAAGCTCCGCTGGGAATATCTGTTGCAATTACACCTATAATTAGAATTATTAAATCACAGAGGCAGGACCCCAGAAGATGTGTATTTCATCCCTGTCTCCATATGACTGCACACAATCCCTTTTTTCACTACCCAAACCATGGAAAAAAGTCTACCTCAAAAGAGTGTTTTGAGGTAAATACTTTTAAAGTTCCTAAATCTTGAAGGGAACATGCTATTAGGCTCAAAATAAGAGCAATTTTACACATCATCCAAAAGGATACATCTCCAAGTAACTCTCATGTTTACTGATCAAGGACAAGTGTCTGCACTAAGCCTCACACTTTATTTGCAGTAAACTTTAAAGCAGTCAAAGATATTTTTCCTGTTAGTGACAAACTGGAAGTCAATTTAAACCCAGACTATTTTTTTAAACATATGATAAAGTATCTGTTGCATAGCTTAAAAGCCATTTACGTTTCATATGTTTGTCAGCAAAATTCAGATTTTTTTAATCCATCACCCATTCTTAAAAAACAGTGTTAAATCACGTATTTTTAGAAACTGTATTGTAGAGTGGCAAATACAGATTTCTACTAAGATTGTATACATAGAGAGTCATCATACATAATTTATTTCACCCTGCAAAAGCCTACTTTGTTCTCCTCCCCAAGAATATTCACAAACACGTCCCGTGACAAGGATGCTCGTTGTTCAGTGTCATACCAGTGTCTGCACCATGTGCGGTCTCTGCAGTCTTAAGCTCTTCACAGCTTGAAAAACATCTAAAAGCCCCTCAGCCTTGACTCGCTCCAGGATATTGCTGAGTGCGATGAATGTACCTGTTCTCCCGGCGCCAGCACTGCAACATAAACATATTTGCTTGACGTAATGGGATAAAAAAAGGGAAAAAGGAAATAATAGTGATATAGAATACCTGAATACTACCAGCCAACTTCTATTCTTTGCAACTATTTTAATGACCCTGGTTTTGCCAGGTGATTAATTATATTAATTCCACAACCAGAATTAATCCAAATTTAGTTGGAAGCAATAAAGGCACATGAAGTATGAGCCAAAGCCTGAAAGACTCAGATGAAGAACTGGCAAAGTTTCTTCTTTAAATCTAAATTAGTCTTCAACAATAACAACACAATTCTGGTGCTCTCACACTCTGCTTTTTGTTTTAAGACAGGAGCAGAGTCTTTAGACTTTTAATGACAGAACTTGGTTATCAGAATGTGCCCCCAAATAAAGGCTATTTTCACTTGACTTCAGTGACACAAAGACGCACAGTGTGAGCAAACCCACACGTTTCAATACTTTATTTATCCCTCCTTCATGGGCAAACATGAAATGATATTATTATTATTACTACTAATTGAAAGTTATTGATGAAAACCACCATATCCAGCTATCATGAGTTTAACAACTGTTGTGGATGAAACCATTTCCTCTCAAACAGCAAATGCAAGAAACTAGAGGTAACTATTCGGCCTCTAACTTATCTATGACAAGAAGTCCAATATAGTTGTGTTTAGTATGCTTGACTTGATACATTTTGACCTTACATCTATTTGAGATCATAAATCTGTGGAAACAAAATATATCTGAATATCTCATTTATTACGCCTAATATCATAGCTATAAAAAAGACTTTGCTTTCTCCATTCTGATGACAGTTTTGCTGGGATGGAGCTAAAAACAGCGGCTGCGCACTGGGAGGTAAATAGGTTTGATAGGGAAATTTATTAACAGGCTGGAATTGGAGATTGGGTATCAGGGATAATACAAAGTGAAAGGTTCACTGAATTGCTGAACAAGGATAAATGCAAAATAATTTATTAAATTTAAACTTTTAATACCTTTAAATGATTCATAAGATAACGAATCATAATAGCAGGTCATTGCTTCTACCTTATTTCCATTAAAAACAGAAAAACCTTCTAATGAACACGGCCTCGTGAAAAGATTAAGTGCAAATGCGTGTATCCTCAGCTGGATACGTAAGAAGTCTGGGGAAAAACGACCAGGTAAGACGTATTGGATGCGTTACTCCCTTCAGACAATTACTTTTATCAGATTAAAGACAATGCAACATTTTAAAAGATTGAGATTTACATGTAATTAGCTAATCTCCAGGAGCCATCTCAAAGCCCTGCGAGAGCCACATTTTGGAATAAGTTCACAGCTACAAAGAGATGGAAAACTAAAGGTACAGAGCACAGGCGTATTTGTAAAGTGCACACTTAGATCATGACACGTGGTGCTCATTCAGCTGTGTGTACGAGGCACATATGTGTTGCTTTCAGCTAATTTCTTTTTTTATTTTCTCATATATAAGAATTTATAGAAGGGAAAAGCTCCGTCTGGAGACACACACATGCGAGGAAGGGAGCTAGTAGATGGGAACGGATTCCCGGTGTGTTCTGCTCGGAAACCCCCTCATATTGAGAGTTTTATCTTTATTCTACATAACATATCTTCCCTAGCAGTTCCTTAAACCATTCCTGAACAATTGGGGAAAAAATGAAGTTTTCAAGAGGTCACGTGACNGGGAGCTAGAAGATGGGAACGGATTCCCAGTGTGTTCTGCTCACAAACCCCCTCATATTGAGAGTATTATCTTTATTTTAAATAACAATCATCTTCCTTAGCAGTTCCTTAAACCATTCCTGAACAGTTGGGGAAAAAATGAAGTTTTCAAGAGGTCACGTGACCACTGAAAAATTGCTCTTAGACCAATTTTAGTTTTAGTTTAGGTTTTAGTGCGCTTCCCTGCTGATACTCATTTATTCTGGAAGATGCTGGCGTGATTTCATGGAGAAGTTCATATAACTTTCAAAAATCGGGATGTACAAGCGATGCAATAGCGGGTAGAAGGGAGTTCTAAGCATTAACAGTTCTGGACCATAATTATTCTGTGGTTTGGGTTTTTATTTTCTTTCTAATGTTTTAAGAATTACTGGAGTTAAAATAATAATAAAAAAAAGAGTGCACGTGGAAGACTAAGGAAAAGTGAGAATTTGACCATGGTGTAGTGCCAGAAGGATACTAGGGAAATTAAAAAAAAAAAAAAAANGGTACTAGAGAACTAAAAAAAAAAAAATCTTCTTTTTTAAAAAAGATAATATATTTTTAAAAGAACCCTAAGAGATGTTCTAATAAAAAAAGTCTCCAGAAAAACAACAAGTTGGCAGATGCCAAAGTTGTGATGTACCAAGTCACGCTTCAGCTACCTCTTAACATTAAACATTTTCTCTCTCCTCTTGACGCCTCCTATGGGGCTTTTAAGGTCACAGGTAGATTTTGCCTTCCATTTGGAGCAGAGATATTCCCTGATAATTTGCAGACCGGCAGCTGCACTCCCATCCTGACAGAACACCGGAGCACCTACCACTCCCCAAGAAACAGAGGCACCTGTTTATTCTCCATCCATTAAGAGCAATGCAGCAAGAGTGGTAAATCCTTCACCTAATGCTATTTTATGGGTTTTGTTGTTTGTTATTAATAAGAGCGAGGGCCGGCGCGGGGGCCCACCTGCAGTGCACCGTGATGGGGTGGTTGCCCGTCTGCTGCTGCTGCTTCTGGACGGCCGCGATGAGGTCGATCATGCCCTTCCCTTCGGCCGGAATGCCGATCTCCGGCCAGCCGTGGAAGTGGAACTGCCGCACCAGCCTGCTCGGCTTCTCCTGGGCGCCCTGCGCGTGCGAAAACGGTCCCGTTGGATGCCGTGAGCATTCCCAAATGGAAACGTGCTTCTACCCTTAACTACTATTCATATAGATTTTATTCCATTCCAATAAAGGGGCTCTGCTCGACCTGATCCATAGCCAGCAGCCAGGCAGACCTCAGCTCTTAATCCCTCCATGCTCTGCTGCTGATTCACCTCTATAGTTTCCCTTTTGATTTGCAGAACTGCTTCATTAGAATAGTTCTCAAGAAATATGCACTTAAAGATGATCATTTGCAGCATCAATCACTTATGACTTTTATCATCCAAAGAAAATTAAGTGTTGGTTAAAAAAAAAAAAAAAAAAATCAATTCATGAAATTCACTCATCTTTTTTGGCATCATTTTAGCTTAAATTTTACCAGAAAATAAAATAAAAAAAAAGCTTTCCTTGTCTATATGTTTGCTAATTAGAAACAACCCTAAACAGATATTTGTGTCATGCTAATTTTGTCACATAATGTGAATGTTATTTCATTATTTTGAATATATTACAACAGGGTGGTTTGGAATGGACCTTACTAAGAGTGTTAAAATTCTAGTGTAAAAGATGATGAGGAGAAACAAAACAATTTGAGACAAAGAGGAAGTAGTTTAACACTGGTACTTTTTTAAAATGTGATTAGCAGTAGCAGAATATTCTGATTCTGTAGTATTTACCTTTACCCTAGAAACTGAACTACACTGGAACCAACACAAATAACAATAATAATAATAAATAAACACAATACCTGGTTGTATGTAATTAGGAAGTCCCTTACACTGATGGCATCCAGGAGACTGTCGTTCTTTATTTCTACCGTTATCTCTCCGTGAGTCACGGAGCCCTCCGATGGCCAGTACTGGAAGCATTTTTCCTGCAAAATTGAGAGAGAACCATAAGTATTTCTTGAAATTTTCAGTTACCTAATTTTCACTTTTTAAAAGTGTTCAAAACATTTTGGAGTGGAATGACTAATTACTCCTTGGTTTACAGAGCAGTGAAACATTTCCACTGTAATCCTTAGGATTAAAAGGACACAGAGACTGGACGTAGTAAGTATTTTTTTATAAACAAGAATAAAATTAATGTCTAAATGGGACGGAATGCTTTTAAATAGTCTCCCAAAAGCAAACACCACCTTGCAGACCCCTATGGGAACACCCCGTCCAACAAGGGGAGCCCTGGATCTCCATCACCGAACACAGAGGGATAGAGGAGGGATGCCCAAAATGCAGAAAACTCTTCAATTATGTGAACTTGCAGGCAAAAAAATAGTTTATCTAACGCTGACGCTCCTATTTATTGCATTCTGAAAGCATAATTAGGGGTTACGAGTGCTGAGGGAAAGGGCCTGGCCGGAGCGGTACCTGCTCCCTCTCGTGCAGCTCGGTGAGCATCACGACCGTGTGGCACTTCCACTCCCAGACCATGCGCCAGAAATCCTCCACCGTGTGCGGCAGCGGCCCCTGCGTGGCGATGAAATAATCCTTCTGCCGATAGCCCTGCCGGGAAGAGCACGTATATCCAGATAAGTTTCCCGTTGTTTCAAACCTGGTGCATTTGCAAACAGTCTGCAGAACCCACACCAACTCCATGCCAACAACTATGCCCCTCAAGCATCTATGATCTATGTGCTCAGAGGGTTGTAAGCTATGGAGAGGGAAGTAATAACAAATATACTTAATTATTTCCCTTATTCCAAGGAACTGAACAAGTTACGATCAAATATCACTCACTACCAGAAATGCAGTAAAAAAAAACTACACACACAATAAAAGAGGTTTAGTCATGAGATGTAAAAACACATTTTGATACAGTATTTTTAGGGAAACCATAAGAGTACCTGCATTCTAAATACATGCTTAAATCATGGTTAAATTAAGTATTTTAACTTTCTTTTTGAAAAAGGCCACCGTTTCAGGCTAGGGAATTGCAGGAGAGGTTTCTGTCCAGCTGATATTGAAGCCCATTAACCACCGCAGTTATCACCGTGCAACGCGCTGCCCGAGTTCCAGCTACGTGTGGATGTGTTACTCCATAACGAGCACCCAAGATCCTCAACCACTAAAAGGGTTTTATTGTTTAAGGACATAATTAATTCTCATAATTCACCCTATAGATAGTGGTGCCCAAAATTCCAACAGCAAGGCAGGAGCAAAGCAAGGAATTGAACCACGTCTTCCTACGCAAGTCAGAGCTCCCAAATGCTCTGATATCCTTTTACAATACTAAATATGTTGAGGTTTTCTTTGCAAGTCAGCAAAGTGCATATTTGGTATATATTTTAGCCTGTGCACAAATAATGGAGTAGTTAGATCCAGTTATAAATGTTAGTTATACAGCAAATTAAACTGTTACGCTGTTTGCTTTCTCTAGGATTTCATAAAAAACTAACCACAAGAATATTTAAAGTACATAACTACTGAAACTGAAAACATCAGAATAAGATAAGAAACGTATGTGAAAACTCTCATAAGGAAAACCCAAACAAAAATGCTAAAGGTCTTCATAAGCAAAGGTGATAAAAATCTCTTTAAAAAGACTCAGCAGCAACAAAATATTTGACTTTCAGTTGAAATATATTTAAAATTTGTATACATACATCTATGAAGGAAGCATTGATGTAGTCTGTATACTCTTGACCTCTTTTCATTGACAGAATCACTCTGTTAAAATCATCTGAAAAATAAAAACAAATATCTCTCCTTGCTTTTGCTAACTGTATGTTGACATTATTACCTTTGGAAAGAACAGCAACAAAATTGCCTGAAAACCAGAAGGAACAATTTAAAGGTCTTATTCAGGATTTACTAAGTGCATGGGGAAGCAAGTTCAGCCACTTCACACTCATTCACCTCAAGGGGATGAACCACAGCAAAATACACAAAATTTGGCTACTGCAAAGGTGGAATTGCTGAATTATTTCCTTCCATCATGAGCAATATCTGATTGTGATATATTTCCTACTTGCACACATTCTGCAAGGTTGCAGAGATGCTGCTCTTGCTGTCAAGAGCTCCTGAGTTCATCCCAACACCCTTAGGTTCTACGTGGGATTTGGTGCTACCAGCGCGTAACATGCTGAATTCTGACCACGTTACCGTTATCGTGTATTATGACACATTTTTCTAGAGATACAAAGCTGATTGATAGTCTTACACGGAATAATCTGGATGACTCTGGCTTTTTTCATATTTGCTGGAAGGTTGCCAGTCCTCATGTTTTCCTTCATTATCCGAACATTGGTTAGTTTCTATAATAAAACAGACAGATTTAGTTAAGGGCCAATGGAAACAACAACAATTCCTTCTCCTTGTCATTCTCACATTTTCAGCTCTCTTTTTGGTTTAACCGTTGAAATCTTAGGGCAAAACCCTCCGCACTTACCTTAAATTCTTCTTCTAGCCCTATTTTGACGAGATTTGGTGCTGTGCTGTGTGATGTCTGCAGGTGTTTTTCTAAGGACGACACATCCAGCTCTGTGTCCCCGTAGAGGTAGTACTCGAGTAAGGCTTGGTAAATGAATGAATATTGCATCTGCAAGGAGCAAACAGCACGCACGTAAGGAGACTGAAAGCCGCATCAAATCTGGCTCTTCCTTCTCTCATCTACTTGACCATCATCAAAATAGAGCTCAAGCTAAAACAGAATTTCGTATTTTACTGCTCACATTCTATAAAATTCCATCCTTTTATGTATAATTATCACATCCATGTGCTCCCTAAATACAACATGCCTTAGCAGGGTTTTATCACAACCCTAATTTGTCTGGATCTTCTTCCTCAACGTTTTGCCACTGGGTTTTGCTCAGTTTGCAATAACGCAGCTGGGTGACAGCGGCACGTGCTACTTTAAATTGGAAAAAGGGATAATTCCGGATGGTTAAGAAGCTACTTACGTCAGTCTGAACCATTTGTGGACGCTGATTCCGTATTCTCGAAACAAACTCAAAAACATCAACTCTCTGCTCAGCGTGCATCATGTCTATTATGGCATCTATAACGATAAACGTGCCCGTTCGACCCACACCAGCACTTCAAAAGAAAAAAGACACTTAAATGAACTACAAAGTCTTCACGGATTGCTACAGCAAAGACACAGGTAGAACTTAGGCCGTTTATACGGGATTGAATTACTGGGAAACACGTTTCATTTTTCACTCTTATACTGGTATCAATACAAAGGGAGCTCAGCTTTTAATTAGAAAAAGTCACTTTTTCCAACTCTGAAATTTAAAGATGTTAAATATAATCTGGGGAAAAAAGAATATTCGACTATCTATAATCATTCAATCTAAGCATGGAATTCTCAATAGTTTTTCCTACTTCCAAGAGCCTTTTTGTGCAGTTGCTGTTGCATGCTATTCTGAAAATACTAAGTTAACGAGTTCTACACTGTTTAATGCAGCTATTCCAAAATCCTGCTTTACATCCCCCTTCAACAGCCACGAGAGGGAGCAAAACTCTTATAAATGACCCACTTCGTTGCCTCGCAGCCCTTCCTCTCGGAGGAAAAGGGCATGGCATCCTGTGCTCGCATTAATAGCTCTCCTTTAACCTTCTGTTCGCTTGCTGTGCTGTCATGGCAGGGAATCGCTTTCTAAACCAGGGCAAAAATTTCTCCCCTGACCCGACTGTCCCCAAAGATACTGACTAATTTTCGGCAAGGAAACTAGGCTTGAAATAATACCAGAAAAAACATCAGCAATGCATGGTGCTACTAACTGTGTGCATGGTGCTACTTAGTTTATATGTGTGTGTGTGTGTATGTATATATATACATGTATATGTATATATACATATATACATGTATATATGTATGCACATAGTCTTTTTAAAAACATATATTTTCACAGAAACTTCCCTCTCGCTCCCCACTACATTTTATCTGCTATTCTTTACTTCCAAACGCTAGATTTTTCATTAATATCAAAGATTCCAGCTGAGCTGTTTCTGTTTTGGGTGACGTCTTCCTAAACAGCTCACTCGAACGCACCATTACGATCCATGAGTTTCCCTTTCCTTTTCCCAGCAATTCAATACTGTCATATCCGGAGCAGTAAGGGAAATTAGGTGTCACCTTTTTCGGTCTTTATTTCTAAAGGAAACGGAAACTCCATACGAGTCCTGAACCCTGATACAGAGCGGTGCTGCCGGGGCCTGTTGGATCACTACACTGAAGTCACTGAGTCGCTGCACGTTTGCAATGAGAGGTTATTTTTACCATTTCTTACCATCACCTAAAAGAACACTGACCAGCTCAAAAACAAAGCTCAAACCCAGTATTAGCCCCCACTGAGCACCACAGAAAGACACTATATGTGGGTTTTCATAGGAAGGACTATGCAGGACAACTAAAATCTTATTTTTCTTTCTTAAATTTTACTTTAAAGACTCATGAACTCTAGCACAGCAAGTCTGAGTCGAAATGAGGGAAACGGCTGCCTGGTCATGACAAATGTGCTCTTTCCAGTGGTGCAGAGTGACGCTATGAGTGTTTCTAGATGTCTAACATAGATCTAAAGCCATCTCCTTAAAGCAAAGATCAGAAAGATAAAGCTGTTTTTTGTGTTTCTTTTGTTTTTTTGCTTCTAGCCTCAGTAACGGGTCCCAAGAAGACACTTCTTGCCAGCTGTAAGCCTACAACTGCTGAAGAGGTTTTAATTATTCTTTTTAAATTGATTTGTTGTTTTATTAACATTAGATTTCCAAGAGTTCACCACAAGCCTTTGAAAGCAGGAAACTTAAATACTTGTGACTGGGTGAGTACAAATATATTCTACATTGGTAGGCTGGTACATTTTCAAAATTGCAGAATTTAAATCTCTTAAATGCAATTCTTCCTTTAAACAAAACTACCCATTTAATGGATAATTTATATAGCAAATGGCAATTTTGTTGTGGGAAAAAGGAGTGATGAATCCTCCGAGGAGCAGCTGGAGGCAAAGGTCACGGATTTGTACTACAAGCCTGTTTTTCTGAACAAAGAACATATTTATGCCAAAGGCTGGATCTCACTCGGGGATAAAAACTTCTGCTTCGGTATTAAAGTGACGGTAGGATGGAGCTTTTGAATTCATTCTTACCTTGGGCTCTAAGAACCTGGAATATTATTGCAACTTAAGGGGAAAAAAAACAAGAGCCTTCAAGAGTAAAATAAATATTTAGCCTTGGCATTTTATACCCGATTCCAGCCTGAATTGGCAGAGTGGCATAAAGAGCACGTACGTACCTGCAGTGCACCACGATGGGCCCGGCATGAGCAGGATTCAGCGCTTTGACTTTTTTCAGGAATTTCAGCATGCCGATGGGCGTGAAGGGCACTCCAAAATCCGGCCAGCTGGTGAAGTGGAGCTGCGTGACCAGCCGGGGGGCTTTACAGCCGTCGTGGAGCTGCCAGGAACACACAGGAACACACCAAGTTGGACACGGCAGGGTTCAGGCAAAGATTTATATACAAATAACTTTTTTTTTTTAATTACTTGTGTTCCTTCAACATTCAGAACCCGAGTCACAGATTAGGAGCTTACAGTGCACATACCATACAGGCAGAATAATATTACCATTAAGGCAGTTCAACAGTGCTGATCAAGGTTATTTATTTCAGTTTGGGGAGCTGGTTTGCTCTGCAAGCCTGCATGGTCTCCCTCAACGGAGAACCAAATCCTGCAAACACGTTTTTGGTAGAGATCAGGTTCAGCAGTAGCTCTACTTTGGCCAACTAATATCCACAGACTATTCCAATTAACCACATATATCCAAATTCCCTCTTTTTTCTTTAATCTATGCCCTCCTCTCTGCCAACGTGGCTACACACAGGACCAAAACAAGGGCCAATCTATTACATTTAATTGCAGCAAACACCAAATGCATCTTCCTGCCATGCCTGCCTCTAGGAGCACAACACCTTTCTCAATTTGCAAATATATTTAAATAATTTTCTCAATTTAAGTCAATATTTTAAACGGTAATAATTTCCTTTAAAAAATAAAGCGCAGACCCAGCAGGACCCTGTTACTTACAGACTGCACGCAGAACTTGCGGATGGTGTAGTCCACGAGCACGATACAATCCTCCACCGACACGCGGATATTGCCGTAAGTCCAGCAGCCTTGGTCGGGCCAATACTGATAGCATTTATCCTGCATAAATATGGAGCCCGTTTTATAATACTCAGACCAATTTCCGTATTGATCATGCAGAGAATAATACAGTTATTTGAAAATAATGTACATAATTCCGTATAGGAACATACAGAGTTTAACTATCTGAAATACTATAATGCTTTGCCCAGATTATTGATGCTTTAATTTACACGGAGAAGGGGTAAGAATAGCCTTATAATTTCTTTTTTATGAATCAGAAATTTCTGATTTTTTTTGGCTTGGTTTTGGAGGGTTTTTGGATAACAGAATTTTGATACCTCAGCCCTTTATCTTCTAGGTGCAGTGAGTGAGAAAAGGCAGCCCTCGTGGGGGGAACATCAGGAACATGAAGTTTTAGCTCTAGCTTCTCAGATTAGAAGCAGGTTCTTATTATAAACTGCCTCGGCTCTTTGAGCTTGCCATGGCAATACTATAACAGACTAAAGGAGAGTAGGAGCCTGAATAGACAAAAAAGGAACATCTCTCCTCAAAATTGCTCACGTGATCTTTTCTTCATTGTTGTAAAAAAGAAAGGTACAAAATAGTTATAAAAAGGGCACTTGCAAACACTGATATGGAATATCACTTATGACAAACCCTTCCCAAGGAGGGTAAATCAACACTTTATCAACATTATTTCACAACTGGCAGGAGAGGTCACCCTTGAGCAGTGCAGAATAAGGCAGTGTTCCCAATAACCAGATAATATTCCCTCCACTTCCCCTCCTGACTTTCACAGCTATAGGGAAACCACAGCTATAGGCTGATTTGGGGAATGGGGAAGGCATGTTTTTGGGAACACGGTTCAGCTGAGGATGTAGCATCATCAACATAGCAAACCAACCCCAAGTAAAATAAAAATAAAAGAGAAAATAAATAAAAAGCATCTCTTTTTAAAGCTATTTTTGATAGCACCCTTCCTTAATTGTTACTTAGACTTAGCTTCTTTTATCAGTGAAGCAGAGATGTTAAACACATTAACACTTTAGCTGGTGTCTCCGTGTTCAGCCAAGGCACTTCGAGGAGGGGAGGACAAGGTGGGAGCGTGGGAACACGGAGCTACAGAGCTACTCTCATGAGAAAGAAGTTTTGCTTTTTCATTGTTAACTGCATACGGCAAAAAATCACTTTGAAACAGAAGACTCAAATAAAAGGAATAATGCTCTAATCTTCATCTCTAGCCAAAAGAAAAAGTCTAAATCCAGAATCCAGCCTTGCGCTGCGACAAAGTAAGAATTTGCCTTTGGCTATGACAAACGGGCTGCAGGGGACAAAACTACCATCAGATATTTTTCCTTGGTATCTATTTACAGAACTTTTATCTTGGAAACTAAAACCACAGCTTTTAGCAGAAACTCAGACGTGTCGAAAGAAGGAGAGAGGAAGTGGTGTGAAACTAATGGCCACAAGCCAAGCTGCCCCGAGCACGCGGGTCCGGAGCGCTCCTTCCCAGGCAGATCCAGAACGAACCCGCAGTTACTCCCTTACCTCTTTCCTTTCCTTCAGGTTTGTCAACATGACGATAATTGCAGACTTCTGCTCCCAAATCATCCTCCAGAAATCACTGACTGTTTCTTGTTTAGGTCCTGGATACAGAGGACAGCTCCACTGGAGACACCAAGAAGACCAGGAGCATCAAGGCTGACCCAAGGTGCCCACCCACAGCTAGGATGGCTTCACAATTCCCAAGTTTTGGAATACAGCATGAACCTCTTAAAAAATCGGTTTTATTTTGCCCAGCTCCATGCAGGGAAGTGTTTACTGCATGATGGGGTTGTGTCATTTGTAAGGAGTCTTTGAAATAGTCACAATCCCCGAGGTCGAGCAGGAGGGCTGAGGGGTGATTCATCACAACGCCGCTCTCCCCATCCGCTCTAACATGATTTTTCTTCCTTCAAATCCTAAGTAGTTGCCAAAAAAGGGGAAGAAAGCAGCAGGCTTCTCCACTAAAGACAGCAGAAACCCCAGGTCTAAAGGGAGCAGGTTACCATTCCCTTTACACCATCACCTCTAAACCCACCTCGTATTTGGTGTCACCTGCACCCAAAGTCACCCCTAAGACATTTCTGATGTTGCACGTTTTAGTTTTAAGATGAACACAAAGGAGAAATGGAAATAAATTACCTTGTGCTGCTATAAATTTATTCTTTTCCTTGTAACCCTGAGGAAATAAACATTATGGTAGTTAAAAGGTGAAATACCAGCGTGTGATAGAAGTCAAACACCTCTTAATATTAATTTCTAGTCAAATCAGCAGCTTGGCCAACAGTGGGAAACCATTAACTTACGTCTATGTAGGATGCGTTAATGTAGTCTGAAGATGGGACTCCATCTATTTGGGTCAAAATCACTCTGGAATGGTCATCTGGAAGAGAGCACATTACAAGCGCATTTACACTAGAGCTGCAGTTTTTGAAGCCATCCAAAATACTCACCAAGAAATAATGTATCAGGGCAAGAAACAGGCATTTTAAAAAGGAAAAAAGAAAAAGTAGATAAAGAGAATCTGGGCCAGCAAAGTTACATTCCTGTAGCAGTTCCAGGATGCTCAGTGCCACCCGGACACATAACCCAATGATTTAACTAAAAAGTAGCGTCTTACACGGCAGGATGTTGGGATATCTGTTTTTCTCCTTGTTTTCTTCCCTATTTGCCATTTCAAATGTTCCCTGCACATGTCCAGGCGTCAGCGACTGAAAGAGAAAGAAAAAGAAACATCACACCCAAAGCCAGTGTGTTTAACGTGAGTAACCACCCCTGGCTCTCAGAAAAGCCACATTTTGCATCCAACAGAATTAAACACGTCTCAACTTCATTCTTTAAAGAGAACTTTCCCTCACTCATCTAAACCCAGAAGCGATGCCCGGGTAGCTCTCGCTGCACAAAACCAGCTCAGCAGTTGAGGGAAGATGCTGTTTTTCCACGAGCCGTCGATGGCAGCGATTTAGGGGCTGTTGTGCTGGGAAATGCCATCTGCGCCGTGACTCAGGCTGTGACCCGTCACGCGGGTGGAGGAAACACCAGCCTCTCCAGCCCTGCTGCAGCACCCGCTTTAGCAGCGGCGTTTTGGGATGCTCCATTGTGGCACCCGCTTTAGCGGCTGCATTTTGGGATGCTCAGCCCGGCACAGCACCACTATCCCGTGCTGAAGCTCACTTCGAAGCTCAGCTATTTATCTGTTGGTAACACCAACCAAAAGGCAGATAAATGCCATTGAGATTGCAGATAAATGCAGCCACGCGCTGACTTGGCTGAACTGCTGCAGCTGCAACAGCTAACTTGCTAAAAATGGGACTGCAGAGCAACGAAAATCAGCGATAAAGAGGAAGAAGCTTCAATGTGAGAATGAAGACGGACAAGGGCAGCATCCCGAGCTGCCTCCTTGGAGTTTTGTGGGAGATTTCCCCACAAAAGCAGCATCGGGAACCCCCTAAAAACACGAGGGTTGTGTAGGGCTCCAGGGTACAGAAGCAGGGAGGAGTTGAGGACTTCCCAGCGCGCACGGGAAACCAGCTACCTGCACCCCGAGGCGCTTCTTGCACCGCTAAAACTGGGGGCTGCGTGTAAACGGAGAAGAAAGGAGGAAAAAAAGAGAGAAACGGGTTTTTCTTTTAATAAAAAGGCTACCCATTAAACAACTAGGTACTCTGGACAAATTAATCAAGACCTTACTTAAGTGAAGTCTTTATTTTCCTGAGAAGACCACACACAAGGAGTGCCAGAAACTGCTCTCTGGCACAGCAACCTCTCCCTTCTCCCAGATGAAAGGGTGAAAAGCAAATCAGGAATTTCTGCAGGGCCCTACCGAATTTCCCCTTCAACATGGGCTCTTGGGGCAGGATTTGGTCCGTAAAAGCCCACGGGGTGCACGTGGCACTGTCGTCAGCTTCCTGAATTTCATGCCTTTGGGAGAAGGGTGCTAAGGGGAGCAGGAGCGGAGGATGCAGCATATGGGACCGCCAGGACAACAGTGTTTCCTCCTGCTCAGACGGGACAAGTAATTTGGGGTAAATTTACCCTGTGTTCCCCCTGCAGCTGCGAATTGCCCTATGGCTCTCCCCGCTCCAAAGGGGACGAGTGACTCACGGAGGACGTTCCCCGTCACGTCCTGCACCCTGCGAGTCACCCCGCGCCCTGGTGTCACCNGTGACACTTCCCGTGTGTCACCCCCGTGTCACGCTGTCCACTGCGGGCAGGACGGTCCTCAGGAAGCCGAGGCGCTGGCCTGGCCACCAGGTGCATCAGCGCTGCACCAAGAGCTCCACTGTGCACAGGAAATGCAATAAGGGTTATCTGAAAGACCCCCCCAAAAAGCAAGCGGTTGGGTTTTTTTTTTTTTTGGCTCTGAATAAAGAAAATCTTCCTACTGCCCTATCTTCATACACAGAACAAACAGTGAGAAATGAAACAAGCGGAAGGCAGCCAGAGTTCTCCTGTTGCAGTCAATGTATCAGAGCAATATACACAATGTGCTTGCTCAGAGTAATTCAGGCTTTGGGGATGAAAGTGTTGAAGAGGGTTAGGCACGTAGATCTAAGATTGTCTACAAAACGCCTACAGCTGCCTACAAAAATGCAAGGATTTCCACAGAATCTACGTGAAAATAAAACAAAATACACGGTTTTGCAAGCTCAGGTTGGCGGCGAGAGGCTGCTGAGCTCCAGAGCAAGGTCCAGCTGCTGCAGAGGTGCTGCAGGGCCAGAGCAAAGCGCACCCTGCAAGCGGCCAAGGCGCAGGGCTAATAGAAGCCACCACCGAAGCAGCCATCGACGAACAAGGGCTGCAAGAGCGCAGCGTGCGAGCTCGCAGGGCCTCAAACACCACCAAACGCAGGCATAAATCCACCAAAACTCCAGAAAGCAGCTCCATAAACCGCCTAACCGAGGCAGGTGCTGAGCGCAGGAGCCGCCGCTCGTCGCCCGGCCGCGGAGGAAGCGGGAGGATGTGGTGAGAAGCCAGGAAGGGCCCCGAGACGGAGCGGCTCAAGGAGGTGCAAAGAGAGAGGCCAAACTCGCCCAGCGCCCGCGGGCATCTCCCATTCCACGCGTCTTGGCGGCCAATTCCTTCGCCCCGCGCGCCGACTTACGTTGAACTCCTCGCGGAAGAGCTTCCCTTCGTCCGCCGAGCGCAGCCGGATCTCCTCCTCCAGGCTCTCCACCGGGATCGGGAAATACTTCTTGGGGCCCGACGGGGACCTGCTGAGCAGCATCACTCGCTGCTGTTCTGCCAGCCGGGGAAAAGGAGGGTTAGAGGCACATCTAGAGCCTGGGCAACACGAGTGCAGCTTAGAAATTAATATCACCCGGAAGATGACAGAACAGATTCTGGGATGAGACTTAAACCAGTGATAAAGCTGATTTAAATGAAATGAAAACAAAGCCACGGGCCAAGTGCGCTTTTGGAGAACATCATAAATTCCAGCAGAACCACAAGCGGTGAAGTGAATGGCCTCACCGTTGCCACCACATTACAATGTGGCCGAGACAGCCAAAAAGACACCGAGGAACATTAAGAAAAACGCGGTTCCGCTCAAGGCAATGAGGTTCATGGGCTCCCTCCGCTTCCCAGTGACACCCCAAAACACCCGGATCGGCTGGAAACACCCCACACAACAGGAAGCTGCCCTGGGTTACATTTACGTCTAGCTTTTTCTCTATCGCATTCCTTTTTGCCCCATTGCTACACACACGCTGGGCATGTGGTTATCGATACGAAACCTAGGTGGGACTCATTCCGACATTATATTTTTTCCCTTGTTATGGCATAAAATTCCATAGGGAAGATCTTAACAGCTGCCCCAGGTTCGCCAGGCTGGACCATCTCACCCAGCAACCTATGTCGTTGCCCCCTGTTGAAGGAGAGACCTAAAAACCAGAGCTATTGAAAAGCCCCATGGAAACATCTGTGGGTTCTGAGATAAATTCACAGTGGGGCCAAGGGCTTGTGGTCCTCCCCCATCCTCTTTCCTGTTTCGCTATGGGGAACTAGCCTGCATTTTCACTAAGGATTTTTTTTAAACTTTTAAGAAGAAACACCAGAATTTTCCAAGCACAGGAAATCTGTATCCGCAACGGCATCCTCATAAAACCACCGAGAAGAAGTCGCCGAAACTCCGGTTTAGAGTGAAATCTCAGAGCAACCCGTGGGATTAGGGNAAGCAAATCAGGAATTTCTACAGGGCCCTACCGAATTTCCCCTTCAACATGGGCTCTTGGGGCAGGATTTTGTCTCTAAAAGCCCACAGGGCACACGTGGCACTGTCGTCAGCTTCCTGAATTTCATGTCTTGAGGAGAAGGGTGCTAAGGGGAGCAGGAGCGGAGGATGCAGCACATGGGACCGCCAGGACAACAGTGTTTCCTCCTGCTCAGACGGGACAAGTAATTTGGGGTAAATTTACCCTGTGTTCCCCCTGCAGCTGCGAATTGCTCTGTGGCTCTCCCCGCTCCAAAGGGGACGAGTGACTCACAGAGGACGTTCCCTGTCACGTCCTGCACCCTGCGAGTCACCCCGCGCCCTGGGTGACACTTCCCGTGTGTCACCCCCGTGTCACGCTGTCCACTGCGGGCAGGACGGTCCTCAGGAAGCCGAGGCGCTGGCCTGGCCACCAGGTGCATCAGCGCTGCACCAAGAGCTCCACTGTGCACAGGAAATGCAATAAGGGTTATCTGAAAGACCCCCCCAAAAAGCAAGCGGTTGGGTTTTTTTTTTTTTTGGCTCTGAATAAAGAAAATCTTCCTNCTCTGAATAAAGAAAATAATCTTCCTACCGCCCTATCTTCATACACAGAACAAACAGTGAGAAATGAAACAAGCGGAAGGCAGCCAGAGTTCTCCTGTTGCAGTCAATGTATCAGTGCAACATTTACAATGTGCTTGCTAAGAGTAATTCAGGCTTTGGGGATTAAAGTGTTGAAGAGGGTTAGGCATGTAGACCTAAGACTGTCTACAAAACGCCTACAACTGCCTACAAAAATGCAAGGATTTCCACAGAATCTACGTGAGAATAAAACAGAATCCATGGTTTTGCACGGTATTTGCATGGTTTTGCAAGCTCAGGTTGGCGGTGAGAGGCTGCTGAGCTCCAGAGCGAGGTCCAGCTTCTGCAGAGGTGCTGCAGGGCCAGAGCAAAGCGCACCCTGCAAGCGGCCAAGGCGCAGGGCTAATAGAAGCCACCACCGAAGCAGCCGTCGATCAGCGAGAGCTGCAGCTGCAAGAGCGCAGCGTGCGAGCTCGCAGGGCCTCAAACACCACCAAACACAGGCATAAATCCACCAAAACTCCAGAAAGCGGCTCCATAAACCGCCTAACCGAGGCAGGTGCTGAGCGCAGGAGCCGCCGCTCGTCGCCCGGCCGCAGAGGAAGCGGGAGGATGTGGTGAGAAGCCAGGAAGGGCCCCGAGACGGAGCAGCTCAAGGAGGTGCAAAGGGAGAGGCCAAACTCGCCCAGCGCCCGCGGGCATCTCCCATTCCACGCGTCTCTGCGGCCAATTCCTTCGCCCCGCGCGCCGACTTACGTTGAACTCCTCGCGGAAGAGCTTCCCTTCGTCCGCCGAGCGCAGCCGGATCTCCTCCTCCAGGCTCTCCACCGGGATCGGGAAATACTTCTTGGGGCCCGACGGGGACCTGCTGAGCAGCATCACTCGCTGCTGTTCTGCCAGCCCGGGAAAAGGAGGGTTAGAGGCACATCTAGAGCCTGGGCAACACGAGTGCAGCTTAGAAATTAATATCACCCGGAAGATGACAGAACAGATTCTGGGATGAGACTTAAACCAGTGATAAAGCTGATTTAAATGAAATGAAAACAAAGCCACGGGCCAAGTGCGCTTTTGGAGAACATCATAAATTCCAGCAGAACCACAAGCGGTGAAGTGAATGGCCTCACCGTTGCCACCACATTACAATGTGGCCGAGACAGCCAAAAAGACACCGAGGAACATTAAGAAAAACGCGGTTCCGCTCAAGGCAATGAGGTTCATGGGCTCCCTCCGCTTCCCAGTGACACCCCAAAACACCCGGATCGGCTGGAAACACCCCACACAACAGGAAGCTGCCCTGGGTTACATTTACGTCTAGCTTTTTCTCTATCGCATTCCTTTTTGCCCCATTGCTACACACACGCTGGGCATGTGGTTATCGATACGAAACCTAGGTGGGACTCATTCCGACATTATATTTTTTCCCTTGTTATGGCATAAAATTCCATAGGGAAGATCTTAACAGCTGCCCCAGGTTCGCCAGGCTGGACCATCTCACCCAGCAACCTATGTCGTTGCCCCCTGTTGAAGGAGAGACCTAAAAACCAGAGCTATTGAAAAGCCCCATGGAAACATCTGTGGGTTCTGAGATAAATTCACAGTGGGGCCAAGGGCTTGTGGTCCTCCCCCATCCTCTTTCCTGTTTCGCTATGGGGAACTAGCCTGCATTTTCACTAAGGATTTTTTTTAAACTTTTAAGAAGAAACACCAGAATTTTCCAAGCACAGGAAATCTGTATCCGCAACGGCATCCTCATAAAACCACCGAGAAGAAGTGGCTGAACCCCCGGTTTAGAGTGAAATCTCAGAGCAACCCGTGGGATTAGGGTGTTTTCGGCGTGGGGCGGCCGCTTACCTTGCTCCTCCAGGATGCCATTGGGCATCTTCTTGTCGCCGGCGCTCACCACGGCCTTGCGGTGCCGGCGGAACCTGCAAGACAAGGAGCCCGTGAGCGCCCCGAGCGCCGCGGGGCCGGGGCGCCCGTGCCCGCCGCGACCCACCACGTCAGCCGCGAGAAGCTTTTCCTGTTCATGCTGGAGGCCCCGGCGAGCGCGTGTGCGCGCTATATATATGCGCACACATATATATGTGCGTGACGCTGCGCATGCGCTCGGGGCCCGCGCGCGGCGCCTACCTGAAGAAGTAGGCGGCCAGCAGGAGGAAGACGATGAGGACCAGCAGCAGGATGAGCACGGAGGTGAGCAGGTCCTGCTGCAAGCCGCGCTCCTCCGTGGAGTCTGCGGGGGCAAACGCGGCCGCTCGCGTGCGCTCGGGCATCTGCACCAAGGCAGCGCGGCGGAACGGACCCAGATCCCTCCTGCCACCTGCATGCGCTGACCTCTCCAAGCATCTATAACACACGGTGAGCCAAAATCCCAGGCCAGAAGAGCTTTTCCCCCGTCTTCCAAACACCCTTCCAAGGTGTTTGGGTTTTAGGGTGTCAGCAACGTAGCAGGAGGGAAGAGGGTCCAAAGAGGAAATCGAGGAAGAAGTTATTTTTTAATCAGAGCGAATAGATCTAGTGCAAGGCTTTAAAATAAACACTGAGGTGCAACCCCAGGCAGGAGGTTTCAGCCAGACCGAGCTCACCCAAAAGCCCTTGGCAGGGACCTCACTGTGGGCTGTGCTACAAGATATGAAAACAAGAAGCAACGATGAACGTCTTACAAACTCACACCTCAGATTATTAAAAATTCTTATAACTAGCTTAAAATTACAGGTTTCAGGATGTTATTAGGAGTTTGGTTTTCTTCCACTTATGCAACACTTTAGGTTTCACTTTCATTACGCTCTCAGCAAGCTTTTAATTCCACTCAATATGTAACACGTTAAAGTCATAAAACAAATCTAAATCCAACAAACGAAACGATGAGCCTCAGCCTACAGCAAGATGCCAAATTTGCTTTTTTCAAGTAGTTTTGCTCTTCCAAAACTAAAGCAGTTTGTTTTTTAAATTATATTTATACATCCTTAACGAGCCCCAAAATCCCCACCGCTTGTAAGGGTTTTGCTACAGGCTGGCCGGGCACTGCAACACTGCCCATGCGTTTGCTGGGTATAAAAAGCTACTGCTATTTTTGTGCCCTCAAAGGAGAAGCACGGCTGGGGTTTAGCTAAACTGTGGGCAAGTGGAGCAGGAAGGGAGTTTGAGTAATGCAGATAACAGGAGCTCTGTAAAGAAGGGGAAAGAGAGGCAGTTTGGAGAGAAGAGGGACGAGGTTGCTCAAACAGCCCGTAAGGACAGGGAATAAATTCCATGGAGCTGTGTTATATCCTAGGAAAGGAGTTACCATGGTCAACAACGGTCCAGAGCAAGATAGGGCAATAAAATGTATGGAAACTGTCCATTGACATGGACAAAATGACAAAGTGGCCCTGGGCAAGCACAGGCTGCGGCAGGGAGCATCCATGAGGAGCAGCTCTGCAAGCTCCACATCCCTGCGCTCTGCACAGGGACCAGGAGCTGCAAAAAGAGGAAAAAGGGCAAAACAGGGAAAGTAAATAAATAAATAACTTTGTCCTACTAGTGAAGTCAGGAAATTTTAGCTTGAATATCTATTTCAGGATGCATTTTTGAATAGGAACTTTCATGATCTCTGCTGTGTCAAAACACAGGACTCTGGTGGGGGAGGAGGGGAAGAAGGGGACAACTAAATGTTTGAATCACCAGGGAGCCAAAAACCCCCTCATTTCATTGCAAAACACAAAATCCCCCAACTGTTTCAGAATAACTCAGGTTCCTTATACTGCAGCTTTGAGGCTACGCTGGAAAACAGCGATTCCTGACCAAAGGACTGGCCAAAAAACTGGCAGCCCCCAGGACATCCCGGAGAAGAGCTCCGATTCCTGCCGGAGCCCAGCTCCCACTTCCCTGGGTTTCTTTAATGCCCAGGCACCTCGTAAGGACGGGCGCCCTCCTCTGCGTCACCATCGCACCTCTCCCCCTCCTCTTCTGCAAGGAAATTAGTTACAAAACCACAAAAAGTCCCTCTTCCTCGTGCCCGGTTTTCGGCAGCCTCCTCAGGCCCGCACGGTACCCTCGTAAACCTGTACCTTCCATGGGGGCTGCATGGAATTCTGCACTGAATTCTGCAAGGAATTCTTGCATTATGCTAAAAAAGTAAGTGGAAAATTATCACCAGGCTAAGATTTTGGAGACTTAGAGGTGCAACTAGCTCCTTCCAATGCAACTGCCTCAACACCAAGTAGGACTTTAAGGGGAAAATCAAGCACAGACTCAAATTCTTTCTTTCTGTCAGTGTCAGCACATCCCCGTGACTCAACGGAGGCTGCGAAAGCCGATGTGGCCTGTGGGTCACCCCACCACGGGACACTTCCCACTGCTGCAACATGCATGGAAGGGTGGCCCACAACCCCACGGTTCTGCTTGCAGCCCCCGTAAATAACCATCGCTGGGGGCTTTTTGGGACCAAGATGAAGCATTGACCCTCCCAGCGCCTGGTCAAGGTGAAGGTCACCAGAGGGATGGCCACTGTCCCTGTCCTGCTCCCTCACTAAGCGCAGCTGGGGGCTCTTCCCATGCAAACCTCCTCTCCCGGGGATGCAGCACCACTTCCCCCGGCGCCCAGAGGTTCCTGCTTTCAGGGCAAATGAAGAGGAACCAGGATCAGAACCCGTGTCCGACCGCGACCTTCCCACCCGCCTCGCACCCAGGACTATCAGGAGCTCATTAATTAACACCCTGTTTCTATTTAAACAGCTAAAAACTTCATTTATTCACAGGTACGCAGCATTCTAATGGGACCTATAGTGCTTATTTAGCTACCTGCATCCATAAGGTTTCCCAGTGATGAAAACGGGTTATTCCCTCAACCCCATAGGTGTGGCATGCTGAGGACCACCTAAGATAACACTGAAGAGCAGAAAATGATCCACATAGACCCACCAGCTGCTCAGGTGCTTATTCACCACCCTTAAAATGATTTTTTTAATATATAAAATTATAAAACTGGGACTAGTCAACACAGATAAAGTGGTGCCGGCTCCCAGAGCCGCTGCCTGCAGCGGAACCTGCCACCGCTACATATTCCTATAACATCCCTGTATCCTTCAGATATCTGCGAAGACACCCACTAACTTACTGCGAGAACACTATTTAAAACAGCAGTAAAAGGGCAGGGAAAGCTGTTGCAATTTCTGTCCTTCCACCTCCCACCAATCCCAAAAACTAATCACCTCTGCACAGTTCTATTCCGGTAGTGGAAAAAATAGGCCTGTAAAGCGGGCTAGGAAAATGCCATGGAGTAAACGTTGAAGAAATTCCAAAATTTTGCAAGGAAGGATGCAAAGGGTTTATTTCTGCAACTCCTAGACTGCTTTCACATTTAAACTACATGGGAAGCATAAAAAAAATTAAATATTGTTTTGGTTCACTGGCTATTGAAAACATTAGCTAATCCCATCACCCTGGAACCCTTTTCGAGCAGCATTGTATTTCCAGTCTGGCCATAATCACTACAAAACAAACTTCTTCTCTTTCCCCCATACAGAAATGTTAATGTGCATTTAAATAATAAAGAAGGCTTTGATTTTTTTTAATCAGTTTAGTCCCACTAAGCAAACCTAACTGGTATCATCAAAAATAAAATTCAATTAAAATATGGCAGATAAGATTGCTTTTATCTGCATTATCATGTATTCATACATTCCGCACAATTCTAAGGTAACTTTTGAAGGCAAACAGCAGAAGAAATTGCTCTTTTATGAACAACAATATGAAGAAACTGCCTGTTTAGTTATTGTATTGAAAGTGATCCAGGAAGCAACACAAACACGAAGTCACTTCTCTCCCCGGCCCCTGCACTCGCACCCATGGGACAGCATCGGTACCGGTTCTTCCATTGCTCCGGTCCAGACAAGAACCATGGCCCGGAGCAATGCCAGACGCTGGGCTGTGCTTTAGTGGATTCATTTAATAGCAATTTCAGATTCAAAGCCTTAAGCGGGACACCACGGGGACGTGCATCACTGCTGCAGTCACTGCGAGGGCCTCCTGGCTCCTCCGAGGCCACGCTGAGGTTTGCCTAAGGACTGCAGCACACAGACGGATCTCGAGTGCTCCCTACAGCCTTAGGCTTTGCTTAAAGCAAGACCGGAATCATTGCAATTATCGAAAGGGAAAGAAAAAATAACCTCTTATGGGATGGGTAGTAGCAACAGTCAGCGCTGAAGCAGGAAACTCCTAAGTAAAGGAGGCCAACGGGGCCAACGAGCATCAGCTTCTCAACTTTGAAGGGGCACAGCTGGGTTTATGAAGGGTAAGAAGAAAGTACAAGTAAAACATATCATGCAAATGGAGAATATGATAGTAGGATGTCTTCATATCTCATGACTTAAATAAAACATCATTGGCCTTGAGGTAGCCCCCTCTATGGCTGCAATATGTTGGGAAGGAGCAGGGTCTTGGAGAGGAGGGAGCACGTGCAGCGCACCAGGGAGCAGAAGACTGTCAGGACTTCACCAAAACCAACCGTCCCGGTCAAGCCACGTACTTACTCGTTGTTGCTGTGGTTTTGGGCAACTCGGTTCCATTGGGTGGTAAAGCATGAACGAGCAGAAAACTAGCACAAAGCAGCAAGAGCGAGCAGGGATGGTCCATCCTGGATCTAGGAGCAAACAGAAGCGCTGGATTAATTTAAAGTCAAGTTTATATCTGTTTTCCTTCTTGTGTCAGAACAAGATCACAAGCAAAAGCAAGTGTTTATTTGAGATGAGTCTTAAAAGCTTTTTTGTACTCTGTTTTCACACTTAACTTTCATTTCTGATGCAGAGACAAAAAGGAAATGCATGCTGCACACATTGCAAATGCCTTAGAAAGGTTTTAAATCCCCAAGGAAAGGGAGAGCGTTCAGATCCTGCCCAGAGTGAGCAAGAAGCTTAATTTGGGAGCTCTGCTACTCCCACTGGCTCTACAGACGTGGACAGGTATATGTGCACAGGCTGACGTATGGATGGGAGATGCTTTTCCTGGGAATATGCCCCTGTCACAGGTCCCCAAGCTGCACAGCAGCTCACTGGAATTTGGCACATAGGGAGAAATTCCCATGTACGGAGACCAGGAAATGATGTGTCAGGTGCAGGGGATTCAAGCAGGAGCAGTGAAGCTGCTGCAGATCGGAAGCCATGAGGAAACAGCAGGACAAACTGAGCTTTATGTGGAGGGGGAAAAAAGAGTTGTTACTCATTAACTTTATATTTATCCAGTTGCTATTGCTTATCCGTGGTTGCCAGCTCGGCCACTGCTCGGTCTGCCTTGGTTTGGGAAACGCTCTTGGTAAAGCCGCCCCAAAGGGCGGCTGCTGCCCTGCATTCTGCACCCAGAAGGTGGCCCTCGCCGCTGCCAAACAAGTGCAAAGCGCCATAAAAACACACAGGGTAAAAAAATCCTGCCGCTTATCAACATTTAGGACATTCTAAAGTACTTATGTTCACTGGGAGATGGGATAATCCAGTGGGAAGGGTCTCCGGAGGCCCGGGAGTGCAGCAGGCTCCTGCGTGCCAGCACAAGGCCGATGGAATTCAGCCACTTGGCTCTGCTATCTCCAAACAACACACAATTTTGCAAAGAGAAACAATATCTTAAGAAAAATAAAGCTGAGAAATGTGTTTATATATGAATTATTTTCTCCTCTGTGCATTTTGCAGACGTCCGCCTCCGCACTGCCCAAACACACCAGCCGCTTCCAAAGCGGCTGCAGCTGCCGGCAGCAATCCCGAACGCTGCCAAGGGGGAAGAGCCTCCAAGTTCCCATGAAATTCACGTTAGCAGGGACCAGCGCGGTGCCAAGAGCCTTGCACCGGCGCCGCCCGACGCCAGAAGGCAGCACTTGCTCGCTCGATGCATCGCGTTTATCAGAACAGACACACGGAGAGCGGCTGCACGAGCGCTGGGATCCCGCTTCGCCTGAAGCCGTGAGAAAGCACCTTGTGCTTCTGCTCGTGAAAGAAAATAAGGGATCAAAACACACAGCAAGTTCTTGAGACTCGCCATGGCACCAAAGCAAATGCCAGAGTGCAAACTTTGTTTGTTTATAAAAAAACACTAAGGCAGTGCAAACAAAAACACACGCTATCGAAGAATCAGGAGGTCTAATGCCTTGATTAAAAAAAGCAATCAATCTCCAGGGGAAAAAATATAAGAAATACAGACTGGTAGAAAGGTCCTGCTAAGCAAGACACAGAGCCATGCACATTGAAAGAAGCCTCTTATAAAAAAACGGAAAAAAAGATGGGTATAACACACAAAACACACTCATTACTCATCTTTCACATGGCCCAAGGGCATCTTCAAACTGTGAAGCAAGTTCCAGCTTGCCTGGAAGGAGAAGTAGGAGCTGCTTTGATAGCTCCATGCAGATACAGGGCATTGCAGTCTCCTTATATCCTCAGGTCTTTATCTGGGGCTAGGCATGGGTACGTAGCTCACGTACTTAAGCTTTAACTCCTTAGGATAACATTTTCTTTTTTTATTATTATTTTGTAGTACAGGATTATTAGCTATTCTTCACGATCTCACACCTAAAAGGCTTTGAAATCCTCTTTGAAATTCCCATTCCAATCACAACTCTAAGTCTGCGCTGTTAAAGAAAGTAATTCCCCAATCCTAACAGCAAATTTCACAGCGTGACCGAAACGAAGAAATCACTGGAAAATTGCATAGCCGGCTCCAAGCCTGCCAAGGAGGCAGGGCAATAAGGGCTCAATGCAGCCTAACAAGCACCGTCTCCAAAGTCCTGCGGGAATGCGATGCCTTTGCAGGGCTCCACGCAGCATTCATGTTTGTTCCCACCACTCCTCCCACAGCACAAGGAGCTCCCCCAAAATATGCAGGAATTGCATTATTTTGGGGGCATTTCCATACGCCTGCAGCTGTGCTCCGTGGTACCGTGGTCACTACGTGGATTTTCTCAGCAAGCTGCACGCGTGCGCTAGGTCGGAGCAAAAACTCACCCGAGCTCCCACTAACACAGACACGGGTTGCTTTTCTAAAGCTTTAGTTTGTAGCTACGGTTATACCCCAAATTTTTGGAAAAGTAAGAAATATGAGGGCATTTCTAAGTTGGCGGATGCTGCATTTGCTCCCTGTTGCAATGGGAGCCGCAGCATCGTGACTTCCACCGTGCCAGAAGAACCAGAAATATTAGTGGCATCTCTGAAATCTACTCAAAAACTTTGGAACTCCCCAGTTTGGGAACCCAAGCCGCTGGTCACGTCCAGCACAAGCCCCTGCCTGAGCAACCCACCCTCTCCTGCACGGGGAGAGCTGGAGGGCTTCTCTCCTTCCTCTGCTGCTCCTGCCTCTCACCCACCAGCTCCCAAAGCACTAGTTCTGCCCAAACAGCCCTTCCAAAGCCAAGTCTAGACAACTAGACTTGTACCATTGCACGGTACCCATTTCAGTCGCCTACCTGGAGCGCATCCGTTCAACGTGGTGGTACATTGACCACGGGGCCACGTGCCACCGAGCTCTCCTAAGGAGCTCGGTCAACACGGGAGCCACCCACACGCTCTACCCAGCTAATATCCTCTATTAAATTAGCTGCCATTTCAGCTACTTTCTCTTTCATTATGTCGTTGGGCTTCCCTGCTGCATCCTACAGGCCCGTGAGAAGGTCACAAGCGGACCGCACGCCTTGCCCAGTTAGAGATTAACTCGACCTGCGTGTGACGTCCTTCCTGCTTGGGGTTTTACTGCCCCGTTATGTCACGGGGTGGTTACACTTGGGTGCTAAGGCACCTTCCAGGAAATTATTTGTCGTATTTACAAAAGCGCCTTAAAAAGCGGCATTCCTTTCCAGCACTGCTGCTCTTCCATGAAGCTGGAGAAACCCACTTAAGAGGTGCAGAGCAGCAAAACGCGCAAAACAAGGTATTTTTTACATGTAATGGTAAAGGCAACATCAAATATAGCAGTTATTCACAATAAATGAGGAGTATTTACTAGCACAAACTCTCATAATGGACCTCAAGTGCCAAAAGCGCTCCAATAAACGCGTGCCAGTTCTTACACACCCCTTCAATACTTCTTAAAGGTTTATTATATATTTCTCTTTATTATATTACTGTTTCAGTCTTTTTCCTAGAATTGTAGTTATGCTGAACGCCCTCTAAAACCTCCATCAACTCCTTCATCTCCATCCCAAAATGAACCAAGCCCATTTATATATATATATATATATATATATATATATATAATATATAAATATATATAAAAATATATATGTAAAAATGACCACTTTTACCATTTCCTTCCAGCTAACACACTCAGTTGCTGCAATGGTTTTTGCAATGCAAGAGAACACTGCACAAACCCACAGCGATGCTAATGAGAGAAACGACTTACAGAAAACCAGCGACATCCTCCAACTCCTGCTGGCCTCAAAGTTTATGAAACGGTTAATAGGGCTTTTCACATCACGTTAGCACTATCAGGAGTTAGTCGGATAATTTTTTAATCTAGGAAAGCTTATGAGAAAAGCCATAGCCAGCTTTAAAAAAAAGGAGAAAAACGAACATGTACAACAAAGCTCTATGAGACTATGTTGAATTATTTACTGCTTCCCCCGAGAGTTCAGGAAAGGACTAAGTTCATTAGCAGAGACAAGAGACTGACCAAGCACCAAGCAGCCTCTCCACTCTTCACTCCAGCAGCCCCTTCCCAAGAGTTTCTTGCACAATTTTATAGGAACAAACATTCGAACTTGCCCGATTTTAAAAACTCATTAATATCTTGCATAGTGCTAAACATTTGCCACAATTCATTATGCTCTGTGAGGTTTTTATGGGGAAGCTTATGAACGAGCCCCGAGATTTGCATTTTAATTTTGGTCTTTTTTTTTTCCCGAGTCGGCACCTTCTCCCAGGAGGCCTGTATTGAAAATTAAGTGACAAATTAGGGTCACCTTTCCCCGTGCCTTGTCAGCAAATCAATTTGTGCTGCCTTTCACATGGAGCTCATGCATAAATTAGGCCGTTTGCAATCGATTCGGAGAAGGAATCCGAGAGCAACGGAGTGAAACTCCAATAAAACCCACCGGTTAACCCGAGCAGTCGCCTTTTATCCCATCCCAGCGGCCCTGTTATCCCAGAGCTGCAAGAAAACCCATTGCTGTTCAGATGCTCCCTTCCCGCCAATCTTGGGGAATATTAGAAATATCGGAATAATATTAGAAGGGGCAGCACCCGCTGCATGGCCAATGCTCGGGCCCAAAAAAGAAGGCAACTTTCTACGGGAAAGTTCAACTTAAATTTGGAGTTTTCCACTTAAAACAGCTGCATACCACTGCAAAATTACTCATGGAAGCCACATACTCTTAAATAATAATAATAATAATAATAATAATTAATAATAATAATAATAAAGTGAATTGATCTGAACTAAAGTGTAATGGCACAGCCGCTCTCTGCTCAACAGGCAGCCAAGCAATCAGCATGGCAAAACTTCCCGTATCCATCAGGTGTTTTCACTTGGTTTAAACAATGCTGCAAACTGGCAACAAACCTGTTAAAGAGGAAAAACAAAAGCAAAACAAAAAATACAAAAAGCTTTTAGAAAAAGAAGAAGAAGAAAAAAGGATGGACCTCAGAAAAAAGAGGAAGGAGAAGTTGGCCACTTGCTGTGGGGCTTGACGCTGAGACACGCAACGCCTTCGCCGTGGGAGAAGGAACTGCCTCCGCTTCCCCAGCTGACCGGGCTGCAGCTCTGCTTTCACTGCATTTACTCAGATGTCATGGGAAAAGGGACGGGAGCCCCGAGGGGAAGTTTGAAACAGCCCTCGGGAAGCGGCTGGCACAGGTGCAGCCCCTCCGCTCTCCAAACTCTGCTTTTATGGGCACCTTTTGCTCAAAACGCACCAACTGAGCCCAAACACTGTTGGGCTGGGTTCCGTCCAGCGTCCAACTCACACTTGGGCAAGCAGCTCTCGCTCCAGCTGCAAAGTATCCTGCCAGTTTGAGGCCATTCCGGATAAATCCACCTGGAAAACCACTGATTTCCTCCCAGCAAAGGAAAAAGTAGTGCAACATGGCACAAGCGCTCAGAAAAAGCCCAGTTCTGTAGTACATTCCCTACTGTTATTTCCTAGTGCAATTTGCAACAGAACAAGAGGATGCTTCTTTGCATGGTGATGCCTGAGCTTGCCCAGGGACTCGGTTCAAATCGGGCACTTGGGGCTTAAATCAGTCACCTTTTCTCTACAGAGAATAGTAGGACCCTGGTGCACTGAAAATAAACGTTTTATGAACAAACCTATCCGGTTAGCTTTAAAATAGAGCTGCTCTTGGATCTGCAGACAAGAGCACTGTGCAACGGGACTGGGAAACAGCTCGGAGGAAGAGCAGGTGACGCTAGGAAAGTAACGCCATGAGCAGCACTAAAAGCTTGGAAACACACTGCACAGCTTGGATGGCTTTCGCCATGCTCACCATCACCGAAGGGCGCAGGCGTTCCTTAGCAAGAGCTGCCCCATCAAGCCTGCAAGCTTGCAAAAATCTCCAAATTAAGCAAAAAGATAAAAAAAAAAATATGAAAGGATGAAGTTTGTCACAAGTTGGATGCGTTTTTGTTAACGCCGCGGGTTGCATGGAGTTAGGCTTCAGGCAAGAAGCTGCAGGCTGGGGAGCAACACGAGGGTGTCCCGAGAGCAGGGAGAGCAGAGCCCGCTCCTGGTGCTGGGGGAATCCTTTGGGAATGCGGGGGGAAGCCTCAGCTCCATGCGGCACCCCCTGCAAGACGGTCCCTGCACCGGGACATGTCACCTACCGCGCGGCCAGGCTCCCTCCGCGCCGGCATCTCCGTCCCCACGGGGAAGCGAGCGGCTTCCGCGCGGCCCCGGCCGGCGAGCGCCACGGTGACCCAACACAGGAAGCCCTTCAGACGACACCAGAGGGTTCCTTGCTGGGTTTTCTTTTTTTATTTGCCACTGAGCACGCTACTTCTGCTTCGACTACGCAAGATTTGCTGCAACGTTGTCCCGAAGCTGCTACAAGGCTGTAGGGTCAGCTTTTTTATCTTTAAAAATCATCACCGTTTTGCACGTTTCGTGGACAGAGATGGGACAGGCAGGTCTTTGTTTGAACCCAAGGCCTCTGGGGAGGCCCTTGGTGCAGGGGGGCACCACCTGAACAAAGTCCTCCGAGGTCCACGTGCAAGAGGCAACGAGGACGAGTGTGTCACAGCGTGTGACCAGCGTGTCACATGTGCCCACGACGGAGAAGATGCTCCCCTGGCCAAGGACCAGACTGCAGGAAAAGCAGATTTACCTCTGCAGTCAGCTCTGCAATGGTAATTTAACTATTCTGCTAGAAACTACGNGTAGGGTCACCTTTTTTATCTTTAAAATCATCACCTTTCTGTACTTTTCCGGACAGAGATGGGGCAGGCGCGCAGGTCTGCAAGAATCCAAGGAGTCCCCTGGGGAGACACTTGGTGCAGGGGGCACCACCTGAACAAAGTCCTCCGAGGTCCACGTGCAAGAGGCAACGAGGACGAGTGTGTCACAGCGTGTGACCAGCGTGTCACATGTGCCCACGACGGAGAAGATGCTCCCCTGGCCAAGGACCAGACTGCAGGAAAAGCAGATTTACCTCTGCAGTCAGCTCTGCAATGGTAATTTAACTATTCTGCTAGAAACTACGAGCAGGAATGTAACACCACAGCAAGGAAACGTTCTCCAGAAGTGTACTGTGCACTAAAGCCTGGAGTATATTTAAAGTGCAATTAACATGCTCAGAAAATATTGCACAGACAATTAAAATGTTCAGAAAATATTGCACAGACCAATAATCTTGTGCTACTACAAAAATACATACGTATGCAGGACCCACTGAAGTCCTGCTAGCAAGAACTAGCTGGCTAAAAGATATAAACTGAGGGTCTTTTAATCCTCTTTCAAAACTATTTTTACAACGAATCCCTCTGCAACCCCATCTCCACCCACGAGGAGCTGCTGCGTATGGAGCATCTTCAGCATGAGGAGCTTTGCTAACTCGAAAAATTACTTACAACTGTAATTCGTACACTAAGAGCAAACCCATGCTCACAAAAGCCCATTTGACTTCTATAATTAATCTGCCCATAAGCTGTACATTTTCACACAAAAAGCTTCGGACTGAAGCCTTTATGCATCAAGAAGCACACAGATAATTCTTCTTTCTTCTGTCCACTGCCTTTATATGGATTTTAATTTTTCCTTCTGTATGATAATATAGATTCTTCTCCTGCAGCATTACTGAATTTTTCTTTTTTTTGACCTCTTCTGAATTAATTTCAGAATCCATTTTCCATCATTAATAATTTCCACCTGGGTTTAATTTGCCTCATTTCACGCTGGGTCCTCCTGGATCAATCAACGCGCTCCTCATCACCGTAACCCCACGATGCAGAGACTGCCTTGCTCAACCCAGAGACCAGCACGAGGTGCTGAACACAGCGTCACTCCTGCAAAAATTCAGGTTGTCCCTCCCCGAGTCCATAATTCACTCTGCAGGACTCGGAGGATGTGGTTAAGGGCTCTGATGGTCCCCTTGGTCCCCCTGCCAGGTCATTCTGTGCTCAAACCCAGCCTTGCTCCGTGAGCATCAAGCTCACCTTCTATTCATTCCATCCCAAAGGCAACCCCAAAGCTGCTCTTTTCTGCTCCAGGAAATCTCACTTCTTCCTTGGTGGCTGAAAACCTCTTCCCCGGCAGTATCGCTTCCTGAAATTACTGAATAACTCAGTTTTCACATCTGCAAATGCTTTATGAGCAGCACCCTGCAGTCTGGCACAGGACTGACCACCTTCTCCTCCAGTGATGACAGAAAACCAGCCAAAATCCTGTTCCTCTTTGGAATCAGCCACATAGAGCAAGTCCCTGGTCGGGTCTGCAAGAGAGACCCAGGAAAAAATCAGAGAGATCAGAAAACAAACCCAAATACTACTTTAGAGCACACCAAAACTGCTGATAGCATCTCAAGAGTGGAGAAGAAAGTGTATTTCTCTACTAGCAGGTACGGGAGCGTTAAGAAAACTTCAGCTTTCACAGCCACAGAAGGATCTGCTCCAAAACAGTCACTCAAAAAAATTAACGCAAACTTGGTATAATACTAAATCTAACCAAGTACACTTTAAATGTGTCCCGCTCCTTCACGCTAAGCACGCATTACTAAAATACTAACATCCAAAGTAAAGATGGGTTGCAGAAACGATGCCACGAGGACAGAGCAGGGACCACGCAGCTTGGACGGGCTCTGCAGCCTCCAAACCTCTCCCAGCCTCAAGGGTTAAGATCGAGATCGCGTTTATTTAAATCCTCCCCTCCCTTTATGGAATAGTTATCAGGTAAACATGTATTTAGGTCACCGGCTTCCCCAAAGTGTGCTACTTACCCAAAATACAGGCATCTCTCTGGAAAAGCTCCTGCATTTCTTGAGAAATTATATTCGTAGATCCAGCAAGCAAGAACATGCTATTTATTTCGCTCTCATGGTTATTTTTTTTTTTAAGTATTTAGATCAAATTTTACTCTCTCAAATGCCACATAAATATAAGGAGCGTCCTTTAATCTAGAAATAGGTTCTCTGGTCATCTGTGATATTTATTACGAACTAATAATACCACAACTTCTGAGGCAAAATTCCTGCGGAAAAGCTCAAGGAAACACAGTACCAACCACGGCTATGCACTGCTGCTTGAAATAACAGGTTTTATGCCACAAATTTTAGGTTTGGGAAATCCAGTTAGGAGCTAGAGACTTTGTAGTGGCAGAAGTGCAATGTTATATGGCTTTAGGGAAAAAGCAGGCTATCTTTTCCTAAATATGCACAATGACAATAGCAAAATCCTCAGAATTTAGGTCCCCAGGAACATGCTTCATCTATTGTAGACCTCCCAAAATAGTGATTTCTAGGCTCTTTCTTACTTTTGACTATTTAGTTAATGTTTCTATTTCAGCCCACTATATTACACATCCATAAAGATCATAGTACAAACACTACTGGCCTATTTGGACATCTAAGAGCTGGTTTGGGGCATTTTTAAGGTTTTTATTGTGCAACAGCAGCCCTCGCAGCTTGCAAATACCATGGATTTAGCCCCGCTTTTCCCTTACAGCTTAAGTGCAGAAGCAACCCACTGCCCAGGCCCATGCTCTGCTCACAGCTTCTAAATACCACCGAAAACTCAAAATCTGATTTATTCCAAATAAGCAAATTTATTAAACCACAATAAATATTTGCATGCACCCATNAGCAGCCCTTGCAGCTTGCAAATACCATGGATCTTGCCCCACTTTTCCCTTCCAGCCTAACTGCAGGAGCAACCCACTGGTCACAGCTTCTAAATACCAATGAAAATTCAAAATCTGATTTATTCCAAATAAGCAAATTTATTAAACCACAATAAATATTTGCATGCACCCATGGCCATGGCCAGATTTTCAATACCAGCCTCTTCTGCAATAATGCAGCTCAATGCAGCTGCAAAATGCTAAAATGCAAGGGAGAGCTGAAGCCCAGCTTGTAACACTGACCACCCAAAGGGAAAGCTGGATACAACAGAGATGCGAAAGCAGATTTAAATGTATAGTGGGATTAAATTAATATAAATTAAATTAAATATAGAGTGGGATTGCTCATTCCAGCAGCATTCAACTGAAGTGCAGAGGAGGCAACTCCAGCCTCCCAGAGGAGGGGATTCTAGGATGAAGCGTCTGCGCACGGAGCTTTCCCTAAATACATTCCTGTGTACAAGTTTCCCCACACAGCCCATAAATTCTTAAGGCATGAGTGTATTTAAAGCCATTCAACCCCCCAGAGAAGGCTGGCAGGGAACAACTGGGTTTTCTTAATGCTCCACTACAAATTATTTCTAGGGAAGAGGATTACACGGAGCGCTATTAAGCAGAGAATTTCTTGGAACGGTGCTTTCCTTAGGAGCTGTCGTTATGAATATTGCAAATCTTAAAGACTTGAAGAGATCTAATTCAGAGACCTCAGCCCTTGTCCCCTCCGCTCTGCCCATCGTCACCTTCCCCATCGTCCCAGCCCTACTCTGCCCTCAGAGGCTGCTTCCTTTCAGCTTGTTTGTTTGCATTCGGGGGAAAAAAAAAGAAAAAAATACACATTTCCATCACAGATAAGCAGAAGGAAGGCTGGAAGATGCCAGTGGCTTCCTTTGATCGGAGAGGTTTACGCCTGAACTTTATTTTCCTTCCTGGATATTGATGTCCTGTTGGCTCAGGAATCCTTCTCCTAAGGTCCACGCATGGGGCTGAGACCTTCTCTTTAATCACAAGTGCAGCAAGAAATAACCACTCTTCCATTGAGGTCATTTCAGCTAAGCTCTGCTCCGACTCATCTTTTGACTTTTTCTAAGACGCGTCCTCCTACAGAAAGGAGAAATATTTAAAACACACAAAGTTGCCCCAAAGAAACACAACAGACCTCAAAATACTGCCAGACCAAGCACAGCTCCCTGTTGAATTGCAATATTCCTCACGCACCGCATGGGCATCACGGAGCAAGCAGCAGATTTAAAGGTCCCTGCCAAAACGCACACGCGGGTGTGGAAGGATGGATTCCTGCTCCATTGCTTCACTCGAGTGAAAACCAGCTGGAAAACAAAGTGCTTACAGATAAACAGCTGCCAACGAACACTTTCCCAAGGCAGGTGCCCTCCTCTTTTCCTGGATTTCTGTTTTTCTTTATACAACTATAATCTTCAATTCCGTTTAATCACCGTGAAAGACACGGTTTGGGGGAAAGCGAGTGAGTTTATGTTCGGGAAGAGGGAGGCACAGCAGTGAGCAGGGGAAAGGCAGAGGAACGTCACCTAAATGAGGACAAGGGAGCGCGTTTCCCTGCCGCTCGGGAAGACACACGGAGCTAATCCGGGTGCCTGTGGCTGGAGCAGCAGGGAGCTGCTGCAGGAAACCCTGACTCTTCCCTCAGAACTCGGGAATCTCTTCTGCCTGGAGGGCGAATCTGTCAGGGAAAAACTATTTCAAGTGTGCCCACATTTAAATTACTTAACTCTATCATTCTAATTGCAATTTAATTCAAAGCATGGCAAAACTGCAGAAGTTTTGAATGCATCTGCTGCCACATGACATTTGGATGCATCCAACATTCGGACATGCCTGTATTTAACATGTGCATGGACTTATGGAAATATTACCATGTTGTGGAAAGCAATGCAATAGCTGCATGCTTACAGCAATGAAAATAGTTAGGTACTTTTAATACTTCTAATACTTTTCTATCCTATTGTCAGCAATGGGAGGATTATAGTGCTTTTCTATCACTGCTTTCCTAACCAACAGACAAGATATATTTAATGAAATTCTACATAGAGATGCAATGAGGCCCTTGAAACTGCACTGCACAAGCTCAAAACACACTGAGTTCTCATAAAATAAAGCAGTAGTTTGATTTGTTTGGGTATTACTTGCGCAAGAGCAAAGGCTGAACCTCTATGACAGAACACAAGACCCAAGAAAGTCACATCTCACATTAAAACCAGTGACCAAATTGCCTTTATTGCAAAGCAAGAGTCACTTAACTACTAACAACTAAAAATATTTAGATATAGAGAATCAGGAGATTTGGTAAATCATGGTTTGACTAACAGAGTCGCGATGATATTTAGAAATGATAGGACAGATTGTGTCTATACATCATTTGATCATTAAGGTTTATCTATACATTCAGGAAAAAAAA
>VWPW01031433.1:0-16412 GCA_013389825.1 Crypturellus undulatus
TAGGCATTCTATGATTCTATGATCTAACGTGTAGGGCTCTCAAAAGGATCTTGATGTAAGTGCTTGGACAGCCTATACATTGTTTGAAGTCTTCATAGCCCAGTTATGAGCTGTGCCCCTGGTATTGCACACCTGGGACCGGCACTTGGCTTCAGGGAGTTTGTCAGGCAGTGCTTGTATTGCCCAAACCATCAATAAAATCTAAAAGCTCTGCTGAGGTTACCACAATTCTCCCCCTCATCATTTAGGGCTTGCTTCTGCCCACACTCGCTTCTGAATGATCATAAGTTGCTTCTATAATTAAGCTTATTGCAGGCTTGCTATGGTGACACGGTATCTTGTGCTGTGTCTGAGGCTGCAACCAAGCTGGAATTTTGCTACAAAGAAAATTTTGCTGATTTTGGGCAGGTGCTGAAGGCTCAGAGGGAGTGAAATCCTTCTGCAGTCGTTCTGTCACGCTGCTCGGAGCAGTGTCACAGTGGATGTGCAGAGCTTAATAACATGATCATCTTTCTTTCTACTTGTACTAATTAATAATGATGTGTCAACAATTTTCAGGCTTTTATGATTAACACCAGGTTTAAAAGAAGATCATAACCGTGTCTGAGCTGCAGTGCACAGATGCAGGCAGACAGGCTGCAATAAATGTTAGATGATCTAGGTTTTGTGGATTATTTTTTAAGTGTTTATTTCCTGGTTATGAAGGTTACAGACTTAATCCTCTTTTCTTCCCACCTGCCCCAACTGATCCTATCTAATTCAGGGGAGAACAAGGACATTTGCTTTATCAGATGAATGACTGCTTTGTGGTGAGATTGCCTGTCCTCTAAACTTCATGTTATTTTATAAATCGTCTCCTTGACGTGTTGTAAGGGGGACCTGGAAGCTGAGGTGTTGGTGGCTCTAACTTTCAGATCCGTGGAGCTTGACATGGAGCAGGGGCTGTCTGGGCACTCAGGTGGCCCTTAAGGAAACCCTTGATGTACCAGTGACTTTCTCCCAGAGCAAATTAAGAGTTGGACAGACTGTGGGTGCCACTGCTGAGTAAGGGCTTTTCCAGATTCAGGCTTGAATTTCAAAACTCTGTTGTTTGGTGTCAAATGCCTTCATAGGCTTTAGATTCTATAGGTATGATTTATTGCTATAGGAAATGTCTACTCGGAGCTCCCTGCTTTCCAGAGGTATCCACCTGCCTTTTGAGGTCTCATATAACTCCTCTCAGAAGGCAAAGGCCTAGGTAGTGCTCATGAGCTAGTTTGCAAGGGCATATGGTATGCTCTTGTATGTGCTGGCCCGTATTTAATAGTACCAATGAGCCATTTTGCTCCATAAAAGATGATGATGATGGAGATCAAAGGAATGGGAGGTCTTCAGTGTCCTTTATTCATAGAATCAGTATGGATGGAAAAGACCTTCAAGATTGAGTCCAACTGTAAACTCTTCAATATCATACCTGCTAAACTATGTCTTTAAGTGTCTTATCTACACATTTCTTGAACACTATCAGGGACGGTGACTCCACCACTTCCCAAGTTTAGGATAACTGTTCAGCTTCCAAACATCAGAGAACCCCTTGAAGATGGCTCCCCTGCTCTTCCATTTCCCCTTCTTTACCATCTGCTTTTCTCCCTTCCTCGGAATAACATCATCCTCAGCGACATAAGGATAATCTTTTTGACAGGAGCTCTGCCAGCTGAGCCACTCTCAGAAAAGCTCCTTTCTGCTCCTCCAGCAGGGACCACCTGCCTGTCTGAAACTGGAGCTTTTTTTCCTCTCTCTGTGTGAAGAAGACCCCAGAGCGAAGCAGCACAGGCTGGGGCACAGCTTGGGTCCCCGGGTGGTGGCAATGGCCTCCCTGGCTGCTGGCCTTCCCGCTGAGCGAGCCCGCTCCGTGGTGCGCTGTGCTGGATACTGATGGGGCAATCGGCACATAAGCTGCTAATTAAAATATAAGCATACCGCAGTGAGAAGGTGCTTGTGCAGCAGACCTTTAAATGCTCCATTTGCATAGCTGATGAGAGAGGGTTAATATGTCTACAGTGACTCGGGGCTTTCTGCATGGAAACCCATGGGCTTCCATCGTCCTTGTGGCCCTGTGCACCCATAAAGGATGTTCTGCTGCCACCAGGGTCCATCCCAGGGGCTCCTGCCCCTGCAGCAGAGCTGGAGTTAGGTCTATAGTTGTGTCTCAAGGAGTGGATTGTCACATCTAGGACTTCGGCATCATTTTTATTTGCTGAAGGAGTGATCTTCCAATTGCTGCGTATTCAGTGGCTGCCCATGGCCATTGGTTAACCCGATGAGTCGGCGGGCAATGATTCTAGGGGCTGGTCAGAATGTCTCTTTTTACCGCAATAAACTTGCTCATGGACCAGCTGATGAATGGGCCTTTCGTGGCAGAGGAGGCTATCTCCAACCCAATGAATCCATGTCGGGATGTGGTGAGCTGGCAGCAAAGCGGATCCAGCCAAAGACATAAACCTGTCCAAAGACATAAACAACATTGTGCCCCGAAGTCCTGCTTTTGACAACGTCCTGTGTTATTGATTAAGCACTGGTGAACCATAAAGTAGTGTAATGGCAGGGACCTGGCTGCCAAAGGAAGCCACTAAAGAGCCGCCTTTTTCTACTTCTGATCCTCAAGGGCGAGAATAAAAGTTTAGAATTGAGCTGGAATTCATTTGTATAATAATGTTTTTTGACGACTCACAAAGGTTATTTTATGATTAGCCGTCTAATTACAAAATGGCCAGCGACTCCGTCTTATCCAAATCTGCATCAGCTAAATTATGAAATGCCCTTGTTCTATGTAAATGTGGGAAATATTGCTTCCCTAACCTCCCAACCTCGCTGTCTGTCAAAACGTCTGGCACGGAGCATAAATCTTAGGGCAGTGCCAGAGTTTGATTCAGCTCTGAATAAAATGGGATGAATTAATTCTGCAATAGCATCGAGCGCACGGCGAGGAGCGGGGAGCGCTGCGGGAGCTCGACGGGGCTGCTCCATCCCGGTGGAGCTGCTGGGTGCCTGGATGACTCTGGAGGAGCCCCTGGGTGATATCCCAGTGCTCCGATGGGGGCGGTGCTGGAGGAGGAGCTGAAACTGCTGTAACTTTGGAAATTTGGGGGAAAAAGATGCCACGGGTATAAAGGGAGCATCAGAGCAGAGCACAGCGATCACGGCATGGTGTGTCTGACCCTTAGCTCTCTCCCTGGCCAACCTAGAGCATGACTAGTCATATTTATCAATGTGGTGGGAGAAGACTCAATATGGCCCTTTTTCACATTATTTTGAAGGCCTGGGCTCCAGTTACTAAGAAAAAGTGTCTGGAAATACTTGTGTATCAGAGAGAGAAAGCAAGTGTGTGAGCACAGAGACCTGTGTTCAGACCTGTGTTCATGGAGATGCTGAGAGGTGCCATATTCCTGGAATTGATATCCAGGGAGCTTTTCCATACTCATCCCAAGACTCAGCTGTAGTTGGTGTGAAAATACTTAAAGACACTGAGTTTATGTATATACCCCTTTTTACTTGGAAAAAGATGCAAGTTTACAGCGCTTAAATATATATATATATATATATATATTTTCCTATTTGACAAATAAATGAGGCAAAAGACATTGTTAATTCAGACTTCTGGTTAAAACCCTCTAAAACTGAACTTCTTGGCTACTCCGGGGAGAGGACTTTCCCTCAAACACTGCNAAGCATATCCCAAGACTCAGCTGTAGTTGGCATGGAAATACTTAGAGACACTGAGTTTATGTATATAGCCCTTTTTTGCTTGGAANTCCCAAGACTCAGCTGTAGTTGGTGTGAAAATACTTAAAGACACTGAGTTTATGTATATACCCCTTTTTACTTGGAAAAAGATGCAAGTTTACAGCGCTTAAATATATATATATATATATATATATTTTCCTATTTGACAAATAAATGAGGCAAAAGACATTGTTAATTCAGACTTCTGGTTAAAACCCTCTAAAACTGAACTTCTTGGCTACTCCGGGGAGAGGACTTTCCCTCAAACACTGCAGCTTCTCGCAGCGCTGCAGAGGATAAACCCTGAAATAAAGTAGTGCAAGGCAGCTGGTTCCTGCAGAGCAGACCCCTCTCCGGGTCCTGCTTTGGTGCCTTCTCCCTGCCAGCTTCAGATCACTCCTTCAGATAACTTTTAATTAGCGCTGGGTGTTTTTTCCTTTAATGGCACGAAGCGGGTTCTGCCATTTGAAACTTAGCGTGTGAAACGGCAACTTAAATGCATATATTTAATGTGGGGGATTAGATATTACGTAACAGCCTGGTGCTAATATTAAAACTTTAATACAATATAAATGTCAGAATGCGTCATAAGGGTAAAGTCGAAATAAAATGTATTTACCTTGTTATTTCACTTACAACAGCAAAAGATTTTCAAGTCAAAGCAGATTTCCTTTCTCTTTTCAGCCTAAGTTCAAATTATTTATTTATTTGTTTTTGTTCTACTGGCAATCCTTCCACTAAAGCTTTTTCTCCTGCGGCTTCCAGCTCGCGCGGGGCAGCGGCGGGAGCGCCTGTCTCCTGGACGGATCATTCCCCGCTTTGCCCCCTCTCCTGTCCCCAGGACCCCTCCGTGTTTACAGCTTGTGCGATGGGAAGCCCCCGTGCTGGGGAACCCCGTGGGACGCCTTTGCTGGCGCTGCCTCTGCCCTGGCCGGGCTCTCGGTGGCCTCGACCGTGACATCTGTGGTGACATTCGTGATGGCCCACAGCCAGGGACCAGAAATCAAGCGCGCTGCTCCCTATTTCCTGCCTTTCACTTTAATCTTCATATCCATCTCCCTCCTTTTGAAGCGGGAGCAGATGAAAGCGCCCGCCGCTCGCATCAAACTCTTTCCACGCACCGTAAAGGGGATGTATTTTTTGCTTTATGGTTTGCTTTGAAAGAAACACTGGCAAAATGAACTAGGAAGGCAGAAAAAGAGAGCCCGGTTAGTTTAGCAGCATTTACAGTGTCAGAAATTTGCACTCCAAAGTAATTCTGATGTGGATGCTTGGAAAGGCTGTGCACAGCCGCAGTGCTGCGCCGTGCTCCCGCTCCCCTCTGCTTGCCCGGGATGGTCACAAACTGCCCCAAATTACCCCTTCTCCTTGAAAGAAGTCGCAGGGCTCCTCTGGTGCAAGCAGGAGCATCGTGTGCCTTTTGCTGTGTAGGGGTTGCGATAACCTGGGGTTTGGGTTGACCCGTGCAAGGTTGGCCGCTCGCTGCCTTTTTAAACGAGCGCCAAGCTCGCCCGCATCCGTGCCCACAGCCCGGGGCTGGAAATGGAGCCGCAGTCACTGTGTCCCGTGCGATGGCTTCGTGAGGCAGGCAGAGTCTGTGCGGTGCCTTAGCTTGAGGATTAGCAGAGATTTCCATTTCCAGAGCTGGTTGGTCTTCCTTGGGATGTGCTCTGCTGCTCAGCACGATGCTGGGCAGATGCTTGATGTAGTTTCAAGTCAAGCTGATGTGTTGGATGCTGCCCAGCCCGAGCAACCAGGGCTCATGTACTAGCTGCTCTAGTGCCTCTGTGCCGTTGCCTCTGCTGCTACCAGTTTATTTCGGCGCTGATGCTGGTAATGTCTAGATGGTCCCATTCGTGCTGGCTAAGGAAGGTCTGGGTAAAAACCCTGCAGCTGGGGTGTGGGGGAGCATGGGGAGCTCCCTGGTGGGGTCCATGGTGGGGACGAGATGTAGTGAGCACCCGACCCGCTGCATTACCCAGCTCTGCTCCCCATGAGGCTCCCCGTGCTGCTGCTTCGCTGCCATCGGCGCAGATGCAGCATCTCCAGCACAAGCCGATGCCTCGGGGGTGGCGGCTGCTGAGCTGATGAGAAATCTGCCTTTAAATTGGAGGAATTTGTAAGTGCGCCGTGCTGGATTTGTAGGGAAACGCTATTGAGCTGTTGTGCTATTGATTTAGGCATTTGCTCGGGGTTTGCAGTCTCTCTCCTCTTCCTTTTGTTTGGTTTGGGGCTCTGCTGGTGAGTATTGACAGAAGCTCTTCAATTATTTCCAAGAGAAGGAGGCAGCATCAGCGCGGCCGCTGCGGAGCAGGTCCCAGCGGGAAGGGCTTGGAGCAGCGGGATGAAACCCATTCCCACGGCTCCAACACGGCACAGTCGGGACATCGGCAGAGAAATCCACTCTTTTCCTCCTCCCTCTGGCAGGTTGATAGGGGATGGAGGACTTGTGCAAAAACCTCTTCCCAGCATCAGGGGAACAGGTTGCCTCAGGGGAACACAGCACTTGAAGTGGAGGCGGTTTTAGGAAACTTCCCACTTTTTGCACCTCTCGGGCCACCCCTTAGAGGTGACTGATGCCCCAGACTGAGTTGCTAAGGGAGATGGGGAGAAACAGTGGTGGGTGAGAGCACAGTATGTGCACTGTGTTCTGCATGGCAAACCTCGCTGGCCCCTCTGCTCTTTTTAATTCTGGTGCTCATCATGGCTGTGGTTCCTCATGCCTTCGATTGAAGCATCTGGTCTGCTTGAATCCTGCTTGTGGCAGTGTGTTGCAGAAGTTAGAGACACATTATGTGAAACAGCATCAAAATATAAAAGAAAAGAAACTTCCCTATGTCATTTTAACCTCTGCTGGCCGCACCGGCCAGGCTGGCTGCAAGCAATGCCATGGAGGGGACCTGATTGCAGGGACGTCCCTCCTGCTCGCTCTCCTTGCCTTGCAGCCGGCACTCTGGGCCTTGCCATGTGTCTGCTCAATAGCTGAGCACAGGACAGGGGCTGCAGCATCTGTCCTTCACCTGATAATTATTAATTATTATTTTTTTTCAATTTTGGGTTGAGCTTCTTTCCACCCCCTGATGGTCGGTGCCGGCTGGTGGGTGAGAAGCATCCACGCAGATTGGGAGATTTAGGGAGTTGGTAGCAGCAGGGACTTTGGAGAGGTTTGTTAACTCAGCAGACGGAGGAAATCCAAAGCTGGGTATGGCTGGGCGGATGCGGTGGGAATTTGGGACACATTGGCTACCGAGTGCATCCAGCATCCCTGGAAAACTGCCAGGATGTAACTGTCCCCTTCCTGCCTGGCTCAAGCCTTGGCGGGAGGTGACGGAGCATCCTTAACTCATTTCCTCCGCTCCCGCCAGGGTGCCGAGCAGGGCTGCAGCGAGCCCTCCCGGATCGAATGCCGCTATCGATCGTGGCTTTGATTCCTGCTGTTTTATTTACCTGTTCGGTAATCGTTTGCTTAATAAAACCCTGCGTCGCTGATCACCAAGGCGTAGAGCCGTTTGATTTCCAATCCCTTCCCCAGCTCCAAAGTCACCGGAGCTCTGGTGCTTCCTTGAAGGACGGCGGGGGCGGCAGCCTGTTCGCAGCAGCAGCGCCTCACTAGTGCCCCAGAATAGGCACAAAAACTTGCAGAATACGCATAAAACCTCTGCAGTTCCATGATGCGCTGGTGCATCTAGCTGGGCAAAGGGCTTCCCAGCTCACTGCTCATCTAAACACAAAAATAGAACTTAAGCCAGAGTGTTTCAAGGTGAGAAAGGCAATATTTTTTCCCTTTTTTGTTTTCTGCATTTGTACGGCACCCAGCACACCAGGTCCCTGCCTTTGGGACCTGTAGGCCAGCCAGCTACAGAAATACAGGACAATATTAATAACAGTGAGCAAGCGCGGAGCTCCCAGCTGCAGCCACGCTGCGGGTTGTCAGGAAGTGACAATTCTGCAGCAACCTCCGCGCAAGATTAGAAAGTGTTTGGAAATTGTCCCCCTGAGTCTTTAACTAAGAGCGGACAGTATGCAAATACAGTTAGTTAATCATGGCAAAATAGGACAAGGTTCCTAGGGACAGCAGGCGGTTCTATTCTTTCAGCGTGCAGGCTCCTTGCTCTTAAATACGGTTAAGAGAACTCCATAGTTTTGGAAAAGAGAATAAAAAAATAAAAGCGAAAGGTGAGTGCTGTGCTTGGTGGGCACAACTGGAGACCTTGGTCTTGCTGGGGTGGCAGCAGGGACCGTGTGGCTGTGTCGAGCCTCGTCACACGGTGCCATTGGGGCGAATGCAGGGGGTTTGCGCCTGTTGTGGGGCTGTAGCCACTGCTCTGGGTCTGTGGGACTTGGGGTGAGTTTGGAGCAAGGAGCGTTGATTCCTGTGTTGTGTGATGGGCCCTGCCATGGGAGGGGAGGAAGGGGGTCTACTCCCCCCTGCACTCTGCTAAAGTCAAACACTGGGTAATTTTTCATCAGTCTTTTGTGTTTCCCTGAACGTCCTATCAGTGCAAAATGTCCACGTTCATCATTTTTAGTCTAATCTGGGCTGAGAACACAATGCTGAAATACTCCTGTGACCTGCGGCGGTGTTTAACCAGCGCTATTAATACCTCCACATGCACGTTAACAGCCAGGCTGCTTTCTGAGGCTCCGTCCCTGCTGCCGCTGCCCCGCAGCCACGCGGCTCCCTGTCACCGCTGCCCGGGCAGCACCACGGTGTTTGGGTAGGTGCTCGAGGGGAAGGTGGCCGGGTGGCAGCGCGGGATACCCGGGATACCTGGGATGCGCATGTCCCTGTGGCCCTGGGAAACAGCAGCTATGCGATGGGCCGGTGTCAATGGGACCTGTGGGCAATTCGGTCTCTGTCTCCACATCCAGGGGATCTTCATGACCCGAAAGCCGCCAGGACCAAAATAAGTCCTCTTGGCACCCAGCTCTTGGGTCTCTTGGCACTGGCGGCCGCTTTGGTCGGGCTCCCGCCTCTAGATGGCACTGACCCTACATGCACAGCTAGCAAAGCAGGACAGCTCCGGGATTTTTATTTATTTATTTTATTTTCCCTCCCTTCCTTTGGGTTATTTTTTTTGTGGAGCAAATTTGGAAGCCCGTACTAATGGATTTTTGGTTTCAGAAACAAGCCAGTGATTATGGAGAGAGCAAGGAGCTTTGTGTGGCCCTGCGCTCCTGCAGCCCCAGCCGGCCCGACCAAGGGGCTCCCTCCACTTGGGTGCTGCTGCGAAGGAATGCACGAGCAGAAAGGGAAAATTCCTTTTCCTGCTGGCTATGGAGGAGAAAATCCCGCGGTGCGGGTCGGACGGGTGCAGGTGGATCGCAGCTCTGGGTAGAAGGAACTGGGGCTCCCTCGCTGCCTGTGGAAGTGCCCTGCATTGGAAGGGAATCAGGGTCAGGGTGGCAACGGGAAGGTGTTCATTCAGATTAACTGTACTGTGACCAAGCCTGTGCTCTCCCAAAGGGAAAACCTCCAACAAAATAGGTGGGAGACTCTTGGGAAAGGAGGCACCTCCCTGGGGTAACGGGAGCAGGACACCCTTGCCACCAGCTGGCAGCGCAGCTGTGGCAAACAGCTGGAATCAAAATCAGCTGCAACTGCGGGCGCTGTCGCCTCTCTTGCGCTGCAGATATGCGGGGGCACCACCGGGGACAGGCATGTTTTGTGCCGTAGGTTTCTGCCTGGGCCCCGCTTGGGAATTGGCCATCCTTGGAGGGAAGCGATGCTGCGGGAGCGAGCGCCTCTCCGCATGGAGCACCGCAGCAGGCAGGACTGAGCACAAAGTGCTCAGAAACACAGTGCTCAGACCACTATTTAGGCCACATGGGTTGGCAGTCGTCTGCGGAGGAGCTGGAGCCCTATGCAGGAGGAAGGAGGCTGGTTAATGAACCTGCCAGGGCCCAGAGTGGTTCTGCGCTGCTCATGCCACTGCTCTCTATCCCCTTCCTTTCACATATCCAATCCAAATTGGCTGTTTTTTTTCAACAAAACCACAGTTATTTCTTGCAGATATGTGCGTGACAGGTATGTTCTAGGCTGGGAAGCAGTGACGACAGCCAGTTTGCCAGTTTAAAACCCAGTTTGGCCTGCATCAGCGTGGTGGTCCCATCCCACTGCTGGTGTGAGTGAGGATGGGGGCTCACAGCGAGAGCACTGCTGGCATCCACACAGGCAAGGGAGAGAGAATAACTTTTATTAGACCCATTTACACTGTGAGGAAAAATAGGGAAACATTTCAGGCACACAAGTCTTTGCCAGCCTTTGGTGAGTTCGCCTTTTCAGCTGGTCTAGCTGAAAAACCTTGTCTCTTCCCCTAATGTCATTTAAACCTCAGCCCATCAATCCTATCACATCAATACTAAGAACTGATGATAAACACACATTTTCCCAATGATCAAAGCAGACTGACAGATCCCTGGATGCCCATTTGATTGCTGGGAATGTGTATTTCTAGGAATAGGTACTATAGCCACCTGATACATGTCTGCTGTGGTGGTCTATGAGGTGCTCTCATCACTCTGATACATCTTCTGGCCTGGAGCTTTGCTGGGCCGCAGCATTTTGAGGAGGGAACCAGGATCCGCTCGCTTTGATGCCAACTTTGTCTGTCCATGGTCTCGCTCCTGTCCCCTGGCTGTGGATGGAGAGAACCGGGAATCACGGAAATAGTGGTTGGAATGAACCTCTGGAGGTCTCCAGGTCCAACCTCCTGCTCCAGTGGAGTCCTGAAAATCCCAGCAGAAAAGAATTACTGAAATGCATAGTTTCAACGAGATTTTGGGAAGGATCATGAATTCATTAAAAGAAATCTTGATATTTTGTTTGGACAAGGGCTTATAATTTTTTTGTGGAAATGAGTGCATCTGATAGAAAATATGGATGTGGGTAAAATGTTCGCACCATCTTCTATTTGCAGAGTTGCAAAGCTCCTAGAAACATCACTTTTAGTATTTGCTGTATGTATTTATTCCTTCAGCAAATGTTTCTGGCTTTTATTGATATTTGCTGAATGTCTGACACACTTGCAAAACTCAGAAGAAAGGAGTGGGCTCGCATGTCCCGTTGCATGAGGAAGGACGTTGGATTAGGACAGTAATAAAAAGGAGCTCGGATTCCCAGTTTGCTCTCAGTAAGATGCTTCTGGCTCTTCCAGTTTTTAGCTCTGAACATTTTGTAAGGTTCCCTGGAAGAAAATCCTTCTAAAGGATTTTTTTCTTACAACTCCAGATGTCGAGTGGCCCCATCGCTCCTCTGACAAGACAGCTATTTCATTCCTTCCAGGGCAGAATGTCAGGAATGGGTTTAAATACAGCTTGGAAGCATCACTCTTCCATGACCTTCACATGGTGGCTCTGATGGGTGGTTTGAGAAACCCATTTGTAGGGATGCCAAGGGTGAGTCTTGGTCAATGTGGGTCAACCAGCCATATGTGGGGATTTGCCCCTAACTCCCCACACCCAAGTGACCAGCAAAACAGCTAACGCAGGGGATTGCCAACCCATCCGAGTGCTTGGCAGGATGGCAGNATAGAGATGCCAAGGGTGAGTCTTGGGGCAATGTGGGTCAACCAGCCATGTGTGGGGATTTGTCCCTAACTCCCCACATCCAAGTGATCAGCAAAACAGCTAACGCAGGGGGTTGCTACCCCATCCGAGTGCTTGGCAGGATGGCAGTGACTGAGACCGTGCTCCTCTATGTGCCCTGGGAAGGAAGGAGCAAGGACTCACACAGGGAACACACATCTCCCAGCCTCAGAGACATAAAGATGAGGCAAATCAATCCAGAACACTTCTAATGAAGAGTAAATAAGCAAGCACGGGCCAGCTGTCTACCCAGGTATACAGCTTCATCAAGAGACGCCGTCGACACGCCGATAATGGCTTGCGTTTAATAACGGGATTGAACGTCCTCATAAAGGCAGCAGGCAGTTGTGTGTTGTCAGAGCGCACGAGAGAGTTTTCTTACGTTATCCTTCCACAAATCGCTTGTGAAATAAGGTCAGCTTGTGTGGGAGATGCTGCCTGTTCCCGCTTCCCGTCCGGAGGTGGAGGCGCCGCGGCTCTTTGGAGGAGCTTCCCGGCTTGGGTGCACGTCCCTGCGGATGCAGGGACGTGCACCCAAGCCGGGAAGCTCCTCCAAAGACCCGGTTTGCCCCGGAGCTTTGCGGAGCTGCCTCCATAGCGTGAGTAATCCCAGTTAGTCATCCCGGGGCAGCGGGGAGGATGCTGCGCGCGGCGCGAGTCTGCTCTACAAGGCCGTTCGCAGGCGATATCAAAGGGGCCTGACGCCAGCGTGGTAACCACAGGGGCGAAGCTTGATTAGCTGGGGTTGTGATCAATAATTAACGATGGTTATTTATTATTTGTTAAGCGCCAACAACCGTGTTCGCTTCCGCATCCCCAAATGTATACATAGCCTTGTTTGGCGTCCCTGAGTTGCATTTTTATGCTGCTCGTAGGTCACAAAAGATTTCACAGAGAGAATATTTAAAAAAAAAAAAAAAAGGGTAATCCTTTGTACGGGAAGAACAGAAACATCCCACTGCTGCAAATTTGCTGTAACCGGGGAGGAAAATTTTCTCCTTTTTGTTAGCAGTTTTATTTCAGGACAGCTCTCAGAGAGTGCAGGACGCTATAATGTGCGGGCCAGAAGTCACCTCCAGAGCTGTGTGAGTTCATTTTGGTACTGCCGTTCCTCCGGTTAACACAGAGCAGGAGCTGTGCTGAGCGCATCAGAGCAAAGAGATGTAATGCAGGCAGATTTTAAAAGATTTAAATAATTTAGGTGGTGGGGTCGCGGGCAGAACATGCTATTTGTGATACCTCTGAAGTCAAGCTAGCGCCTCAGGGTTGAAATTCACCCCGGTGCAGAAGGTCTGTAGCTCTCCTATAGCTGTTGCTGGCTCAGGTGGTCACTGCCACCATACAGCGCTCGTGGGCAGACCTGAGACCCCCCTCAAGAGACCTGGACCTGGGGTTGGGCTCATTATAGTGGTGAGAGACGAAGCAAGATGAAGAGAGGACAACGTGATGGGACTGAGAAATCAGGTTGTCCGAGGCGCAAGAACAAAACAGTGAAAGGCTCAAGGACTGGAATTTATTATCATAATTTGAAGCCATCTTCCTCTGAGCTGCTGGGAATGGGTCCTGGCGGGAACCCATGGAGCAGCAGTCTGTTTTCCCACCCCATCATTGCCAAGCAAGGTGCAGCTCCCTATATCTTGTAAGGAAGATATAGGAAGATACCTTGTAAGAGGACCAGCAGAACCCTCTCCTCCCTCCACTGCACCAGGGTCATCACCAGCCTCCTCTGAAACGCCCCGAGAAAATAATGCTGATTTTCTTACAGTGAAAAAGAAACACAGCTGGGATTTGAGAAAACGAGCAAGCGGTTAGTTAAATCTTTATAATCTCTTCCCAGAGGTCCCTGAGGCGCACTGGGAATGGATATATGGAGAGGGCAGGAAAAAGTTAAGGCCAGAGCACAGTCCCTAGGCACATGGAGCTGGGTTGTTCAATTCCCCAATTCTTTTTTTTCCCCTTCAATATTTATTTTCTTGCTAATTTTCTGTGTTCTCAGAAATGCCATTCCTTACTGCGGCTCCTTGGGGCCAGATTCTGCAAGATTCCCCAGAATCTTGCTGCATCCCCAGAAAATCCTCCAGATTCTGCAAGTCACCTCATTTTAGGGCTCTTCCTTCCACTCCAGAGTGCCACTTGCTGGATCAGATCCTGTGGGGTTAATCTGCCCCGAAGGCTCTTGCCCTAGTGCGTGTTTCACGCTCGCTGGTGCTGATGCCCTACTGGGTACCTGGGCCTGCCCGATGTCTGGTCACAAATCCCACATTTCCTAATGCCGGCTCCACTTCTCTGCTTTAGCGCCCAGCCTCCCGCTTTGCCTTCGGGCTTGAGCGGGGCAGCGTGTGCGAGCGGCTGGTGCAGGAGGTGCCGAGACTCGCGGGGTCGGAGCAGGGGTGCATTAGGCGTCAGTGTTATTTGTAGTTGTCTGACTGTAACAAATCAAATTTTTAGGCAAAGGCTGGATCCGATGCAATCCTTTTGTTATCTAGCTGATCCTGGCAACTGGGACAAATCACTTAAGCTTCGTGCTTGCGGTGTATATTTTTCAGCAGAAACCTTTGCTAACATCCGATCACAGCCTTGTATCACACAGAGGGGCACAGTCAATCTTCACTCTCTCCCTAGAAAGAATTTGGTGTATATGGAGCATTATTTTGTACAGAAACACTCTCTGCTTAGTCCCCATTTTGATGCAATGGGAAAGGGAATGAAGGTTTAATTAGCCCTCACTGGAGAGATCAGTTTGGAATTTTTAGGGTTTCTTTAGTCCTGTACCATTTATAAAAGGCTTTTTTGTTTTATGGTTGTAATGCTCCATTCAAAGAAATCTCTCCTGGAGAATTCTCTCAATTTGATCTCCAGCACAGAAATAAACTAGCTTATCTGAGATCCTTTAATATTATATTCAGGGTTTTTAATAAATGTGAGTTTCATCAGTCCTCTTTTTTCCCCTCCATTTTTTTTTTTTACTGGTGAGATAATTTAATATTAACACATCACACCTTATCACCCAATAACACTTAGTCTCTGTAATCTTATGACAGGCTAATTTCTGTAGCAACATCCCCTGTGTCAAATCTGCTCCATTCCATTACTGCCCCAGTTGCTTATGCAGCCTAGGTTGGTAATGAATATTCTGGCTTCTAAGCTTTTATCTAAGGATTATGAAATGAATTTTGAGTTTAGCTGGAGGGAGTTACAGCTTCATTTTGCCTAACGGAGTTTGTTAATATCGTCGGAACAAACGGTACTTTATGCTAAAAATGTAAGATGGAGACCCCAAAATATGTATGTTTTCATGCAAAACCCCTAGAATGGACTGGGTAGTGTGTATAGGATTGAGAAAAAGGGTTAATTGAAAAGCAAGATGGGAGGATAAGGAGAAATAGATGCAGTGCTTCCTTGGAATGAGTAAAACTTGCTGCATCCCATAGTGTGGGTGGGGAAAAGCCAACCATGCTGTTACTAACGTGTTCTGTGAGTGCTGGAATAAAGGGATGAGGTTGAACCCCCCGTTTCTCATGGTGGTTTTGACGCTAGTGGTGCAGCGGCTGCAGCCTCCCCGTCCCAACCACCGCTCTGGAGGAATTACGCCTGGTCCCCGCCGCACGTCCAGCCGGTGCTTTTCCCTTCCTGCCGTTCCTCGCTGTGATGCTAAGAGCTTCACTTAATTTAATGTGTGCAGCTCAGAAGGCTGAAGATGAGGTGAGCTCATTTGGCATAATTACCCGATGTGTCAGGAATGTGAAATTCAAGGCAATAGAACTGTCCTCGAGCCGTCACACCTTCGACAGCTTGTCGGCTGTGGATGCTGCAAGGGGAGGAAATGCACCTGCTTCCTCAAGCAGAAAATAGACTGTGAAAAAAAGCAGCGGTGAAGGCTAAAGGGCTATCATGTTTTTACGGTTACCATACGCTCCCCGTTGCTGCTCTGCTGCCCCCTTGCCCTCCTTGCTTGGCTGGCACAAACCCAGGAGCAGTGCGGGAGGGTGGTATTCCTCAAGGAGATCATACTGGGTGGTAGCTTGGGAAGAAAATTCCCACATAGAGTCATAGAATCATTAAGGTTGGAAGGGACCTTTACAGATCATCTAGTCCAACCTCCCTGCATGCGTAGGGTCACCTAAGAGCACGTCCCATTGCATCCAGCTAGGATGATGCATTTGCGGCTGATGTGTGTGTGCTCCCACTGATGCACAGCTCTGCTCTTCGTTGTGGGGGGACTGAAGATAAAGCCTTGTGCAAGCCCCAGCAGGACATGTGAGGGTCCTTGCTTGGCCTCTCATTGTCCCTCTTTGCCATGCTGGGACTTGACCCGCTGGGATGGCCCAGCTTTGCTCCCTGGCATCATGTCAGTAGATGTGGGCATGGGCTTGTGAGAAGGAAGATGGTCTCAAGGCCAGGCCTGCAGCTGAGCAATGTGTCCAGCTTGGTCACTGAGTGCTCAGGAAGCTGCTGCCCACCCCCGACATGCAGAAAGGACAGTGGTTGCACATGGAGAGGTGATGAGAGCACAGGTGGGAACGGGTGGTGGGATCATTCAGTTCGGCAAGCAGAGGATGTCTTTCGGACTTCAGGAAGCGCTGCAGCACATTGCCAAGCTCTGCTGTGTTCCTACAGCCCTCATCCACTCCTCCCCTGGCCGTGTTCCCACAAGCACAGGTGATAAGTAGGAGAGCAGGTCAGCTGGGAAGGCTGAGGGTCTTCGGGGAAGCTGGAGTGCAGGAAAGGATCTTCCGCCCCTGGGTAAGTAAGATTTATTGGTTTGCTGGAGGAGAAGCATTAGAAAGGGAGAAGTCTTGAAGTTTCCTATGTTTTCCTTATGTCTTCTCTTTCCTATCTTTGCGGCCCTTAGTTTCTTGCAGAAGTCTTTTGCCATTTCATATCTGTGACTAGAGGTCTTTGACGGCTGTGAGCCTTTGTAAAGTCTTTTGAATGTGGAATAGCAATGACTCCAAAGCAAAAGGAGAAGCTGAGAGGCTCTTGTGTTTGGGAATGCTGAAGGTATTGCCTTAATCTATTCTGGGACTGGCTAGAGGTTGCCCATGCTCTGGGAGCAGCTAGAC
>VWPW01031434.1:0-103517 GCA_013389825.1 Crypturellus undulatus
TTTTTTTTTTTTTTTTTAATTCAAACTATGCTGTCTTTCTGGTCTGTCCCAACTGGAAGGCATTTGCAAATGCTCCCGTTTCAGTTACTGAAAACTACCTCCCCATATGTTTTCCTGATTAAGTAATTCAGCCCAACAAATGGCAGAGTTTGCTCAGCTGGAGCTGGCTGTTTGGTTGGGATTAATAAGCAATGTTCCCTCTCCCATACATCTTCCTGCTTAACATAAAAGAAAACAAATTACTTTGGGGCTTTCCTGTTTATTTGTTCTTATACATACACAGAAAAAAGGTATATTCTTAGAGCTCTTAGGGTGCATCTGACTCCCAGAAATGCATCTGTTGTGTCCATTGGCCATCGATGCCGAACAAGGGCTGAGCCCCAGTAGCATCAGAGTTGACTGTTTAAGCAGCGAATGTTGAAAGCCAGTGAGAGAAATGACTGATCTGGGTTACACAGACTCCTACGGGGATTTATTGTTTGATTTTCTGGGAGAAAGAGGCAAATTTAGTGCCTGGATTGATAGCTCGGGAAGCTAAAAATCCTTCAAGGAGAGGATGAGCACTGCACCAGGCACACTCTGAGTTGTTTCCAAATGGGCTTTACTCTCATTCAGGTTTGAGCACGGTGCTGAGCTTGACAAAACGATGGTGCAACCTTCTAACAGGCAACAAATGGCCAGAGCTTTCTACCATCAACACCTGCGGTTGGACATTAAAGGAATTTATTGCTCTTGCCACCCTGAATCCAAGGGAAATTCGTTGCCTTTGGGGAGCTTGCCTCTCATGAGCCTCCTGTTAGCCGTGAACTTCCCAAAATATTCATTTCTGGGCCTGCCGAACTGACCATGTCCCCCTGGCTGTGACTGGTACACCATGGGAGCTTTTAAAAATATCTACATGACAGCTTGATAAAGCATATATATTTGTGTGTGTGTGCATATACATGCACATATTCTTTGCATTTTGTATATTGCTTGCATATTTTTATGCATTGATCCCTTTCTGAATAACTCTGAAACATTATTCATACAGGCGTTTTTATGTAAATATAAGCCACATTTCTGTATCAGGGCCCACTGCTACATTTCAAGTTACAGATGACTCTTTATAATTCCACATTCTTGAAAAAGTTTCTGAAAAGATTGCTATAGCTGGTGAAGTTTTCTGTTCAAGGATGGGGTATTTTTTACACCAATCTCCCCATCCCAAACCTGGGGTAGATTCTTTTCAGGCCTTTAATCAGCTTAGTGGAAGAGCAAGGAAAGAAAATAGTGCTGGGTTGCCTAAATAAGCTATATAAATCCGTTTTATTCAAACAGGCCATAGGGACTTGGCTAAATGCTGGGCTTGGGTGAGGTGAGAGCTGAACCTTGAATTCGCACAGCCAAGAAAATGGTCCACTAGGAATTAGAAGCTGACTTGGGAGACCTTTCTCCTCCTATATCCAAATACCTTCACGCTTCTCAGGATCTTCAGATCTATATTGTTCAGTGAGATGTGCTCTCTGGTTGCATCTCTGTGTTTGGTGTGGAGCGAAGAGACAAGAGCCCTCATAAAAGGGAGACTTTGCTGAAAGCAGATATATTTTATACCTTTTATGAAGTCCCAACCTTCATGGGAGCATTTTGCTGAAAGATCTTCTTGAAACACACAGTAAATTGCCTATTAGTGGTCATTTAACACAGGGACATGCAAGGAACCATAAAGGGTCAATGCAGATTTCCAGCACAGCAGCCATGCTGGGATGCCATGCTGGGAACTAGGTGCTTCCTCCAGACAGAATTCCAGCAACCGACTATTCTGGGCCTGCTACAGCCAGAGGTAGCATCTTTGCACTTAACAGCCATTGACGGGTTTTTCTGCAGCTGTCTGCACCTATTTCTGGCACGCGTTTATGCAAAGGAACAGCAGCAGAGAGCAGCCATAGCGACTCATTATCCAGCAGCCGGGAGGAACAGAAAACAGCGCTCAGCCTCCAAAGTTAGAAAGTTTCCAGACTTTTCCATTTCCAGTTCCCATTATAATTCTAGCGTTTAACCAGCCACTTCAGAGCACTCATACTCCTTGCCAAGCGGCCTCGCAAAGCTGCCGGGTTTCATTCTTTTGACTTGAGGAACACTTGTGTTGTGTTGTGCCCCTTTATTGAAGGCAGCGTTAACACGGGTGTTTTCTAATATCAGCTGCGTTCAGGAACCTCTGTTGTACAATCAAAGGATAATTCCCCCCGAAGAATTACACCGAGCTGTTTGAAAGGCTGTAATATTTCCCGTTTCATCCGTCTGTAGCCTGTGGCGTTCTGCAGGGGGAACGAAGGCAGCGGCAGCACCAGGTAAACGGGCTCACGCTGCTGCCCGTACACAGAGCCAAACTGAGCTGAGCAATTGTCTTCTGCAAGGTTATTGCAGGGATATTGCAACAGAAATTGCAAAGGGAAAGCAGGAAGGTTTCCAAGGAAGCATAACCCTTCAACTAGTGCCGTGGATAACTAAATAAATACCTGCCTCCACCATGAGTTCTGATGGTCTCTCCCTCAGCTAGCAGCTCCCTCTGCTCCAAAGGTACGAGCAATCTTTTTTTTTTTCTTTTTCTCCAACTGCCTAATTGAGTAACATAGATTAATTAAACTTTAGAGTGTAATAACGCAGTGTGTTGCCTTTGGCACTGAAGCTACTTAAGAAATTCTTCCCTGTCTCCTCCTTTCTCTCCCGAGTGCCGCTTTGTTAGGCTGTTTTCAGCCCATGCTGCGCACGCAGGCACTGAAATGATCCAGGTGGCAAGAACAGCAGAAAACGAAACTTTTTAATCAGTCTCATTTAATATACATGCTTAAATCAAAGCCTTGTGGGTAGTTGTTATCCCAGCTGAGCGGATGGAGAGCACTGGTACTGGCAGCGCTGTGGGTTTAGCATCCTAAGACAAAGCGTTTTCAAACTCAACTTTATAAAAATTATTCTTGGCCTCAATTTAGCTTGAATTTCCCTGTTTCTGTTCCAAGTGTGAGCCTGTGCCTCGCAGCTTGTTACTTTTTCCCCGAGTTTATCTGTCAGCCCAATAAAAGATAATACCTCTCCCCACAAATGTTGCCTTCCTCAAAGCCTATTTCCACTTTACGTCAGGGTTTGTTGTATTCCTCATAATAACTACAAAAACCTGAAGGCAACACGGCTGAGAACTACTCATGTGTGGAGTTTTAAAAGCCAGCACCGGGCCCCATTAGGACAGGACAAAGATTAATTTTCAGAGGAATAAATTGAGGATACTTTAAAGGCAAAAGACCTTCAGTTCCTTGTAAGTGGCTACCCTGGGACATGTTCGAATCCCATTTCATGGCAATGAATGCTTTGCATTATCAGAATCCTCTGGAAGCATCTTAGCTGGAGCAGCTAAACCCTGAGGCCCTATAAACAACCAAGCACTTTTGCAAATCTTGACTTTTTTGGATCCTTCCTCTGACAGCCTTTCATTTCTGCTGTATTCTATACCATAAATGCACCTTCTCCCTTTTTCTTCTCCCCTTCAGTGAAAAGACTGTGTTTTATTTAGGTTTCTATGGCAGGCACCAATAATACAGATTAAGGTCTCTAGATGCTATAGGAATGCACGTAGTAAATAAAATCAGGAAGAATCAGAGCTATAGAATTACAAAATAGAAATATTTTAGAAATGAGACAAGTTGTGGGCAGAAGACAGCTACCTCATCTGCCAGAGATTTTTTTAATCATCTTTTATAGCCTAAATAAATACATTCCCCTAGCTCTTCTTCACAGTATTGTATTCTTTCATAGCTAGATACTTTGCTGCTATTTCCTAGTAGCTCTGTTTCTTTCATCCCCTAAAATTTGTCCAGAGTTATGGAAATAGAAGTTGAAAGACCTACTAAAAAAAGGATTTGCAACATATTCTGCCTGATTTGTGGATGTCCTCACATTGACTCCTGGCAGCTTTAGCAAACAGTAAGCATCACCCTGTAGCTGTGAAAGAGGCGCCTCTGCACACTCATTCTTGGCTCACAGTCATGCCCGGGGGACACTTCCCCTGTTAATAAAGGCAAAGCTGCACCATAGTCCCACCTGAGGTCCCTTTTTGAGGCTTTTCTTCAGTGGATGTTACAGAAGGGGTGAGTGGACCAGCTGTGATGCTCACAATGTGCTCCAGTTTCTTAATTACCTTCTACTTGTATTCATCTCTTACCTCTTGACTTATACTTCCCCGGGGGCAGGGACCTCCTTTTGTTTTTTATGGATGTACGAAGTGGGATTTAGCTGCCTAAACACTGGTATCTCCTGCCTTTGTATCCTGACTCAGGATCTATAGGAAACCCACCGCGCTCAGGGCTGTCAAGTGGAAGCCAAGCAGATACACAGGTGACTGAAATCCACCTGGATGGTCTGGCTTGGAGCCCTAAGAACATCAGCAATATGAATAGTGATAATAATCATATCACGAGAATACTGGTAAGGACCTGCTCATAGTTAGTATCTGTTGCTTTTCAACACAGCTTTTTGGCAATTCCACCATACGTGTCATAGCTCCTGCTTCTTCCCCCACAATAAGCCGTGCTATCCGTAGCAGTCTTTTTTGTTTATGGTAGTGATTACGCTTTGATAGGCGATTCCAGACATCCAGACTTACCCAGAGGGCACGAGCTCTCAAAAGGAGTGTCCTTGTCTTCTTTGTCTGAATAAACAGCTATGATTTTTGACCAAATGGGTTGCTCTGTGTGGGGTCTGACATGGGAATCGAGCGCTGTTTGATGCTCTGTAAGGGGAGAGGACCCGAGTGAAAATCCCAGAGGCAAATAGCTGTGAGCACTGGGAGGGGTTCCAGGTGGGATCTCTATTCTGTGTGTGTGGGAAGCTCCATGTCCCCAGCAATTCAGCCTTGGACAAAGGACCACCAGTATCAAAGCCCTCAGGCTCACAAGTGTAGGGTTTGCAAAGGGAGAAAACAAACCCAGTATTTTTTTTTGTGGTATGTGTGGGGCTTTCAAAAAGGGATTTGAGAATGAACAGGGAAGGAGAGGGCATTGCAGATGAATACAAAGTGGATCCTACCATACAGAGACCGCATAGCAGAAGCTACAGTGTTCAGCTCTGCTCTTAGCTCAGCGGCTGCTGGGTGCATTGATTCAATTTGCAGTGGAAAATGATGCAATTGTTTTACTAGTTCCACAAAGATAAATGTCTGTATTTCATCAAAGCAAACACATAAATGAGCAGCAGCCCCATAATCTGACCTTCTTGATGGCACTGAATGCACTTGGCTCCAAAGTTATCGGCTTAGCTGAACTGGCAAATCTCTCGGTTGAACAGAATCAACTTTAACAAGGAGAGTTTAATGAGCCAATGGAAAGATTCACATTCTTCTCTCTTCTCCCCTTTCATACTAAATCAAATACACATTTTGACTCCATTTTGCCTTCTGGATCATGGTGCATCTCTCTAGGTTAAGCATAAACTTTGCAAGCTTCCTTGGAGACAAACACATCTGCATGAATTGGCTTTGGAATGATGCTGTGTATTACCATATTTCTAAATATTGCCATTTCCCTCATTCTCGGTGTGCTCTGCATTGAAGATGTGGCTTTGGTAGATGTCTTAGTGTTTCATATTAACCATAGTCAATGGGCTGACAAACAGGTATTTTTAGAAAGCTGTAAGAGGGATGGGTTCAACTAGGTGGTACAGTAGGCATGGGTGACTTTAATATCTTTCATGCAACAGAAATGGACAAAGATTTGTTTGCAGGTAGGAATGAATGCCATGTTATGTTTGTTATTTATGTGGAGAGAACCAAGTGATGCCGTCAGAGGTCCTATTGCTTCCCTAAATCTGCCCACTCTCAGGCGTGCACCACACGTCTTTTTAACCTGAACACTCATTGAACAGCAACAGATCTTGTCAGACGAGGATTGCATGAGAAAGGGAGGCTGCATTTTACTTCTCCCCTATTGCTTTCACATTTATTAGAGTCTCCAGACCATACCAGTGTCACTGGCTGTGCAGGCAGCGGTCTTAGTCCTCTAACATACCACAACCCTTTCAGAAGAGTATTAAAATAGTATTAAATAGTATTAAAAAAAGGGCATATCTCTCTGTTAGGTATGTGTGAATTAGGGGGCCATTAATAGATATTTATTGATATATAATGATTTGAGCAAGAAGGCATCAAACTGTGGTGCAGGCGCTACTGATACGAGTATGAAATGGTTGGCAAACTGCTTATTTGCAGCTGCTGCAGCATATTAAAAGACACATTCTGTAGCCACAATGCGCTACAGAAGAATTTCACCATTAAAAAGTATCTCAANTAATGGTTGGCAAACTGCTTATTTACAGCTGCTGCAGCATATTAAAAGACAGGCCACAATGCACTACAGCAGAATTTCACCATTAAAAAGTATCTCAATTTGTCAGACGTCTGCTTCATCAGTAGTCTTAGCACAAGAGCCAAGGACCATGTGCAAAAAAGACTCTTTTCTTGGGGCTGTATTTTGACATGTTCAATGCTCATAACTGAAACAAGTGTTTCAGAATCGCTCCCATGTCAAAGGAGATAAAGACCAATGGGAATTGTGTCCTGCATTTTTTGGAATGGACTGGCATGTATTTTGAGGCTTAATGGAAGTGAAGTTTGTTTTTAAATCTGCTCCCAGGAGTGTGTGATGCTTTAGGACAAAATTTGCAAAAAAAAAAGCAAAAGAAAAAGCAAACACTAAGAACTGGTCTGCTAAATCGTGTAAGCATCTTTGGAAATGTCTCTGCTGTTGGATATTTAAATGCAAGAACACAGCCATAGGGGGAAAGCTGGAGGTGACAGCACCTGCATGCAACATCTATTCCATAGATAAATAGAAAACTTCCTTCCCCATACCCTTCACACTCCACTTTTTTCACTGGATTTTTCATTCATTCAGGACAAAGGCTGGGCTGTCATTTCTGATCTGTTTAGATGCCACCTCGCACAGCATGGCCTGCAGACAGGAGAGCTGCACAGTTGCCAAGTACTGAAAACACTTCAGGAAAAAAATACATGAAAAAAGAGCAAGTAGGATAGGGCGAGTGGAGAGGACAGCGTGAAGGGTAAATACGTGTGCAGCAGTTAAGGTTAATTATTGGGGTCTTCACAGGAGATCTCTGAACCCCCAAAGTTGGTTATTAAGAGAATACAACATATTTACTCCTTTTATGTGACTCTGCTGAGGCCCCATTGCTCGAGAGCTGCAAGAACCACGTCTTGACCTTAACTGACAGCATCTGCTTCTGTTTTGACTCTATTGATGAATAAGACAACGGCAGCGTGGTGGTGTGTAGAGCCTGCGGGAATATTTATAAGGCGCATTAGGATGGCAACGCAAACTGAAACAGCTATCGACAAGCATGAAGTTCAGGAGCTGCGATTCAGCCCGTAGCCTTGGCCGCTTCCCCCCAACCTTGGACGCTGGTGTCAAGAGTGATCAGTGCAGAATCAGGAGGCCACAACAAGGTGCCATTTCCATGACGTGTATCCATCGGTATGTGGAAGGACAGCAAAGGGCTTCTGTAGTCTTCATGCTAATCCATCGGGAATGTATATAACAGGGAGAGATGTTTCATGTATATCGCCTTTTTTTATGGGAGAATTGAGGAAAGAGGTCTGCTGGGTTTTGGCAGTCCATCACAAGTGGGAAATGTCCACAGAGTTTAATGGGGCATTTCTTGGTTTCTGAGATTGCACTTTTGTAGCTTTTAATAAACTCTTTTCTGGATATGCTGGAGAGTTATAACTCTTGTGCAGAATTTTATAAGATACTTTAAAAAGTCCCACAGTAAGGATTTCTGTATTAAAATAGTGGTTAGCATAATTTCCACAGCAACCTCATTACATTTCCGTAGACTTTCAATAATGCAATGTTAAACTTTTAATCCAGACAAAACTATTATTAGTCCCTGTATTTAGGGTTTTTTTTGTCAGATATATTAGACATACATCATACTTGCACATGGTCTAGGGAACAAAACACAGGGAAGGAGTTAAGTGGGTCTTATCCTATATTTTTGAATATCACTATTCTTTAATATTCTTTTCTTGAACATGAGTCAACACTTATCTTTCCTGTGCCTCAGTTTTCCCATCTGTAAAATGAAGGTGACACCTAACCCCACTATAGGGATGTATGCTCAGTTGCATACAATTACTTCAGCACTGTTCAGGATGAAATTTTATCTTTTTGGAAGGAAAAAAACAAGCAAGTATGTTACACTGACTGAATCTCTATTTGCATGCTATAAATTCTGCAAGCAAGCAAGTGAGCACATATGCCTAAAAGACTCCCTATGCATTGCAAAACACAGAGTGTCAATTGCTTTGGCAAGCATGGCTGAGTTTTAATTGTTTACAATAATTCCCTGGTGGCTGTTTGCACGTTTTCTCCAGTATTTTTTAAAGAAAGGGAATCTTGTAATTTAAAGTACAAGCTTGAGGGTAACACATTTGGATTCTATTTTCACCACCACGTTCCCTGTGTGACCCTGGCTAAATCACTTAATCATTGCACTTTCTTCATATATAAAATAACTGATTGCAGCCTTTAGGCACACTGATGCAATTTCCATGTAATAGTAATATTAACTCCAAAGCAAAAGAAACTCGAGCTGTCCCTTACCTTGCACTTGCAGTCCTCAAATGTACTCCTGAACATAGCAGTGTGACAACTATCAGAGCACAGAGACCGATTTTATGATTGTTACTGACATATTTATGCATTAATATACTGAAAAGTAAATTGAAATTAATTGTAGCAGATAATTTTATCAGTTTATGATTTCATTCCCTCACTTTCATCTTTCTTCTTCCTGTGTTTGTTTAATGCTTTCTCTAAGGCAGACAGAATATTCTGTTTGTAGAACATTTTTTAAAATATTTGTCTTCCCAGCATATACAGGAAAAAATCTTGATCCTGGATTGCTTTTCCTAGTTGCCACCATAATATTAATATTAACAAATAACAATAAAAACAATTCAAATTTGAGAAAAAAAGTGAGAGGATGAACTCTAGAATTACATATCAAAAAAGTATATCCTAAAGCACAAGAGGATAAAAGAGGTCAGCACCATTGAAAAGGAAATTAAATTTGGTAGATTAGAAGTTCTCATAGAATTCCTATTGCACTCTACAAAAAGATACAGTATGTACAAGGACTGGGTTTATCATTCTTATAAAAAAAAAGATTCAATCTGTTGCTGGACATGCACATCTCATGTACCAGATGTACCAGCTTGATATTATATGAAATTTTTGCAAGAATTTCTCCACCTTCTCCAAAAGGGCACTGTTGTATAAGACACAATAGTGTCTTATAGAATAGGTACTCGCTCTGCATTCTTGTTTCATAGTCAACCTAACATATCAATTATGTTAAGTTATGATTTATCAGGGATCAAGTCAGTTTTTACTCCCTGTTCTAACAGTGCCTGTGCATTGAGGACCTAAGTTAATATCAGTTCTGAGCCAAATTCCCATCGGCTTCAATAGGAACTGTTCAGGCCACAAATGAGCAAGGATTAACCAAGGATTTGTCAGAGATTAGTAATAGATTGGTCCATGTTGGCGAGTCGCTTTGAAAGGTTTAAGTTAGCAAAAATCAAGGAGGGTAGTGGTGAGCCATATTGATACCATGGGTACCACTCCGAGCATCTCAACAGTAGCAGATAGTGTAATCTCGTTGGCTGCCTTAACTGATGAACTTAAAATTAAGTAATTTTAGATGAATATATGTAGTTCTGCTGGCTTATTTTTGAATTCTTAAATTTTGCTGGTTCTTATTTTTTGAACTCTATTGCTACCATATATTTTTCCCCATATAATGTACATTTCTTTGTGATACAAGTCCACTGTATGGCAAAGAAACAGATCTTCAAAGTTGGTATGGAAACAGGAAATGCTTATCAAGAACTTTGCCAACATTTAACTTTCTTCATTGATGCTGGAAGAAATGTGTTGTCTTAAGTGTGTCTGAGGAATATTACATGAAATAAGATCTTCTTTAGTCTGTTGTGTACAGTAATTCAGATTGCTATACCTGCTCCTTCCTGAAAGAGTCAGAAGTTGTGTAGGTCTGGTTTCTTCCAGCCCAACTTGTAACTCAGATTCTGGGTCCCGAGTTCCTTTTGACTAAATATTCCAGAACATCTAGCTAACAAGTAGATACTACTTGGATTTCAATGTCCACAGGTAAAGATGAGCACATAATTCCCAAAATATGAACCCGGGAGTTTCTCTGGCACTATTCAAAGCCTGAATCCTGCTTTTCTCTCCTTGCTCGTGTTGCGTCTGTTGTGGACCCCTGTTGTGGACAAAAGCTTGTGGACTCTGCCCAAATGGAAATAAATAGATTGATTTAGTGTATTTGGCACCTAGAAGTTGCCTTTCCTAGAGGTGATTTACATTTGCATTTGTTTTTTTCTCCTTAGAGCTATGGATTATGTTCAACAGACTTTATACGAACCCCTAAGTACTTGCTTGGTTTGGCTGTTACGATGCTCAATCCTTCCCACGTTGGGAGACTATGAACTCTTTACTAGAGGGTATGTGCGTAAGTTTTTTGTATTCTGTCAGGATAATGCAAGCTGACAAGTACTCGGGGAGATGACAAATCTAGACTTGAGGTCTTTTCTGTGGTAGGTGAAGAATGAGCTAGAGCTGTTTTCATGGAGGGATTAAACCCCAGTGGTAAATTTTTCAAAGCATCACGCAGAGTTTTTATCTTGTGGTCGTCATAAAAAGCAGTACAAGTGAATCACATGTCTAATAATTCCCATATAGCAGTTCTCCAAAATGTACCTATGATTCAGTGTTTTAAAGAGCAGGGCTCATGTCCAATGAAAAGGGTTAGGACATGCAGTTAACAGTGCCTGTGCCAAATTTCAGGACTTCAGGGGAATTTAGAGCATCCAAAGGCAGACAGTGAAACTCTAATAAAAGTTTCTTGCAATTTTATGCTCAGAATTAACTTATTGTGGGCTTGATACTTGAAGGAAGTGTTTGCAAAGCTTCAGTACCTCCCCTCCTGATGACAGCAGGAGATATCCCTTGGCATATCGAACACGAATGTCTTCTGCCTCCTCAGAAAATGCTAATGCAGAGATTGCTCTTTCCTGTTGTTTGGCTGTAAAACATCTTCCGTTTCCTTTCACTCATCTTTTATCTCTTTTGTAGCTCCTTTTTACACCACCTGGTGATCAAACCACTTGTGTAGCCCTGCCCCTGTACCCCTCAAAACTGTGTCCCTTCCCAGCCTCTCCCCAAGGACCCACTTCTATCCCTGTGCCCATAAGAGATGGGCTGAGATTAGGCACAGGGAGGACACATAAAAACTGCTGGTATTTCGGGAGCTGAAATGATTGACATGCAGAGATTTAGCTTAGATAAACCTCTTCTTTTATGATTGTGACCTTCTCCACAATGCTCCCTTTTAATACCTGCTTTGAAAGAGTGTGCTTCTGCTTCCATTACTCAGAAAAAAAAATAAAAAAAGAAAACCTATGTGTTTCCTAAAGGCCGTATCCTAAACTAAACTGCATTTTTCTTTACATTTGTATATTCTAGGAAATTTTTTTTTTCTTTTTTTTTTTTTTCTTTTCTCCCCACAAGGATCTGTCCTGGTGAATCAGGGAAATTGAAGCATTTTGACTTTGAGCCTTGGCTTCTTTGCCCAGCTGTAGCACCACACAACCAACAGCTTTATATAAACATATATTCTGTAGCTGCCTCACAAGTCGCGGACTTTCTTCTCTCGTATATTTGGTGTTTGCATGCCATGTCTCCCAGGCTATACTCAGCTTTCAGAGCCACATTCATAAGTCTCCCCCAGCTATTGCCTTTTGCTTCCCCAAGTGGAGTTCCCCGTGATCCTGATGGGAGTTCGGTGCAGGATCTAGGCTCAGGATGCACAGGAAGAGCGATAAGAGGGCAGCAGATAAGAGTTCACACACCTGATAAGCCGCTGCTGTGTAGGCAGGAGAGCAGCACTGGCACCTTCATTACCAGTCACCTTCTTCTGTGGCTCCATGAAGGATGCTCCGTTTTAACAGAGCATCTGCCCTAGCAACTGCCTGAAGTCCCACCAAAAACAGCACCGATGCCGTCCTTAAAAATATGCATCTATAAAGCACTGTGCATCCCGAGCAGCACTTAGCACTCAAAGGAGTATTGAAAAACCCAATCGTCAAATATCAGCCTTAGTGATAATCTCCAGCTCAGTGCCGAACAACAAACCAAGAAGAGTCTTCAGAAGGATTTATTTTTTTGGTATGTGCCTTAAAAATAAATTCCTGTATTTCAGTTTGTATGACAGAAGCATGGAGGTTTTTTTAAAAGGCAATGATGATAACAATAGGCTTATTAATACTAAAAACCAAGCTACATAATTATCATAAAACTGTTGAATTTCATTTCTTTTATATAGATGGCAGTATGCAAATAGGGAGCCATCGCCTTGATAACTGCAGGAGCTATGAAATCCTTATTTGAAAAATTTCAATCTGGTTTTCCTATAGCACTCAGTGCTCAAAGTTAGAAAAGAAGCTTTCCCCCACTCTTTCTCTTTTCTTTCTTGATATAACAATGCATTTTAAACTGCTCCAAAATTGCAAACCTATTTCACAGTTTCATAGAGAGGAAATGGCTTGAGGGAACCATTTGCCTTTTTTTTTTTATGCCTGGAACATCAAAATAAAATACCAAATGGGAATGAATTCTGTTGTATAAAGGATGAGAGTGATGCAGAAGGGACCTTGTGGCACCTGGCTGGAGGGCTGGTGGGAGGGTGCAGATAGAGGGACCACCAAGGTCATCTCAGATACGTCAAGGCTGCCCAAACACGGTTGGAGGAAGAGCAAATACCTCTTAAGTGAGTCCAAGGCTCTTTCTTTGCACCCTGTTCATGCAGTAATGTATCTGCATGGTCTGCAGTGCAAGAGGAACACTGGCCCTGGGGGCTACCAGAGCTCTCAGTGATGGGAAAATGGGAAGATTTAGGTGGTCCATCCATCCCTGCTGGGATCCTAGATAAATCCATTCGCTGCTCCTTGGCTTTGTTTCCTCTCCATGATTCTCATGAGGGATGGCCTCTGTTTAGGTAGTCTTGCAGCACCAAACCCTCAGGGGATGGTAAACTCTGAGGATTTGCAGAGGTCCGTTGCTCTAGGTAAGTGGGGACTGGATGCTCTTTTCTCTTAGTGGCCTCCCTGGAACATACAGATCTGTTCAGTTGTCTCAGGATTATGACAGGAAAGGGAAAATGAACCCAAAGTGGAAATTAATTTCAGGATTAATGAGAAGCTTGATGACTCACTGCCTGGTGATCTGTTCTTCATGCATAATTGCTAGGGAAAGCGCAGAGCTTGGCTGTGTCTTTGACCTCCTTTACTCCCTTATCCCTCTGTCAAAGGCTCTGAGGTCGACTAGAAAGTGGTGCACACTGTCCCTGCTCAGACTGTGACCCGAAACTAGATGTGCTTTCTAGCATTGTGCTCTTCAGCTCAGCCAGATACTTCAAAGAAATGTGAATTCTGCAGGGGACAGGACATCTATTTTAATGCTCGAATTCTGCATCTCAAATTGGGCAAACTACTTTTGCTTTGCTCTTCTGTGCAGATTGCCATGAATGCCGCGTAAGTGCCCTCTCCAGGACGAGCTGGAGAGACCTACCCAAAAGCTTACAGGATTCCCCTACTGATCTTCACCTCTTGTTACCTGAAGACATACTAGTCAAGAAAAAATAATAAAACAAAGAAGTGTTCCTCCTAAGTTATAGTACTTCCCACCTGCAGATTGTTTTGCTACATTTTCAAAGATCTCGAAATGCCTCTCCTTGAGATTATCATTTGTCCTATGGGTTAAAACCAATTTTCTATGGGTTAAGACCAGTTTTCTATGGGTTCAGACCAATTTTTGTACAATGCTAGTGCCCAAATTTGAATGGCCACTAAAGGAAAAGGGAATCGGGTAGGTGCATCTTCTTAAGTAGCTCTTAAAAGCTATGACTGAGTTTTCTCCATTCCCTCCTCATCTGTTAGGGAAAGAGAACCCACTTGAATATGTTATTGATTCAGAGTGATCTATGGAGGTTATTTTTATTATTTTTGGAAATATGTATGGTACATGTAAGGACAGATTTGTTAGTGTGGCTCTACCTACAAACCTCTTTTGTGGAGACACATTTTTATGCAGGGATTTTGTCAATGTATTTTAGCTGATTTTTCTTTCTTTTTTTTTAAGCTAGTGGCAAAAGTGATTTGAACTGATGTAACTAAATCTTTGCTACAGGTCTGGGAGGTATAGATTTATAATGTAAAAATCATAACCTTAACTGACATGCTATTTATATACATATTTCTGTGGGTGTATATGGACAGCAGTTATTTATACAACATAAAACATAAAGCTTATGTGTAAGTACTTCAGTACGTATGTGTGAATGGAAGTATATTAAAAATCCATGACAGCATCAAGCAGAGGATAGGTAAGGACATAGTTCTCATGCCCTTCCTTGCTATTGCAACTCCCCTACTCAACATATATGTTTAATAAAAAGCCCAGTTAAAAGGAAAGAGGCTTTTTTAACCATGTGTCCCGAAACATCCTTCAGACATGTCTGGATTCAGGGCACCAGATCTTCCAAAGCACCAGGCAAGATTCAGTTCCAGAATGAAATGATTGTCAGAGTTTGGTTCCCCTAAACAGAACAGACCTCTCTCACAAGTAGCCCTGGGAGATAAAAGATAACTGAAAACAGGCAAAACGTGTTCTCCTACAACATGTGATATAGTGTCTAAAGAAATAAGTTCTTTTTTTCTAAGAAATGAACAGATCTTCATTACAGAAAGCAGTGAAACACTTAAATTAAGCTGATTGATAGTGTTTTAAAGTGTTGTTTTACATAAATGTAATATGAACTTCCTTCCCACCTTTTTTTTTAATGTTTTCCCATTCAAATTTTGTGACTGCTTCTGTTCATGGCTTATGGAGGGAAGTATCTTCAAAAACCTGAGTACGAAAACAGCAACAACCAGAAAAAAAGGCTGAAAAAATAGATAGCTACAATCTAGCTATGCCCTTTCTCTGAATTTTACTCTCTCTTATTTGTATATTTGTATATTGAATTTTCTCTCATATGTATATATACCTATCAATATGCCTCATCTTTAAATTTTGCAGGTATAAGGTTATTTTCATAATTTAGACTGCAGTAGTGAGAAGCAATCTTTCCCACTGATGGGTTCAATTCGAATTTCAAAAGCTTGAATAGTTGTGGCACAAATACTCCTAAGGAGGATGTTTTGGATCAGGGAATTTCTGAGTTTAAAAGAGAAAGACTTGGGAAAGAGGAACACAAGGAAAGAAGGAGCTTGGACATTTTGGGGAGAGCAGAGCTGAAAGGTGAAAGTGGTTGAATCTGAGACTGTTTTGGGGGTGGGAAAGGGAATTACCAAGATAGAGTTGATGCATATTTTGCTCTGGAAAAACAGGGAAAATGCAGGGAAAATGCAACATGTGCCCTGACTCCGCATTACTGGTGGGAGACCGACCTCGAAATCTGCTACCACGTGGCAGAGGGGATCAATATTGATTCCTGCATTCGAAGTGAAAGGATGTTTTTCAGTTTGGTATCGTGACCCTATATAGCTGCTATTTTTCACAAGCATTTAGGGATACCTAAACCTCTGAATCCCTAGGGGAATGGATGTGATAGAATATAATAAAGGAGGACTTCAAGCCAACTGCAGCTCTGCGTTGGCTGACAACAAAACACAATCCCCTTGCGGATACTTTACTTTTTTTCTCTGTCTTATATACAGCCTTTCACATTCAACCCTTTTAAATTTTATTCAGATGCTCAGGTCTAACTATGACCTAAAAGTGAGCTATTTTGCAGACTTATTTGCACTGGAGTTTAGAAGATATTTAAAATTTCATGGTCTAGTTCAGAACTGAAACTTGTTGGAGGTATTTTTTTTCCATATCAGGTTTCTTTGTTGAAACTCAGTTAAGTAATAGCAAATTCAAATACTGAAACATATAGTTTGGAGACTCATCACATATACAATATCTCATATGAGTTTTTGGTTAAAATTCAGTGCTAGCACATCACTTATTTTAAAGAAAACAAAGAAGCATGAGAAAAAAATAGCCTACACATAATCTAATGGATTTTCAACGTTTTTATGTAATGTTGCCAAATCTTCTTCCTTATCTGCGTCCTTTCCCTCTCTGCCTCTCAAAAGAAAACACTAGTTTCCTCAGGAGAAGGAGGTATATCAAATTTATATAACAAACCAGAACCAAATGACCTGTTAGGTCTGGCTGGAGCAACTCTACTGAAAGACAGGTATTATCATAACTTTCAAGTCTGCACTGAAAACATACATACCAGCACATTATGAGGATTGAAGTGTCAGGTGGGAATCAGAGGTTACGTGTGGGGAACGAGCTTCATTGAGGCAGCAGAAAGTCAAGGCTTTACCTATAACGTGCAGTTCTTCAGTTGAGCAATGACACTGTCTCATGTTCCCAAACTGGGTCTACCTCGGGGCTAGTGGAGAGCAATACAGAGAGTTCAATCTGTGTTGATTCCAGCAGCACTGCCTTGAAGGTTGAAGTTCAGGCTCTACAGAGGTGGATATGAGACATAACTGCAATATATTCCTAATTACAGCAATGCTTGGTCTAAGCAGGTACGTGGGCATCCGCCCATTGCACGTGTTAACCAGGCTCATTTTTGCAGCTAGTTCTGCCAATTTGCAATGTCAAATGTGTAGCAGGAGTAATGCAAGCAACCTAGAATGTATTGGGGTCAGTGCTCCTGCTGCAGCCCGAAAACCCCTTCTTAAAGAAGGGAAATGCAAGACATATACGGCAGAATTCAAGAATCCCTGGAAGAGCAGGAAAACACCTTTGCTGGCTGCAGTGCCACCATTCCCTGGCTGCACGCAATGCAAATGGAGTGATATTTCCCACAAATATCCAGCCCTTTGCCTGATTCTGGATTATAAATTCTTCAGAGCAGAGACAATATCGTATACTGTGCTTCTGCAACAGGCCCAATCAGTTTTCGAGCCTGGGCAGTGCTCTCATATACACAAGAATGATAGTTAGCAGCAATTATTTGTTTGCTTCATGTCTCTGCATGTCTCTGCAGTTGGGATTGTAGCTACACATCCACCACTCTCAAACAAGGTGGGATCGTCATTCCCGCAACCCGGACTGCTGATTCCTCCATCCCGATCGCCAGGATTAACACACAGCACTAGCAAGGAGCCACGGAGGGCTGGGAAGTGCTCCAGATGATAAGTGTGTAACAGGAAAGTCAATTATCAGCTAGTAGATCCTGGCGTTACCTTCCCAGGCACAGAATTATAGCCTGCCACTTGCCTTTTGCAGGTCATCTTTCACGGTGTTGCAGACCCACATTAAAATGACTTGTGACTAACGACAGAGCAGGGCTTAGTGCCTCTTTATCACTCTGCAGTGAAGGGAAGTTCTTCTCTTTAATATTGCAGGAAAAAAAAAAAAGAGCTTTACAGTTGAGGCTTTAGGCTGGCTACAGAAGATTTGCATGGTTAAAAAGAATCACTTGGTTTATGTTTTGACATAATTCATCCCCTTGCTGTATATTATTCATGAACCTGCCAAAATCTATCTTTTTTTTTTTTATTTATTTTTTTATTTTGCACACAACATTGTAAATGTTAGCTTTGGTCCGTCACCCGCTTGGACAAACCCTTGTGATAATAAATTCAGCACTGAAGCCGTTCAGAGCACCAGGAATTTCTGTGGTGCATTTTAAAAAAGTAGGTCAGTGGCACAGCTTCTTTAGGGTATGCACTTAAAAAAGGGAAAAGGAAAAAACGAAAAAGCAATACCAGGAAAGGAAGACCCTGAGAACTGCACAGTCAGGGAGCTCTCTGCTGGAAGATGTCTTGTTTGTGCTCTGTATGGCCCTATCTGCACAAGTAACCTTGAGCCTTAGATTACACCAGCCTTGAGAAGCCAAGATGCACTGGCGTATGCTCACCTCTGAGTCACAATTTCCTTCACTCCTGGCCCCTTACTATGAAAAAGTGGCAAATAATCAACGTTTTGTGCCACGTGTACTTAGGCACAAGTGCTGAAGGAGATTTCCGGCTCTGCTCATGCATCCTGCTCTCCCAGCCTGAAGTGAGAAGCAATGAGCAGTGTAGTTGGGTTACAAGTTTGGGGTGCATCCAATATCCCAAAACCACAGGCCAGAAATATTGTGTCAAGTAGACCTAAAGCAGATACATAAAAAAAAAAAAAGTGCTTAGGAAGCAAAGATATTTGGAAAATGCCTGCATTTTTGGAGTTTTTTTAACATTTAGAAAAAGAATATTTGAATAACCTAGAACATATTTCTAAACTAAGTCTTTCTTTGCCATGAAAGTCTGATCTTTTTATTATTATTTATTTGGAAATAGGACTAATCAACCTTTAGGACTTTTTATGAAAGGTAATATTTATGTCATCTCCTTTGGCATTCTTTTTATTTGTTCGTTAGCTATCTATTTTTTAAGAATTCACAGTTATAGAAAATGCTCAAACAATGTTCTTTTCTGATACACACAGATACTTCACTGGACAAATCTATCATATGTTAATAAAAAAGAGAATTAATTTTGAAATAGCAGGTATACTCCACTCACATTAGAGAACATGTTAATGAGGCCTTTCTTGCAGAGTTCAGAGTGGTTTTGCTAAGTGTTTGCACACAATTGTCAAAGTTAGCGACACTGCTGTGTGTCTTTTCTCTACAAATCTCAATTAGTAAAGAAAGATCTTCAGGATCTTCTGAAATAGAAGGCACTCCAAAGATATAAGCTTTTATTATTTTTACAGTAAGCTGCTATTACTTTTACAGATTAAAATTGTGTTCGTGAACTGCTTAACTGTACTCCTTCAGTCCATCTCTGCTCTTGTAGTAGGAGGATTGTGAAATAAGAATGGTTTCTGTGTCTCGTTTTCCCAAATGCAGTTACTGTTTCATGTCATTTGGGAAGGATGGAAAGGAAAAAAGTTACGTAACGCCAAATCAGTTGCATACTAGTGCATTGCAGGTTAATTCAGATCAGTATTGGCAATATGTTATTTAGGAAGTACCTTCTGACCTAGTTGGTCGGTGGATTAATTATTAAAATCCTATCAATGGGCCCTGTAACAGGAATCATGGAGAAAGCGTGGCCATAACAGAACTGAATGCACACCTGAAATCTGTCTACAGTCTGCAGGATTTATTTATATTTATATTTATATTTATACTCATACTTATACTTATATATTTAAATATCCAGTTGGTGATTTCCTAGGGGAGGATTGGTGTATATAGAGGACATGCATGTACCATCTTATAGTGCATCTTTGGAAGCCCTGTCCTGCTAGGCAGGGTTCCTGACACATGAAAGCATCCTTCCTTGAACCCGCTTTGTCACTCAAAATCAGGACCGATCTGCAGTAAACTGGGAAAAGTGTTTTCTCTATTCCCATCATCAAGTGTTACTGGATAATTAAATTGCAGGTATCAGCCGCTGTCTAAGCTGGAGGGAAAAAAAGTTGCTATTATCAATTAATGATATTAATAATGTCTTGATAATGACTTTAATCAAACTGATGACCTGGCCTTCACTCCCCATCACTTCCCTTCCTTTCCCTTCCCTTTTCTCCGTTTTTGCCTAAGTAAACAGCAGCGTGAAGCAGAGCCTCCGGTTACAAGTGAGCATTAAACGGAGAGCTTCTCCTCATTAGGCCTGGGAGACACATTCACAGCTCGGAACCATCCCTGCGGGGAAGAATCGGAATATTTTATGACTGAACGAGGAAGGCTCCTCACAACAAGCCCAGAGCCCTCCCATCTACCCAGTAGCCTTTCATCCCAATTTATCTCTTCATCTCATATCAGACAAGCACCTCTCCGAACTTCAAAGAGGGGGGAGAAAAGGGTCTATGTGGCTGCTTGTTTATTTTCTCAAAGCAGTACATTTTCAGCCATTTCCTTCCAGTTCCAGTAAGGTTTTATGACAGCAGTAGCTTAGGACAGGAGAAGGAGGGAACTCCACCTCCTACTCTTGCACTCCCACACTTTTAGCATCAGAGTAAAGTGGTGAAGTGGATGATGCTGCTGCCAGCCAGGAGCAGCCATTGAGATTCGTGTCCCCAGGGGCTCACAAACAAGCATTTCTTTCTGGGGAAAAAAAGAAAAAACAGAAAGAAAAAAAAATTGCTTGAAAATCTCTGTGCATTCACAAATTTCATCTTTGGCTTTATGATGTTTGTAGAGTTTAACCCAAGTCCTGTCTCAGTGGTAGGAGGATGCTCCCTTGTGTTCCTCAAACAGATCCATGGAAAATGCTGTGATGGGGCAAGAAATATCTTCACATAATGACAGAATGTTTGAAGTTGGGAGGGATGTCTGGAGATCCTCTAGTCCAACCGCCCTGCTCAAACAGGGTCAAGGAGAGCCCATTGCCCAGGATCCAGGCAGCTTTGGCATGTCTCCAAGGATGGAGACACCCTGGTGCACAAAAGAGAAGGGAGGAAGGTCAGCGTGATGAGGGACGATGAGTGGAGCTTTGACTCAGGAACAGCAGAAGGGGCAACAGCCCCGACACTCACTTGAGGAGCAGGAGTGGATCAAGTTCTTTAGTGTGATGTCTAAGGAAGCAAAATGGGAGGTTAGAGACTGCAAGCCATTGGGGTTGTAGAAAAATCCATTGGAAAGGCCTGGATATGTTTTAGACTTTGCTGTTATGCTGGTTGCTTTCTGAGGTTGTCATTTTCTATTGCAGCTCAGCTGCAATTTCCACGGTATTTGTCCTTCTGTACTGAGAGATGAACAAATTAAGGAAAACAATGTAGAGTAACCTCCCACGTTTAGTCCAGAACTTCTGACCTCTAATGGTCATTGCCTTGTATAATGTCCAATATAAACAAGACTAATCTAACATTCACTACCTTTACCCTGACCATATGACAATGTTTCTTTTCCTTAGAAAATTCTTTGGTCGGTGGTAAGCATCCATAATGTTAAAAAAGTAGGGCTTTTGTTGTTTTTTTTTTCTTCTTCTTTTTTTTTTTAATGTACATATATATTTATGCACTGGGACTTGCATTGTAAAAAGTCAGGAGAGTCAGTTTGCCCTCAGTCATTTCATGTGCTGAAGTGGGGCAGCTAATGCTATCAGTGCACATTGTGATGGGGAGGAGAGTTAGTGCTGTCTTTGTGTCCCACAGGCTTTTAGGAGACAAAAGCAAGTCAGCTGAAGAAATAAAATAATATGCTGATGAAAATCTTTATTTTTTTAGCTGAGGGCCACTATATCTGGCAGATATTCTGGGCTTTTTATTTTTTTTCTTGAACAATGCAGTGAATTTTGCTTGGAGGAAGCCAACTGAATCCAGGTCAATCTGATTAGAACAAACAACATCATAGGTTTGGGCTATACTGGAAAATAAATTCAGCCAGGCCCGTCGATTCAAAGGGCAAGAAAATCTTTTAGTTCACGCAGGTTATAGCCTGAAGAGCAAGGCTGCAGCCACTTTTAAGTTATTCACATACCCCAAAATATTCAAAGCTATTTTGATCTCCGTTTCTCTGGTAGAAGTCCAAAGCCTTCATAGAAATCACTCAATATTCACAGCAGTGCAACGAGAATCTATACCCTGTTGTGTCTGCAGCATGACAGGATGTAAAACACCATTGCCCGTCCCGCTCAAACAAGGTCAGATTATTAAAATACAAATCAATCTGTTATTGTTTAATGTGGACTCGCACACATGACTCGCCAAGAGAAGTGCACCACATAAAAGTAGGTGCTGAGTGAAAGTCATCTGAGGTAAAGACAGCCCATGAGGCAAAGGGATATTTAAGGGGGTTTAGATGATGGCAAAACAACAGAATTTGATTGACCTTCCTGAGAGGAACCGATTCATGGTCAAGAAGATAACAAGTTAATGAGGTAGTTATTAATAATACTGCTTGGCACTTTCATAGGGTTTTTTTTTTTTTTCCTATTACAAATAATAGCCAGCTAATCTGCCTATGCACTTTGAAAGCGATTATGTAAGTAGTGCCCTCATTCTGTAGGCAGGGAAACAAAGGCAGAAAAGCATGCTCAAGGCTACAGAAGGAGTGGAGCAAGAGATGGGATCTGACTTCAGGAATTTCATTTCCCCCTCTTTATTCCACCCGCTGGGGAAAGGCTCCTCAGTGGTACAGGTTCTTCCTGCAGCAGTGTTTTCTCAGCTTTGTTTGGGGTTTTGGCTTTTCTTTCCTCCCTTAAGTGACCTGATTTTATCTTTTTTTAACATGAAGGGAGAGGAGCAGCAGCACAGCTTGTTCGGGTACGTACGGAGGCTTAGAGAAGCGCTGTGAATGTGGGACATCTGTGGTTGTAACCCTTCCCTGCCTGTGATGCCACCTCCCCAAAAACTGCTCAGCTGCAAATCCAGCCAAAGGAGCTGCAGAAGCACATGGACCATGAGACAGCAAAAACACCAGCACGTGCAAACCAATTATATAAATTCATCCAACACAAGGGATTTGCTGAGAGACTGCTCAGAGATGTGATGAATACAGATTAACTCCATAAATTCAAGAAAAAAAAATATTTTTTTCTATCCCACCCTTACTTCACCTGTCTTATCTCTCTCCCTTAATGATACTAATTCACAGTGAGAAGGGCTTGTATGTTCAAAACCATGTTGCTCACTGCTGTTTGCAACAAGGAATTATCATCATGTTGACTGCTTTAAATGGTTTGGGGCTCTTTATTCTGACAAGTATGAAGAGAGAAGTGTGAAAGAGGCTCTTAGGAATTCTTGTGCTCTTTCCCAAGCAAATTGGTGATAGCTCTTTCTGAGAAAGAAGTCTAAACCTTTCTCTCTGTGCATCCTCATGCAGCCTCCAGGTGCCAATAGGGAACCTTGTCCTGGACCACCGGCACTTAATTCTCCATGACAATTTCCAGAGAGGTGCCGCTCTTGCTCTTCATGCAGGGACGTGCTCTTGTTCATTCACTCACCTGTTTATATGTTATTCACCACCTTTTCAGACACTCTTCACTTAGCAGTCATCTAGTTTGATGCTCAGAAAGAGCTTTCTGAGTGTGAGGTATATTATTAGCTGTTTTTATTGCAGGCTTTTTTTCTTTTTTGCCAGATTCCTTCCAAACTTTGTTTATTCTAGAGTCCTATCAGTGTCTGTGGTTTTGCTTCAGAGGTTACTTGCAGAGACATCATGGAAGGGAAAGGTGTCAGATGCGCTTTTCCTGCCAACGTGCTGCTGAAGTTATCTCTTCTGCAAAGCTAATGGAACAGGGCTCTGGGTTGCTTCAGTTTTAAAGATAGCTCTCGAGCTCTTTTCTTAGAATAAACTTATGACTGCTTGGGAAGTTGCCACGGATCTGATCAAGCCCAAGAGTCAAGTGACTCCCGGGTGGCTTCGCTTGGTGTTGGAGGTGCAGAAACCTCAGAGCAGAATCTGTCAGACTGGCTCTAAATAAGCTTTGCTTTTCTTGTTTGCTACTGAAAGCCAAACATTAAACAAGTAGCCAGGGATTCCTTTTCTTAACCAAGGATATGGACAGATCTAAAAGAGTCACANGACTGGCTCCAAATAAGCTTTGCTTTTCTTGTGTTAGTTTGCTGCTGAAAGCCAAGCATTAAACAAGTAGCCAGGGATTCCTTTTCTTAACCAAGGGTATGGACAGATCTAAAAGAGTCACAGAATCCCAGAATGGTTGAGGCTGGAAGGGACCTCTAGAGATCACCTAGTCCAACCCCCTGCTCCCCAGGAACACCCAGAGCACGGGGCACAGGGTGGCATCCAGGCGGGTTTGGAAGATCTCCAGAGAAGGAGACTCCACAGCCTCTCTGGGCAGCCTGTGCCAGGGCTCGGGCACCCTCACACCAAAGAAGTTCTTCCTCACATGGACGTGGAACTGCCTGGGATTCAGCTTGTCCCCGTTACCCCTTGTCCTGTCACCGGCCACCACCGAGAAGAGTTTTGCCCCAGCTTGCAATGAAGTTAGTGTAGAATTGGGAGGTCCGTTGGTGCCAACATAAGAGTCAATAGAGTCGTGCAGATGTAAAATTGATATTAGAGCAAAATCTGCATGGTGTGTTTTACTGTGACATGTCTCTGGGACGAGCTTTATTACGCAAATCTAAGATAAGGTTGCAGTTCTTAAGTCTCAACCCCCTAAAGGGGAAAGCCTTACAGAGCTGACAGCTGGATCCAAGTCTTTTTTCCTGTTAATGCTTGTTGGAGCATTGTGGGATAACCCAGGAAATCTCAATCAACATGAGATCCCTCTGTTTAGACAACTGAGTCACTTCTATGATCACTCCTATGGTTTTACTGCTAACTTCATCAAACCAGAGGTTTTCCCTCTGCATGCCAATCCTGTAGTAAACATGCATAATAAACCTGACGTTCAGATAGAAAGGTATTTTTTTATGATTTTTTTACTGGCTGTGTGGTTGAGGATTAATTTCTTCATTATCGTGCGTCACTGTGGGGAAGGCAGGGTGGAACCTGAGCCCATGTGGCGATGGTTTTGTGAGGCTGATGGCGAGTGTTGAGTCAACACCCCCAGCCTTCCCCGACGAGCTGTCTGGCACCTCATCCATCTGAGGACCTCTGAGCAGGGAAGGTCTGTGATAAACAAAGGGCGTTTGTATTGTGCCTCTGGGTTTCCAGTGGCTTATTAAAGATTGGGTTGTTTAATGTATCATTTAACAGGGAGAGATTTCTGGGGATCGTGGGACTCCTGTGTCATTGGACAAGGCTTTTGTAGCACTTGTTTAAACCATTAGGCACCAATGTTTTGCTGTTTGACATGCTATTGCTTTTCGCTCTCTAACCGGGCCGGTTTCTCTGCTTCTTGTGGTTAATTATTGCTCTCATTGTCTTTCCGGCATGTCTTTCCCCCTTCTGTGTTACTGGATCCGGAGAGGAAAAGTGAGGGAACTAAGCAGAGGACCAAGGAGCAGAGGATTAACTGTCCCCCAGGGAAGCTTGAGTTACTCGCTGCCGCCCATGCACATTTTCATTGCTAACAGTGAGGGAAAAGTTAACAAAGAGCTTGTCGCTCGGAGCAGAATGCAGGGAGCAGGGAAAATTTCCACGGGTAATTTGCATTGCCTACCCAAGACACTACCCTGTGCGCAGCTCGTGTCCAATTATTATTTTTTATTATTCATTATTTGCATTATGGTAACATGTACCAGGCAGGATAGTAGCGGCATGGTGAGAGATTCTGTTCCAGCATGCAGACTGGGTCAGCCCTGGGAGTTTTAGCTGTATAACTATGTCAGCTGAGAGTATAAATTTCCTACTAAAAAAACTCTATTGTTACAAACTGTAGTATCACATCTTAGCTGAGCTGCCGTCTCCTTGTGCAGTTTATCCCCCTTCCCACACAGGCAAGAAATGATGCAGGTGTAAACATTTTTCTGTCATTTTGAGTATTTATATTTGAATGCAGCTGTGGAAACTTAATGCTGCTATAGTTTTAGGCAACATCAACCCACAGGTAAATGCAAGTAAGACAGACTCTGCCCCAGAGGGCTTGCTGTCTCGGAAGAAAATAGATGGGAAAGGAATCAGAGGCATAAATGAATCACAAATCTGTTTAATGGTAGTATTGAAGAAGTCAGGTCTGGTCCCTGGATGCCATCTGGAGGGACTGACAGATTTATTTCTCTTCCATTTCCTCCCATTCCTTCTTCTACTTCCTTTCAGTCCTTCTTGTGTTTCCTTCTTGCTTTCCTTCCTTCTATTTACTTCCTTTGGAAGGAGATAAACTAGTCCTTATCCTAATTCCTCCTCGATGTAAATGCAACTCAGCTGAAATTAATGCAAATCTGTGGTAATTCCAATTAGACCACATCTGTCTAAAAGCCTGTTTAGCGATATCCTCAACTCTGTTGAGTTAATGAACCAAGGGCTCCTCAAAAATAGCAGGTTGACACCTTAGTTTTGCAGTTACAGATGCACTTAGAGCCTGATCTGTCGTGAAAAAAAATCTTGGGAATCTTGATCACTAACTAAAATGGAAATAAGAAGGAATTCAGTTACTTACGGTGTCTGATACAGTTTCTGTCACTTTCTGCTAACAGGCCAATTGGCTTGAAATCCTGGGCAAAAGAGCTTGAGAACACATGAGAATAAGCTCTCCGGCAGAATTTTATTCAATACTGTGTGTGGTAAATACGAAAGAGGAGTGAAGTCCTATTAATTTTGCCTCCGTAATTTGAATGTGATGGCTCTGGAAGTGACTGAAAGGACACCTGGAGCTGAAGTTCCTGCACCTGGGCCTGCAGCTTTTTTCCAGGACAGATTCCTGATGACTGGAGCCTGGTAGCCTGTTCTGTGCATTGCGTGGGCTTTCTTAGTGCTTTGTGCATTGGAAATGCTTTGTGCTTAAAATAAATTCTGTTACTATAAGCCATATTCTCAGAATATTGTCTTTTTGATTAGCACCAATGGCATAGCACTCCTTTGCACTAGCTATGGAAACACAGGGAAAGATGGAATAATGCAAATAATCTTACCTATTCTGAGAAATAAAATGTGAAGTTAGAACAGTGACTTTGAAGCTTTGATTATTTTCTGGGATGTTTTGTTCAGCAAACTGAACTGTAAATTTTTGATGGATATGTGAAATACTGTATTGGTCTGTATGCATTAAATGACTGTCCCACACATATAGATGTACAGAAACATGCATATTAGCTTGGCCCATTAGTTTCTTATTGATTATGATTTCTATAGTGCTGATCAATAACCTCTGTAAGTTTTGAAAGCTAGTTGTTCCAGACTGTAGTCTTAAACAGAGATATATATTGGAGCCAAAGTGATATGTTGGCTTGACAGCTGGGAAATGGTGACAAACATGAGAGAGGAAATTTCTCCTGGAATAGGAAGCTGGGAAAGTGGTGGGTTTAAGTGTTGCTGCGTGGCATAGCATGGCATTGAGCTAAACTGCTTGTGAGGTGAGATGCTTGCATGAGGTGTTCTGAAACATGTCAAAGATGCTGCTGAAACACAGCCAGCTACACGACACAGCAAAAAAAGGCAAAGGATCAGTGGGAGAACAGTTGCCACCGCGTCATAAGGATAAACTGAATTCGTAATCTTCAGGCCAAGTTGCTGGATGACTAGAAACCGGAAACCTTCTGAGGTACAAAGTGCTGCTCAGTATTCCAGCTCAGGAAAGGTAAAACTAATTTTCAGAAACATCTGAGCACCAGATAATCACATATTTTTTTCTGGGCATGGGAGAGGTGAAGAGACAACTGTTTGTGACTAGTAGGTGGACAACAGTGTTCTTTATGAGGTGCATTAGGGGACTGAAAAAGTAGGACTGGAAGACTAGGGTAATGTCCCTGGAAGGAATAACACATGGTGGTAATCCAGTATGGATCCAATCCAACTGTCCTGAGCCCCAGTGTGCTACTCTCCTGTATATAGGACTGCCTTGTGTTACCTCCTTGCTGGTTTTGTTGATGAAGCTGACTGATTTTAAATTTATAACTCCATTATTCCAATCTCAAAATCTCACCATTAAAATAGGCAGAGAATTTAGTTTCCCTGCTTCAGGTGCTTTGCTTTACATGCACTAAATGCCTAAAATATTCTCAAAGGGATCATATGAATTCTCAGCTATCACATCTCTTGTGATTGGATTCTGGATGTGGCCATCAGAAGAAAGTCAGCTGGAAACACCACTTATTGCACATAAAATTGCCCTGTTGTCATGTGAGTAGCTCCTGCCCTGCCTGCAGAGATCCCCGGTTGACTTTTTCTCACTTACGCTCCAATAACCATCAGTGTGGACACTGGGAGCTTTCACATCGATGATCCCACAGAAAAGGTCACAGGAACGGAAATGCTGTGAGAATACCATTGTTTTTCTATAAGAAACACATCCAGACAGCTGGATATTTGCTGTCTACTTTTTGAAAAATTCTGTCATTCTCTTGCTGGCTCCCCATTTACTGCCCTAACTCTGTTCTGTATCGAGACTGAAAGCAGTTGTTCCTCTCCACAACACAGTAGCTGATCAGTTTACAGAATTCCCCCAGTGTTTAATGTCACCTATGGACAACATTTATTGCACATCTGGGCTTGGAATGGCTTTGTCCCAGTTGGACCTATCTAGAAAGACTGGAGAGTATAAAAGTCCAAAGCAAATACCAGGGTAAAACAATTACCAGGGACTCCTGGCACTGGGTCTAAGAGCTTATTCCTTACAATTTCTTCTTAGCCTAAGTAGATGATTCTTCTTCCTTGGATATTCCTCACACTATACACAGCACAGATCAGAGTTTGCTTTTAACTCAGAAATTTGACTCTAATGTATTTCTGTTGGATTAAGTGAGCTGCAATTCACGGGATTTGGGGAGAGATCCAGCATCTCTGCTCCTTGAAGAAATATTTCCCGATTTCAGACTCTTTTGGGGGACACATCAGTTTCAAAACAGTCTTCTTTTCTTGGCGTCTCAGTACACAATCTGCATACACTATTCACTCTAGTGTCTGGGATGCCAGAGGCTCCTGTCTCTGCTTATATCTGTTAGAGGTAAAGCAGGGCTGATTGTAGGGAACACTGTGCTCCTGATCATGTCAACGTGCAGCGCTAGTAAGTGTTCCGGGGTCAGATCCTGATCTAATCTGCATTGGTACAAATCAAGAGCAATCGAGTTACTCCGGATTGAGAGCAGAAGAACTACCCTAATAGGATTTTCTGTCTCAATAAAGATATTATTGAGTTCAGCCAGTGACTCTGTTTTGTCACTGTTTTCCTTTGATTTTATGCTGATACTGAGCATTTAGCCTTGGTTCGGAACCAAATCCACAGCATGTGCAAAGAAAAGGACACTTAGGAAGGAAATACGGTTGTACAGTGCCAGTACTGGGGCTACTAATTTACAAAACAGGTTTGCAGCAATTGTCCCTAAACTAGATTATTTCCAGCAAGTCACATACCTGTCTGCTGCCCTAATCAAACCCAAACTCAGAGGAGGCCAGTAGCCCTTATGGGTCACGGTTGCTTGTCACAGAAATGAGTGGAGAGAAAAGCAACCCAGGCAGCTGATCGAGGTTAAAATGAGAGATAAAAGGCACTCTCTAAAAAAAAGGGCCAGCTTGAGAGATGATTTTGAAACAGAAGATTCTTCACATGACCCCTTAAGACAACATAAGCCTCTTTTGTTTCCTGCCTGTTCCAGCCTGTTCCTGGTCAGGAACGCCACAGCTAATAATTGTGTCAGGAAACCTTCCTGTCTGCGAATGATCTCTTCCTAATGGATAGATGACTCCATATGGTGTCATATGTCAGAGATGGAGGGAGAACATATTGGGCAACTGGACACAGCTGGCAGTTCCTTTTAGTGCCATATGGATAGAAGCGTGAGCTCCGCCGCGTTGTGTATTTTGAGTGAACCTTTTATCTAAACAGGTGCTGACCTACTGGGAATGCATTTTATGGTCAAGCTTGCGGCATGCATTTATAGGAGCTGCTCTGTCCTCCCCTCCTTTCTCCTGCTGCATCAACGAGACACTGACATATCCTTCGACTGCTCCGTCTTGCAGTGCGTAACTCTGTCGACATCTGTAAAGTACACGTGGGCAGAGCCCTTGTAAATGAGATCAGTATCTGTCTGTCTGACCTGCGTGGATATTAGATGCTCCAAGCTCCAAAATCCTCTTTTGGGAACCAGCACTGCTTCCAATACATGTTATTATATCATATGCAAAAGATTAAAATTGCCCCATTTACAAGGCTGCATAAAAACAGGATCAGACTTTCCTCCTCCTGTAGCTACCGTGCTGCTTTCTTGGTTCCCGATGAAGTTTTTACACTCCTTTCCTCTCCATGTCATAATCGCTTCTTTGTCCAAACATGCTTCATTTTGGAATTCCTCTCTCCGGCATTCCTCGTACGTGCGGTTTAGGGTACTTGTTGACTGATTTATGCTGAGCTTGCGAGGCTCCTCTGGAAATGGAGCTGAGCACATTCCATCCACCTGTGTAATAAAATCAGCCTGCACAGAGGAGGAGCACCCAGACTCAAACAAACCCAAACAAGTGGAAGAAATAATCCCTACTTCAGTTTTGATCCAGTACTTTCTGTCTCTCCATAAAGTGTTTTGATTGTAGTGTCAGAAATGTGTCTAAGAAGCCAACCTGTGTGGAAAGAAAATGTTTCCAATTATACTGTTTATGCTGGAGTTCTATGTCACTATGAGCACCCAGGGGCCATGGGATGAGGAAAAAAATCCCACCCTGCATTTCTGAGTGAGGACTTTCATATAAACTCAGCCCTCCTTTTAATTTTGATCCTATTACCCAGAAAGTTACAGCAATCTCTGGGCTTATTCCTTCTCTCTCTTGTGTTTTACGAGCAGCATAACCCTCTTTGCTTCCTGGCAGTAGATGACAATTTCCAGGACAGGAAATTCAGTCAGTTTGAGGTAAAACCAATGCATAGTCAGAAGCTGAGGTTGGTAATTTCATTATTTGCACGTGAGCTGCGTTCATAGAGTGTCTAGTAGAGCAGAGAGTTGGTTTTGGGTAGAGAAATAAGAACTTCTAGGCTGTTGGGGGAAGAAGCCAAGTGGTCACCCCATATTCATTTTTGTCATGTATTTTTATATCACTAAATTCTTTATTCAGTCCTGGGTGCTTGAGAATTTAGGAAAAAAAAAAAAAAAAAGATTCAATTTTGACCCATCAGCAAGAGGATGGTGTCACTGTTTCCTATCTACCATCATCTGCGGAGCTGTAGCCACATCTGAGCTGGACGTTCCCATGCTTCAGTCTGTGCTAATGTATTCCCAACGTTAGTTAAGCTTTTATAGCAGAGGGGTAATAAGGCAGCTTAAATAACAAGTTCTCAGTTGTGTCTGGTTGCACACTGTGCTGTGGGAGATTAAAAAGAAAATCAGAAAGTGCGTGACGGAGATTAAGATGATTCTGAATCCCTGTGTAGAAGAGCGAGTCCCCTTTGTGCCTCTTATCTGCTGTTTGAAGTACCGTTACTTAAGCTCAGCATTAGGGGAAAAAAAAAGAAATCTTTCTGAGGGGATGTGAGAAGCCATTTCAAAAGATGATGCCTCTCCAGTAAATAAAGCCCAGAAGTTTCAGGTCAGCGTTGAAATGGTGGAGGACATGGAGCTGCACCCACAAGAAGGGCTTGTTCATCCAGGAGGCTTTCAAATGGCGCTGCTGAGATAAAGCAGATCAAAGCATTTAAACGTGTTGAGCCACTACAGAGGGAAATTTAGTGCTGGCAGCGCAGAGCAGCTGCAGCAGAGCGAGCGTGTCTAAACTCACAGCGGGGGACTAATTGCTCCTATGCATATAGGTCTGCTTTGCAAACACAGGTCTGAAGGAATGCCATTCCCATTCACAGGAGGATGGAGATCTATTGATAGCTGCTGAAATGCAGATTTACAGTGCTCGGCTATAGCTCGCTAATAACCATGCTGAGTACAGCATGGACAACGGGCAGGGGAGTGGATGGTCTCTACTTTTATTGGGCTTGCATGGCTCAGGAAAAAGAAAGATCCTATCCATTTACTCAAGATAATAGTATTAGCTTCAAGCCCTCCCTGGGACACATGAAATAATGAAGCAAAGGAAAATAACTCAATGTCAGGCCGTAATACTATTTGTACAACATATTGTGCCTGTGGTTAGAAGGGAGAGGAGGCTATGGCTATCAAAGAATCCATTTTTTTTTCAATAAATCTGAAATGTTATTTTTATATAAATCATTAATTTGGCAGGCATTGGAGAGCAATGAGGCAGGTTTTTTATATATATATAAAGTGAAATATATGTACTTTATATATATATAAAGTGAAATGTTCCTGGTGCAATCACAGCTGTAAAATACTTATGACAAGTCCAGCTCAGGGTCTGCTATGGCATCCCACTCACTAAGCAGTTTTCTTCTTGATGTCCCTGTGTTCAACACAGTGCATTCCTGTTTAACAGGGGCATAAGATAGGAGGAAAGTCTGAAGGAAGAGATTATTGGTGGAGCTTTTTTCCCAGAAGAAATTTGTGGCAGAGCTAGGAAGTGAACATAATTTTTTGTCCACTTTCATATGAATTTTGTGACTTCTCTTGTGCAGTTAATGCCCAAATGCCTGCTTTTTTTATGAAGGAAATTCAGAAAAACAACATCATCATCAACAAGAACAAAAACTGCCTTTAATATTGTTGTAAGTACTCAGTAAGAAGTAAAGAGAACTTCACCATCCGACTCTTTCCAGCTCAGAAGGAGAAGCATTTTCCCCCTGGGATGAAATGAAATGCTCCTGAACCAAGTCATTACAATATAGTATAATATGGCAGTCTAGCTCCAAATTCATAGCCCTCACCTCTGGTATTTGTAGTCCTTTCGATAACAGTAAATTTTGCTGTTTGCACATGCATATGTCCGTATACATATATATATCTGTGTGTGTATATTTTTATATATATATATATATATCTGTGTGTGCATATGCATGTCTAGCCATATAAGTAAAGTGAATGTTTTGTATTCCATTAATACCACCTCATTTTTGGAACTTTCCAGAAATGCTAAATAATTCACCCAGACTCCCAGGATAGGTAATAGAGAGCGATAAAGGAAGCATTTAGAGGCCACAGACCTCTCCTGTCACCACAAATGAAAACCCCTTCAGAGTTGTCTCCTGGGGTCTCCCTTCAAACTCCTCTATACCATGGGCCCTTGTTAGACCTATTTGAATATCTATTGGCTATTGGCATATTTTTACTTCACCATAAATGCAGGAAGCATTTTTCTTCCATGGTTTACTGAGAAGGAATCACAGCGAGCCTGTATTTGCTGCAACATAAGGGCCAATGGGATAGACTATTAGTGCTCTACAACTGGGTGGACGTAGCATGTGGTGGGGTGCAGAGAATGATGAATTCTCTGATGAGTGAAGAGCACATGAATTGAGTTTTAGGAATGGGCTCTCCCCACTCTCCCTTCATAATTCACTAATGCAACCATCTAAAACAGTAAATTGATTGCAAATTGAGGAACGGGGCAGCATGTCCATTCAGATAGCACGTGCCATCCAGCTGTGCAGAACCAGCTGACCCAATCTACCTGCTGGTACACTTCATGAGCTAGGTGGTGTTCTAATTCTGAGAAATCAGGTTTTGAAAATATATTAAAAGATTATTTTACAACTATTTCATATACCATTAATTTGTATAACAGTTATACTGGTAGCTTTTGCTTTGTACACCTTGTTAATAATTGGTGCCCAGCATTTTTTTATGCTTATTCTACTCTTAATAAATTTTCAAGCACAGATGTTTCTATGGAATTTGTGTACAGAACATGTTATCTGTGGAAAGTGGATTAAAACCACTACAAGGATGCTTTACTTTTCCCCAAATCAAGTATATTCCAGCCGCCAAATACCAGGATTCAGATGCACAAATAAACCACAAAATGGCCCGTTAGATTGCACAAGCTGTATGTAGGGCAGCTTGCAGTCTATGGGAAATAGGAGGTGATTTGAATTAGCTTCGTCTGTAGCCATCAGTATTTGGTGGGATAAAGTTTTCCATCCTTGAGCTCAATAGATGTGCTCCTGTAAACGTCTCAATGTCAGCTTACCCCCTAGCAAAAAACAGGGGGGGCAATTAACCTTCCCAGGAAAGTGTTTGAAGGGCTTTGGATTACAGATCAGCACTGGATAAATGGAAAGATTATTGCCTCCATTTAACAGCTTTAACGAAAAGTGTATTGATGGCGAGATTATGTTATACTGTTGGTCAGCTCTGTGCTGCTAAAAGACCTGAAGCTGTTACAGGACAGCAGTCTAGCAGTGATTATAGAAACATCTGCTCTGAGCTGGGCAACATACTGTGATCCTGCAAAACAGAAATTCATACTTTTACGAGGATATTGTTAATACAATTTTATTTTTAAATATTTAAATGGGCCAGAGAAATTACTTTTAGTTATGAGATGAATCCAACAACAACCAAAAAAATAGCCTTCTGCAGAATAGGCCAGGAAAATACTTGTTTTGGAGAGGCTGCTGTACAAAAGACGTATTTAATGCTTGAATTTAGTGAGATGGATTATGACCATTTCAAAGCAAATTCTGTGAAAAACTCTGAAGAAAGGTTTTATATGTGCTGCAAAGTTTGCTCTCTAACCTGCCTAGCAAGCCCAGATCAAGTGAGGGTGTTAATTTTAAGCTAGGCAACTGTCTGACCACCTTCACTATGAGAGAACAGCTGTTCCGTTTTGGTATAATTTTCCAGCCAACATGAATTAGAAATCTAAGTTCAATGGACCAAATTCCCACAGCAGACGCAATTCAGGTAGTCTTACTGCTCTTCAAGCCCCTTGTCTCAAAGATAAGCTGAGTCTTTTTTTTTGCAGTTGGCCAAAAATAGACATCCTGACCTCAGGTTCTTCTGGCTTGACATAATAAGTTATTTACCCAGCTTAATTTCATGATCTATTGCAATGTTTTGGATAGTGTCATTACTGATATGCTATGTTGTTTTATCATTGTCAAGGGAGCATTACAGTTACTGGCTGAAGCAGTAGATAGTCGTTTCCCTTTGAAAACTTAACTTGGAGTGAGGTCCATTTAACTTAGGCATCAAAAACCAGACATCTGCGTGAGTCTAGACTGATATTTCATTAACATCTAGTATGTAGATGTTAATGCAGTCCAAAGTTGGCTGAAGTAAATCAGGTCTGCAGAGACCAAAGCGTATACAAGTCAATGAAAATAAACATAGAATGCAGTAACCAGCGTTTTGCACAGACTGTATTCTGGTTGACTTGTGGCAAGTAGGTAGGAAAGAGGAGCTTGGTACACCAGGGGCACAGGACAGCAATTCTTTGATGAACATTAGAGTGAAAGCCTGCAAAGCCTCAACAGGACACATTCCGCATCCTTTACTTCTGCCACTATTTCTCAGAAATCCAATTTTTAACATGAAATTATTACACACTGAGAAAATTATCTTAATTCTGCAAAGCCTCTCCTGTGTAGCCTTTTCCAACCTGCTCTATAAATGTACCTCTCCAACTGCTTAAAAACAAGTCTCACCCCTCTAAATAAAATAAAATAACAACAGAGAGAAAATGCTGTGAAATGGCTCCTGCAACACAATTGGAACAGATTGGGATGTGCAAAACATCGCTCCTCTGGGAGCTGTTCTTGCTGATGAGGTTCAAAATTGAAGTGACGTGTGGACTCAAAAGAAGAGGTGCTTATGCAAAGAGCAGCTCTTCAGGCTTAGCTTTGTGTGCTCTTCCTCCCCCAGGACTGCTCAGCCTCTAGATCCTCTCTCTAATGGTCCTCCCCTGTTTCCCTTTTCATCCAAATGAAGGACAAATATCAATCCTGGAGGATACCCTTAACTTCTTCCCAGATGAAGCAGTGTCAGGGGACGGTGGTGCCTTCAGGCAAAGCTCGTCACCTGCCATGGGTAGGTTATGGAGGGCTTCCTGCTGGACTTCAAAGCACGACCCTCCCTGTGTATTTGAAGCCAAGGGCTCATTGTGTGGTTGATGATACTGACAATAATTATAATAATTTGTTTTGCTGATGACAAGCTGTCAGTGTATGGCAATGAAATGCTAGGTTGGTGCCAATAAATATTTCTATACTGGGTGTCAGAATGGTGTGAAAAGAAAGGATGTGCAAGACTGGAGCTGGTTTTTGATCTTGAGGGGGACTCAGTCATTGCAAGGGAATACACTCACTTTAAATAAAGACATCCTTTGACTCTTTTGAGCCCAAAGAAACTATTTTCTGTCCTTATTTATTGCCATTTGGGACTTTCCTATCATCTCTGAATACATCAGCCATGTCTCTCCTTTCTCTGTGGGGAAACAAAATAATGAGAGGTTTTCTGGTGAGCAGGGCCTCATTCGGGAGGGCAGTTTTCAGCTCATTCCTGCACACAGTGGCTCAGCTTTTTGCCTCGTGCTGCTTGGCTACCGTGTGGCACAGCTAATCCCTAGTAATCACTGAGAGCAGATGACGATGATGGAAAAAAGGAGATGGAGAGAAATGTGCAGCCCCGAAACAATTAGGAGCGACAGTGACCAGTTTAAGTATGTATGTATTTATTTAGTCCTGTTGGTGAGTAAGTGCCTCTGATTCTTCAGTCTTTCCCCATTCAGGCAAGGGAACGCTTAACTTGAGGCACATATTTAAGCTCTGCTGTCTTCAGTGAGACTTAAACACACGCTTAATGGTAAATGTCTGTTTTAAGCAATATTCAGGGATGGGATGGACTGGAGAATGTGTTAAATGCTTTGCTGTCTCCTCTGGCACCAGCTCAGCAGGCTGAGAGAGATGAATAACGTAGTCCCACTTGGTCAGTCGGTAAGGCCTGAGCAAGGGCATGGCCATGACCTCTTTCCTGCAGCTCCCCTGGGCAGCTCATCCACCTATGGCCGTTTCTTGTGGCGTTGAGGATGGTCCTAATTACTACCATCTCCGGGGGAATGTTTCCTTGCACAGCAGACCTTCTTTCATTAGCGATTCAGTTGGTACCGCTGCTAATTCAGGGGCATCTCGCCCGCTGTGAGTTAACCCAGCATGGACCGAAGCAGCCGGCTGCTCTAGTGAAAATCTCTGCTGTCCGTTTCGAGGGCTGAGCGCTGGTTAGACCCCCTCGGCTGTTACTGGAATATATGATATGTTTGGAAATCGCATATCCAAAACCAAAAAAAACCCAAAGCAAACAAAGCCCCAAACAATCCAACCATCAAAAGTCTGGATTAAAGAACACAGATGGCAAGAAATTGTTCTTTCTCTGTGTGGGGTCCCTGATGCAAGCGCTTGTTTTCACAACACTGATAAAGAAACCGCTTTTATTTTTGGATGCTCCGTAGGGTACAATGTAATACATCAAAATAAATGATTGCATCGTATGTCTGTTACAAATGAAAGCTGATGCACCAAATGTCAAGGTGGTTCGCTATGATTAATCAACGAATATTGCTAATCTTGCTAACAATGTTGAGAAAAGAAATGGCAGTGAAGAAGGAAGTGCTGACTTGATAAATTTATATGTAAAGTTTTGATATATAGATTTGCAGACAATAGTGTTTCAAGCAATGGGAAATTCCCAAGGTATACATGTAGTGAGGTGCATAACCAAAACAAAAAGGAAAAACAGACCTTTAAGACTAAATCAGTCAGTCAGTTGAATCTGTGCATTAGTGGAGAAACTGCACAGCATTTTCCCCCTATCTTCAGTTACTAAATGATTTTGATAGTCATTGTGCTTGAAAAGGCATCCATGTCAACTGCTGTGGAAAAGGCTTGTCTAAATCAAGAGCAGTTGCTTCAAGGCCACCATTCTCCCTATGAGACAGGAAGTATCTGCGTGATAAATTAACCATGGGTGAATGCTAAGTCTCTAATGAGAAGAACGATGCTCTGTTGAATTCAGCCTTTCATGTGAAAGCTGTTTGGGACTTTGCTGAAAAGAATGTGTTAATCAGGAGAAAAGCATAATTACTGTCTTGTCAACAGACACAAGTAGGAAAGCTTGGTGAAAATGAGGTTGAAATTAACTCCAAAACCAGAGGAAAAAGAGTTTTTTGTAAGGTCTTTGGAGAACTTGCTTTTACGCTGCACAGTGATTTATGACAATTGTAATCGCACTATTTCCGTAATTAATGTTGCTGGATGCTTCTTATTCAGAGGAAGGTTAATCATAATAACACAAATGGAGGTATTATTGCAGCTATGCCTCAGAGTTCATATTTCATATTGCGCCAAAGGTTCGATATTCAGCATCCTTCTCAATGCAGCATTCAGTCTGTATAGATAGATGAATGTGCACCAAAGGTAAAATAACTGAATTAATATAAACCAGAATAATGTGTCTACCTTGTAGCTTCCCATTTTCCCATTTTGCTTGTAAGGTCCTGATTGTTCAGGGTTTTTTTTTAACCAGTAATAAATTATTGCAATACACTGCTAATTACACCACGCTGAAGTTGTGTAGAGTATAAATTGCAATAGTGATGGACTTAGATTAGTTTCTTATGCTTATTATTAGCAATTCAAAAGCAATCCATTTCCAACTAGATTCTGTTTAAGAGTTTAGAGAAAAAGAATACGTAATTCTTTCCTGATATGAGGCGAGTATTACTGGAAAACTTCTTGTTTTGCGTGTCTTTTGGCTATATTAATGAAAAAGGCAAAAGCAACAGTGCATATTGATTTAGATATATGTTTATAAATTATAAAGGATATTTATGAATGAGAACTTTCCAAGTTCACTTCTTAATACTTTTTACCTCTCTCAGGGCTTCTTTAGATTGTTTGCTAGTTCAGGATTAGTTTTCTTATGGCTGGGGTTCTGGAAGTATTTTGTCCTTTTCCATTTCCCTTTTCCTATTTTGCATGAATTCTGATGGAGGGAGAGAAGGGAGAAAGTGTTGTTGTTGTTATTGTTTTCCTCCTGACATTTATTAGAAAACACTTAAACCTGAAATTTCTAAGAATAGTTTAGAGATGATTCAGAAACCTCAATTAACACTTCAGAAAATAAACAACCCAAACAAAGGAAGATGATGCTACAAATGCCTTTTCTAGCCCTTTTCATTGTAGTGGAAAGGTCCTTCCTTCTTTTCATCCAAAAAGAATGCAAATAGCATATTAAAAATGTCTTATGAGGAGGTGGAAGAAGTTGTGCATGAGGATAGGTAACAAGGAGGTGCCCAAATAACTATCAATCAGGACCAAATGCGACTGAAATCATTATAGGTCTTGTCCTGTGTCCTGTGGTTTAGTTGAAGCAGCGACATGCTGTGGTACCTGCCCACCTCTTTTGATGTCTATTTACATCTAGTTGGGCTCAGTCTTTCAAAATAGCTTTAATGCAATAGTATAGATACAGATGTGTAAATATAAACATGTATACTTTTTTTTTAAAGAGAAGAGATAAATTACTTTGATGGTGAGGGAGGAAGAACAGGGGAGAAAGAACAGTTTTATTCTCACCTCCTGTAATCTCCAGACTTCTCAGGAAATCATCCTGCTGACTGATGGCCTCTTCTGCTTTTGTTTTCCCTCTCGCTGAAGTGAACACCAGCAAGAACGGAGATTCAAAAAATTAATTCAGATTGCCTTAGATAAGGGCCCTGTGTTGTTGATTAAAAACCATCCACAGGGCCATTAACAAAGTGAGATAATAAATGAAATTGAGTTTTCTAGTGGGGAACATCAGGGAGCAGTCTTGAGTCTGGTCTTCTTTAAACATCTTCATTCATTAGCTAGAAGACAGGGAAAGAGTACACGTTAATTAAAATCACTGATGATCCAAATTAGGAGGCATTGCGTAAATCAGCAATAGAGAGATTAGAAACCTTGGGCGAGAAATGACAAAATGAGATGCAGCTCTGAAAAATGCATGTAAGGGTGGAATATAATCTATATTGGCACACGATCAGCAGAAAGCAGGTTGCTCCAGAAACAGATTAATGGGAGGGAACTGAAGGATGTGGCCTATGGAGCCAAGGGCCAGCTAGGAGACCAGCTATTTAAGGGTCACCTCTGCACCTTCCCACTGGAAAGGTTACTGTAGATTCAAAATTCATTTACAGCTGGCAAGATTAAAAGGTCAGTGCAGTTTGGGGGCATATGCGCAGAAACAGGCTGTCGAGCAAAGGTGGGGAAGCCCACTTCTACAATAACCTTCTGCCACAGCACTCGGGCTTTTTAATTTTATTTTCTCCAGTTCTGCAAGGGCCTGTGCACGAGGAGGCTAGTAAGATAGCCGTGTGTCTAGCGAAATGGGTCATCTGGTTGCTGGCACTGGGGAACGTGGCTTTCAGTGAGGCTGCTATGGGGTCTTCTCCACCATCCCCAGTCCCTGTGGGACAGTGAGTCTCTCGGGCAAGGAGAGCAGCTCAGAGATGTGGCATGAGGCTAGTGAGCTAATGATGACCATGTAGCGTTACGGAGAGAGGAGAAACCGTGATGCTGCACTGTAAATTCACTTATTGTGAATCTACTTCCAAAGAAGCCACTTTATTTGAGCTTCCAGCTTATGGGTTGACAGGCCTGCCACGTCTGCATCGTTGCTTTCAAATGGGATCTTTAATAACACAAGCAATTCTAATTCCACTAACTTTACTGATTGGAGTCAATAGGAAGTGTCAGTATAAGATCTTATTAATTTCACTTACCCAAAGTGAAAAATGTAAGGAAGGAAATATTTAGGGTATGATGACATAGAAAGGTTCTTCCAACACAACGGAAAGGGAGTAACTGCCACGTTTCTAAGAAACCCTCGAAACTACAATAGAAGATCTTGTAAATTATTCTCTTGGGAGGAGGATGAATGTTTGCACAGTTAGCCAAAGATGTGCATTCAGTTATAACCAAACTGCTGTATTTAACAAATGTACTTGTTTCTGTGGAATAAATAAGAGTACCTTAGCATGATGCTGATAGTGATATGTTGCTAAGAATCACATATATATATATAGATGATAGTTTTATGTCCCCTGTCTACCTAGCAGTTGTTTTTAATTATTTGGTATAGTATATATGTTTAAAAAAGAAAAAAAATAACACTAAACAAATGCTGATTCTTTTTGTTTGTCTCTTTTGACAGGTAGACTGAGAGTAATATATATCCATGTTAAAACTGTATACTGCAGGAAGCATTTGATGGATTATTCCTAGATACGTCAAAGAAGGTATATACAAAAAGTGAGTATTAATCCCATTATCTGAGATGTTCTAATTTTGTTAAGTTTTTGCTTAGAATCAAATTATGATAGTTGTAATAGATTTTGTACAGATTTCTCTGATTGGAATTATGAAGACTGCTTTCCTAGAACTTATCTGTTATCATTCTGTTTATTGTGATCATCTAATAAGGATAATTTTCATTACTCTCCAACTTGAGAGCCCTAATCAAGGACTCGCTCTTTCTGGGCCGGGAACTCTACAAACAGACAGTCCCTGCATGAAGTGATTTTCAGTCTAGGAGCAAACAAGAAACTGTAGGCAGGTGGGAGAGCCAGGGATGCAATGAGAGTGCTGGTCAGTGCAACAGGCAATCCCAACAGTGCATCTGCAGCCTAAGTTAAGGTAGGGAGAGTTGCAAAACTCCCAATCCTGAGTATAAAGCAGTGTCTAAATGCATCTGATTCAGAGCTATGTTGACTTCAATGGAAGCAGCAAGTGAATATCAGTGCCTTAATCACCAGTGCAGCACAGGTGCTGTCATAAATAATAGGAGGCAACCCCCCAAAATCATTATAAATTAACTGGGAAATCAGAACATGCCTTGTATTTATATCTATATATGCATGCACATGTATGTATGTATGTATGTATGAGGCAGATATAAATGCATGCCTATTCAAAGGAAATATTTAGTGTGCTGGGGTTTGGGTTCCTTGGAAGTGTTAGGGCTGGCATGAGCTGAAATCTTGTGTCTGTAGCCCTTTCCTCCTTCCCTCACCTTGAAGTTCAACCAGGATTCACAAAACTGAGCCCTGGAAAGATGCTGCTGCAGGATAAAGACTAAGCATCAAAGAAAGAGAGAGAGATGAGGAAAATGTCAGGAAAATGGAGAGTCCTCAAAGTAAGAGTTTCGTGTTAAGCGTGACCACAGTGAGGTGGCAGCTTACAGCAAACTGAACCCAGGAATAAAAGGGAGAGGAAATCTCTCAAATAACCCCCCCCAAATTGCTGGGAATCATGGAGGACAACAAGCTCCATTTGGAAAGTGCTGGGTAAGTTCACAGGACACATCCAGACAGTCTCNAATCTCTCACATAAAACCCCCAAATTGCTGGGAGTGATGGAGGACAACAAGCTCCATTTGGAAAGTGGTGGGTAAGTTCACAGGACACATCCAGACAGTCTCCTCCTGAGGGTGAATTCTTACTTATCAACATGATCAGAAATTTTTTGGACTTTTTTTTTTAATCTTTTGCTACTCATTTTATCTAAACACCGATGCATATAATCATCTTCTTACTGCCAAGAGATATAGTTAGCAACAATAGGTCAGAGGGTTAGTGAATTGCCCCAGTTCAATTAATTTTAGTGGCAAGAGCATTGGGACTTTGGCACTGTGGTCTGTGTCTCCTAAGGAGGCATTTAGGACCTAATGAGCAAAGGGTATTTGTGCCTATATAATCTTTTTTATTACAGAATATTGAAGATATACCCAAGTAAGACTGGTATTAATGCAGCTGCAATAGCTAATTTATTCTGTGTTTCTGGTTCTTCCTGCTTACCTCTTCCTACCCAGGCTTCAAGGTAAAGCTTTGCTGGCTTTTCCTGCATGCTGCCTGCCAAAGGAACTGGCAAAAGGAAATGCGCCCAGAAAATGAGCTAGAGTCAAATCACAGGGTATAAATCAAAATACTAATCGTAGGGGCGTTGTTGAGAGGTTGTCTTAGTAAAAGGGGAAGAAAAAAAAGTGCCTCTGGAAAGCAGAGTATTTGCTTTTCAGCCAACTTCTTTGCTTTGGAGCAGCCAACGTTCATCTGGAAGCAGGCTGATTCTCAGAGGTGCTGCAGCTCTCAATGGCAACCGGGGTTTATTGCTGAACATCAGACCATTTTTTTATTCAGCCGTGGAAAGATGACATTAGCTGTCTGGCATTGGGTGTCCCAGCTTGAAAGCACTGGCTGTTGTTCTCTTCTTTCCTGCCATTATCGTGGGCTGTATCCTGCGTGCACTTTTCCCACCTAAATTATATTCTCTTGTTATTACCCCATGAGGCAAGCCGTATGTGTTTTGGGATGTTTATAAAATAAACACTTTATATGAATAAGCTTTTGTACGTTTTTTGTTTGTTTTGGTTTGGTTTTTGTCCAGTTAGTGTGAATTAGAAACTGCTGTGATTGCCTGGACAGTGAGTACAACTTTTTGCATTTTCTAGACTCAATGTACCTGCCATAGGATCCTCATAGCAAATCTTCTTGTTTATACTGCAAATCCAAGATAAGGATCCTTACCAATTATGTAGTTATACACATTGTGCTAGCAAAGCCTTTGAAGCCTTCCAGGTGCTACAACTATAGAGATATTATAGAAAAATAAGGAGCTGCCTATTCTTGCACGAGGCATCTTGTTTCAATCCACAATTTACACGGAGGTCTTTGAAAATGTTCTATTTATTCAAATCAATCTGTCATGCAATGTTAATTAAGCACTAATTGATACTTATTTCTTGGAGGCACCAGATTCTCTTGAATAATCCCTGAAGTTTGGTTCAAGATGGGAAGGAAGGATGGAATAGTCTTGTCTGTGTGACTACTGAATGGAGTATTTATTTATTTATTCATTCACTCACTTATTTGTTTTTGCTGTCAAGTGCATCTGTCTCCATAATCCCATCCCTTCCCATTATTTCCCATAGGAGAAATTGGCAAAACAATAGGAAGGATGTAATTAGCAACTTGGCTGTGGAGTGGGCATAGAAACCAGGATGAAATCAGAAGTGTAAGAAGAGAACTCTTTGCATATTGTCAGTCAATCATTTCCTCTCTGTTTACATTTACAAGTGAATTGCAGCTGTATTTCTTGGACACGTTAGGTTGGTTTTTTTTTTGCTTTTGCTTTGCTACAAGAAGCTATTTTCGACCAAGGTTTCATTCCTCCTGTTGAGACGTGCAGGAGATGTGATCTCACATCCTCTTCAAGAACTGCTAGACAACAGCAACACCGAAACAAAGACACAGTCCCTGCATTGTCTGGAGAGAAAGAGGTAACTGCAGAGCCACAGAGCTGCACTCGCTTGTGCATACAGCCTATCTCAGAGAAATCTTCGCTTGGGGATGTGTTTTGCTCACCTCCTTGAAGGCTTAATATCATGCTGTAATAGCACAGCATCTTCCTTGTGGAAGCCACACGGAGCAGTAGCGATATGCACCTAACCCACAGCCTGCGGGTGCCAAATAGCACCCACCTGCACAAGCAGGATGGTCTGTCCACATCCTCTAGGCTGGTTTCATGCTTTAAGGACCTTCCTGGGCTTCTTTCTGGGTTTCCTTGCATCTTTCTGCCTGCAACAGATGTTATAGATAGATAGATATAGATAGTGGTTTTCATATGGCAAACACAACCAACATATCAGGGCATTATAGATGCAATCGGTGATACAGATGGTAGCTAACAATTTTTCTTATCCATATGGGCCAAGGTAAACTCTTCCAATCCACAAAAACGCACCAGCTGTCCTAGGCTAAACCTGGTTTAATTTGTAGACTCCAATTAGATATTGGCTGGCAGGTTGGAGAGGATGGTGGGGGAAAAGGAGTGAAACTTGCTTTGGGGCACGGCAGCATCAGCCACCATTCTGCAGGAGAGCACAAAATGTTTCTGTATAACATGAACAGATAGTTTTCCACTGAATAGTAATGATATGATTTTTTTAAAAATATATTAATGCTAATTTTTAATCTATGTATGACTTCTCTAGACTGCCAGTGGGCAAGTCTGTTTTTTTTGCATACTTTCTCACTGAGCTTAAGTACCTTCTGAATACCAAAAGGCGAAAGAAACAAAGGTGTTTGTAGGTGCATTCTTCTTTCATGTAGGAGAGTATGCAAGAAAAATGTCCTCACCTATTAAAACACACATCCCTAGGCCCAGTTTTTGCAGAACTATTCAGCAAGTGCTTAGCTATGAGCCTGTGCGTAGTCCTGTGGCATCCTACTGTTAAGGACAGGCTTAAATAAGAAAGACATTCATAAATATGTTTAGGTGAGACTCTTGCCTGTAACTAGAGTTCCAAGGTATTACCATCAAGGTAGCGGTGCTGCCAGTAGAAGTAAGAGCAGCAGAATTATCAGTGATAGTGATGTACAGTCAAAAATTTGATAAGGAAACCCTTGAAGGGGGGTGCTCACCCTTTGCACCGCATTGCTGGATTAAGACATTTTCTGCAATGCAGTACGTGCAGATATGACTTTCATCTGGTCTAGACCAAGCAGCAGTTCCTTTAGCGCATTTAACCTGTCAGTAGGAATGGGCAGCTCGGCCCGGCTAAAAGAACTATCCTGCACACTTGTTATTAGCTTACATCAACTTAACCTGACTTCCCTGGGAAAGAAAAGTAGATTAGATTTTAATATGGAGATCGGCACCTCTGAATTACAGACTGGCCCAGAAAGACAGGTAACAGTATGTGGCAGACTTGACAAGTGTCTTTCAAACCCAAGCAGTTTAAAAAATAGGAGAAATAGAGAGAGTTCCTATGAGAACTGCAAGTATTTAGATGTGAAAAGCAGAAAAAATATCTCTCTGAGCTGGACAAGTGGCTCAAGGAGGTTTTGTGCATCACTGCATGATGAAAACAATTTATTTTCTCCCAGGATTGTGAGCCGTAACTTGCTTGCAAGGAGGAGAGGGAGGCTGAATGCCTAAGGCTTGCACTCAGATTTGCAGAGGGTTTCAGAAAAAATAAAAATTAGTTTGGCCAGCCTCATCCAGGATTGCTGCACTGTTCAAGGCAAGCAAACAATTGCCCTGCTGTCCTCTTATTTTAAATCTTAGTGCTACAGAGAATTGGCACTTTTAAATACAATTACTAGACGCTAAAGACTTGTTCTATCTGCCCCATCAAGGACAGAAAAGTGGAGGCTGCTTCAGAAACATTTTCAATGGGTAAATGAGGAATAATCTGCCTAGTTTTACTGAATCTTGAACACGCCCATGTTAGACTGTGGGTGAAAGACTCAATGCACTGGGTTGTGCTCAGCTGCAATGTTTGCACCCAGCAAGGTTCCCAGTAAGTCTCAGCCACGCTGCTGAGGATGCTCATGGAAAGCACTTGATCCTCATAGGGTGTACGCCCAGAAGTCATCCGTGGTGGCCTTGACGAGCTGAAAGGAGTTTTTAGCTCTTCTAGGCACTTGCAAACTGAGACCTTCCTTGACCCTTGGAGTCCAAGGATCAAGTTTCAAGCTTTCATTTCTCTATGCAGGATTTCTGATTTTTTTTCAATTTTCTCGGTCTTATTTTATTTTTGTGCCTTCCAGTGGTGTGACATTTGCCAGGGAAAACATTTACAGGAATAAATCACATCAAAAACTCAACAAAATCTCTATAGCTTGACATTAATTTTGATTCTTTCCACTACTCCTGTCTCCCTGCAGGTTTCAGCTCTGTACAGGGAGACAGTTTTCCTCATCCCACTCCATTCCTCGCAGAGCAGCTCCCAGGTATTAAGAGAGGAGAGGCACAGTGAAAGTGTTGAGTTTTTGAAGTGAAATTCAAACCATTTCCACATTGTTGCCCCTTGTCTGTTGTTGCCCATCACCTCTGTGATGTCTTTAACCAATTCCCCGGTGGGTGGTCAGTGCATTTAACCCAAAATCTGAGAATAAACCCATTGACAGATGTGCAAGTAGGACCTGGTTTCCCTCTTTATGATCGCCCTGCTCATTCAGCAGCACTGGCCGCTCCAGCTGGCTCTTGGAGCTGACGTTGTCTCTGCTCCCATTGCACCGACTAACCGTGGTGAAAGCAGAAAACATTTGTGCGGTGACAAAAGCACAAAACACATATGCAGGGACATTGTTTTCTGTTCAGGCAGTAACGCAGCACTGAACTTTCCAGGGAAAAGAGCAACCAGGATAGAGGCCAACGAGCCGATGGTATCCCAAAAGTCATTTTCCTGGGCATTACTCTTTTCAATCAGTTTGGAAATGGACTGGATTAATAAAGCCCATGCAGTGAGTGTAAATCTGAATGATCTGCAAACATCAGCGTTGAGAATTGCTGGCAGTAGCTTGGGGCAGCAGGAGGGCTGCCTCAGCCTTCTGTGGCACCTCAACAAGGAGAATCCTCATGGCTGTGTTGGCACAGTGGGTTCCCCTTCACCAAAATACTGTTATCTAGGCCTGTGGCAGAGGAAGATGTAGCAGTGAAATATCCTAAAGAAGAGGATAAAAAATGTTTGTTTGCTTTTTAACTTGTTTAATTTTGTAATGCTGGTGGTTACATCCAGAGGGATTCATCTGGGGCATGTGCCTCTTCGTGATGGCACGACTTGCTGAAGTGATAAAATAAGCGATGTGTCCCGACACATGCGTATTCTTAGGAGCTGCTGATGAGGCAAATGATGAGTGGTAGTGCAAATGTTTGCTAACTTGGGATGGCTCCTGATACGGGAGGTATGCAGAGCTGTCTTTGAAGTCTGTAACAGCCAAACACATATGCATCTGGGAGCAGCAGTGGGTGTTCATCCTCCAAGGACATCCTCAAAGGTTACATAAAAATATATATATATAATTTTAGTGAACTATCCTGGGAAGTCTCTCCAAATTCTGACTGTCTTTGAGTTCTGAAGGTCCATGTGAACCTAGGTGTTTGTGGGAACTTGTGTGTTGGTTGTAGATGTGGAATATTCTGCACCAAGACAGGGATCAGGGAACTGAGCTCTGGGCACCAGTCCAAAACAAGACTTTTTTTTCCCTTCTCCTCCCTGAGATATTTTTTCCATTGTCATTCCAGAGGAATCAAAGTGGAGTGGTCAAGTTTATGGCTTTCTGACACAGCTTGGACTTTCTGGGTAGACACCTGTGTCTTTTGTCCCCTTCTTTGGCCATTTCCTTTATTTTCCCAGTCTTGAATCCAATCTCCTTCTCCCAATGCATTTTGAGTCTTAGGTTAGTTTACTTCCCAGTGAGAAAAAAAAAACGTACTTAGAAAATCATCTGGAGACCAAGGGCATCCATATAGAAAAACATTTCACTTCTCAGGAAAGTCCAGGCTACTTGTGGCTCCTTTGCTTTTTTCCTTTATGCTCTTTACAAAAATTTTCATAAGAAAAGGTAGCTGGTCCTGCAGACCAATAACATTCCTCCTTTCTGTGTCTTTCTCCTAGATGAAGGATACTAATAGCAAAAGGGAGATAATTGTGCTTTAATTGGGCTGTGCTTGTTCAAAGCAGGAGGAGGCAGGGGGTGCCTTTTAGTTCCCATGGCCTTCCAGATACGTTGCCACATAATGCCAATTAGGAGCAAAATAAAGAGTATGCAAAACAGATGACAACTGCTGCTCAACAGGAATAATTCTTTTGTGACTAAAACAATGGTGTCTTCAGCCGAGGGTGTGCCTTTTGCTGCTGCAGCTCCCCTTGGCTTTTACTGCCATAAGATGATTTTGCATAAGATTTGCTGCTGCGTGGAGTAGGGAAGTTTCAAAGGAATGCAACAGTGGGAGCCTTCCAGTTGTGTGCATGCTCGCCAAAAGCAGAAAGTAAAGTCACACTAAGTTATTTTTTTCCTGCAAGTTATTTGTATTTTGTTTTCATTTCAAAGGGAGCTATTGTGTATGGGGAGGGGAGAAGATTTTTTTTTTTTTTAATCTTATTTAGGGGGGATTTTTTTTTCTTTCTCCTTGTTTGTTAGTTTTAAGGGTAATTATTCACCAGGGACCTTTTCAGCTGTCAAGCATAACAAAAAGTAATCCGGCCTCTTCTCTTCCCTACCCCCACACACTCCTTTTCTTCCAACAAAAGCCACCTTTGTTTGGGGAGGGGAGGGAGGAGGTCATCATTTCACAAGGATCCTTCTTCATCCCCCAAGTTAGGAACACTCCTCTACTTTATATCACGCCAACCTCTCTGCAGTGAATGCCGAGGGATTTGGACATTGTAGGCGATGCTCTGCCCTGGGAGATGTTACCCACGGGCAGTTGCCAGCTTGACAAATTATGCTCCGATAGATACTTCCTTTTCCTTCCCAACTTCCTACGCGAGCTGGTTATCAATTTGCCTCCACTGCATACCCTGGCATTAATCAGGCTCCGTCCAGAGGGTGGTCTGTAACCCCAGATGCCCAACTCCGTTCGATTGGGATGAGCCCTCCAGCATCCCAAATCGTATTTGCTTTTCCTTCATGGCTTGCAGCTCCTTGCGGTAGCAGGAGCACACACAGGAGTTCTGTGCAATGCCAATGCGTTTTGCAGACAGGATTATCTTCCTTATAAACAGATCGATATATGCCAATCTCCAGACTCATATAAATATTTGCTTACATACCAGATTGATCTTGTCCTAGATTCGCTATAATTTAAGTGTATGGAGCTATAATCAGGAGCCCTTGATGATAAAAAGAGCCCATCAGCAATTATGCTTGTTCCCTTTCTCATATTCAAGGCTATTTCAGCATTTCACTGATAAACTCCTGTTTTTAATCAAAGTTGCTGTGTGAAAATCAACATTGCACACTAGTTAAGGATGCTGGAGTGCTTGGTGTGTGGCATTTAGAAGTTATATCAGTATGGAGCCATGAGCGGTTTCTGAGAGGGTTTTATCCAAGATAGCAACTTGATTTTTTTTCTAAAAATTTCCTCTCAAGCCTTCCATTGAATTTTGTCTTTACAGATTTAAATATATTGTTAAATTCCTGAAGGTTTCCGGTGGGCACATTTTTTAGAAACCAAAGCACCAAAGACATTTCTGTCATAATATCAGTTTATATTCTCATATCAGAATGACATGGTAGTGTGAGTTATATCAGGGACCCCTTCCAGTGAATGATGGATTTCTGTCCCCAATTACTCCTGTTCTGAATAGAGGAAATGGCAATAGAAAACTATGTTAAGTGTTATTCATTTTTTGTGGGGCAGATGGGGAATATGGTCAGAGAGAGACTTGCACAACATCATAGAGGAAGTTTATCAAGGAAATAAAGCCTCACAAGGTTCAATGTGGTCCGCGTTGCAAAAAGGGAAATTCCATTTAGAAATTAGGGCAAATTATTTACACATTTAGTGAAACACTGGGACAAGTGGAATCTCTGTCACTGGAGATATTTAACACTGTTCTGGGCAAGACCCTGAACAAACTAATCTAACTTCCAAGTTGAATCCGATCATGAAGTTGGCCCTATTGAGAGCAGCAGAGTAGACCAGGTGGCCTTGAAGGCCACCTTGAAGGCCACCTTGCTTCCAACTAAGTTCTTCTGAGATACTCTACTCTTTATTAGAAGTTCCCCTTCTCAGCAGATGTGAATGTGCATAGTGCATGTTATAAAAGCAAAGAAACTAACAAAGACATATTCTACCAGGCAATAACGAGAGCAGGTTTGTAGATCAGTGCTGGTGAGTCCATCAGATGACAAGAGCCCTGGCTAAAGCTGACCGGAGGAAAGGACTGAATTCCCTTAGCTTAGCTTTTCCCGGAGACGTGTGTCTGATCATAAGACAACGACATTGCATGTTTAAATTTAGACCTTGTCATTTTTTGAGGGTAACCCGTAACTGTCCAGTTTTGTTTCTCTGAGCTGAAGTTGGCTTCACAGGGCATGCCTTGGGGTCTGCAGTACCTATTCTCATCTATAAACTTTCAACTGCCCTGAGAGCTCTTTACGAACAAGTGTGTTGGGTGCTTAGCCAAGTCCATCCCAATATCTAGACGTGTGTGGTTGCATCCGTCATTAAAAATGGAGCTGCCCTGGGAATGCTGTCCAATACCCTCTGAGGAGATTTGCCCTTTTAAGTGAAGAACCACATGTGCAAGTGAAAGCCTTAGGTAGGGCAGAACACACATAAATAATAAACTGAATTATAATTAAATCAAGGGTGAGCCTCAACGATAACTTCATTCTCATGAAATATTCCTTAGGAGTTTAATAGCTGTGTGGTCAAGATCTGGTCCGAAGCAATTCTTTCAAACTCCTGTAGCCTTATAAAGTCTTTCCTAATTTAGAGAACAAAAAAGTGTTCCAGGCTTGTTTGTCTACTCCACACAGGAACTGTGCATTGGTATCATGCATGGAAATAGTTAGCTATATTGCAGTATATGATGCAGCATACCGCACAGTGACAGCAACCCTTCCGTCCCTGCCTAAGTATTTCATATTTACTAAGAATCCTGACACATGTAAAATGATTAGTAAATTGAATGTATTGTGCTCCACTAGAGGAAGGCAAATAGAATTAAACGTATTCTACAGACAAGAAAACTGAGGTCATTTTCCAGCTGATGGCAGAAGTTAAGCACCTACCTCCCTGCTTCCAGTGGTAAAATGATCTAACCACTGACAGTACCTGGCTCTTCACCTTCACTCTTGATACCCAGGTGCTCAGCTCCTGCTGTCCCTCATTCGGTCCCTGGTGGCAGCTGTCACAGTATTTCAGGGCTAATTGTCAGGAGAGTGGAGGACCCTGGTGATCAGCCGGAGCTGGGGATGTGCAGCACCTTCTCAGTCCCCTTAATGGGTGGCTTTGTGCGGAAGCTGAAGGTGACTTTTCTCAGGCTTGTCACCAGAATTTGCTGCAGACAAATGAGCTCTGGCTTGGAAAAAAAAAAAAAAAAAAAAAAAGGGAAAATACCACTTTTTTGAGGCATTTGCTTGCTTGGTCTCTGAAAAGCCTTGCAAGCTGTTTTGCTGATGCTGTGAACAAATTAGTATTTAGGGCTCAGGCTCTAAATCAAAGAAAACACATGGAAAAGCACCTCATAAGCAGCACTCATTATCAGATTATCACCGGCTGCAGAGCCGGAGGTGTAGGATCGTATTTTGTTTCCTTTATCAGTCCCACTAAAAGCTCGAGTCCGTTTTGGTGTGTGAAGACATCCCTCAGGATTAGGTACCACCTCCTTATGGCTTATTATTACAAATAAAAATAATTCAAAAAGATCCCACAACACATATTTATGTGGAGAAAAAAAATCAAACAAAATAATTCGGACCCCCATTTCTCTGCTAGCTTGACAAATGCAGTCCAGCAGTAGAGATGCATTCGTGTTGCATCGTGTTGCATCCTGCCCCTGCGTGTTTCTTTCCTGCATCCCTTGGATGGAGAGCCCTGGCTTCCAGAGATTACACACTCAGTTGTGTGATAGCAGGTGGAGCAGCTTTATTCCCCTATTTAAATATATATATATATATATTAAGGCAATGCCTTTTTAAGCTTCATTCCCCCTATGGCCTGCAGTTGTTAGGGTGGGAGAGGAGAGGTGGGAGTGATAAGACATTGGCTTCTCACGCACCGAGGCTGGTGTCTCCTTTCATGGAGCAGCTGCAGAGCCCTTAGGAATACAGCAAATGGCCCAGGATGTGTCCTGCAGGGACCGAAATGCACTGGAGGGCTTAGGAAAGCAATGCCAAAGTGGTCCCATCCTTTCCTTCCAGCAGAAGTGTTCCCTGCATGTTTGCTTATTTGTTTTAATTTTTCTCGTATGTTCTTTTTATAACCCTTTTCTGATTATTAGCAATATGAGTTTCACTTTTTACAAGGCTGTAAAATGATGAATAGTAGAGTTATGACCTGGAGTTACCCCACTTAATTCTGCTTGAGGTGATATTCATCTCACCTGAAAAAAAAAAAATAAGTGTTTCCCCCCTATAAACTTCAGAAGGAAATGGGTGCTTTAAAGGGACAGTTCACCCTCAGTGCCCCTGTAAAACAGGACCAGGTGTGTGAGTCTCTGTCCATTGACTATATATGAGGAGAGGGATTTCTTCTCATGAGATGAATCCCACTTCCCAATTCCCCTGTTTTTGTTCCAGATCTGGACACCTCCGGAGGAGACCCAGGCTTTTCCTGGGTCTTAAATAAGAGACCATCCTCAGGGATGCCCATTCTGTCTTCACTGATGAACAGAGGGAAGCTCAGACCAAACTGTCTCCTTATTGAGATATCTCAGCCAGGTTGGGTGAGATGAACCGAGTCCTGGTCCCTTGCCCAAAGGCCATGTCATTATGGCCTTTAACCATAGTGTTTTCTTTACCTTCCCTGGGACCAAGTGCACAAATATGCATGGGACAATAGCATAGCCAACAGTAGGAGTGTGGTCTCTTCATTACCATATGGAAAATCATATAAAATTACCCTCAAGACCTTCTTGATGAGTGTTGCCCATTGACTGACTGAAAATCTGTTAAGTAAACTACAGCAAATAGGGGTATTAACCATAGCAGGACATGCAGCTTGCTAACATTAAGGTTCTCAGGCATAAGCAGGACATGACATGAGAACATTAAGGTAAAGCCCTGTCTCAGATATAGGGAGGGTGGGATCAAAACCCACTTGCTGTCCTTTCGTGCTGATACCTTTGAGGAGATTTAATTCTTTGACATGAAAATGTGGCAACTCAGCTGGAATTATCTCATAAACAACACAAACCCCATCAAAACCAGTAAAAATATCAGAATATGGTCATATTCTGATGTTTAAATATGTGCATATCTTGACATGCTCTTTAAAATCACCAAGGATCAAACTTGATTTTGGAGTCTTGACATCTGTATATTCAGCTCAGTGAAACATAATCAAGAGGTGTTAAGCTGAATATATTTTTTTTCAGTTCAGTGAAGTAATATTGATGTGTTGATCTTCCCAGAATTTCCTTCCCATGGTCTCACTAACTGCTTACAAGACCCATCAAATTATGGACATCTAAAAATTCAAACGCTTTCAAAAAACATTTCCTGATTCACAGAGGTAGAATTTGACTTGCTTTATTTTTTTGGGATCTCTGAACACAGACATTTCAGGTAGTCGCCCCGGATTTTGCTTATTGTCCATGAAAATAAAGAGGGTTCTATGATGTTGTGTGACTGACCTATTTTATAGCCGCATATTAGATTGAAATCAATTACATCTTAAAAACTTAATTTACATGCTTATATGCATACAGTGTTGATGATAGCTATACTGCAGACATACAGGGGTAGCAGATTTGCTCCTTTTTTGTTGTTTGTTTGAATTGACTTCTGGTGTTGTCACTGTGCCAGATAGACTTGCAGGCTCTGTAGTCTACCTTTTGTTATGTTGATTTTGTATCTCCTAACCAAAATTAATACAAATGTGCTTCTTTGAAGTGAAATTTAATTGGAGAGTAAATCTCAGCAGTGCTCTCTAACATCACATGAGATTCAATATTAATACTCAGCTCTGTTCCCCACTTATTCAAGCCATGCTGAATCCTATTTAATTTTTGTGGGAGTTTAGGACCTTCTTTGTGCAGATGGGAGAATTAGACTACTTGGGGAGTCTGAAGGCCTCATGTTTTGAGGCTGTGGATCAGAAATGCTTAGGATATTATGGCAAACAGTATTCCCTGAGGAGAATGGGAGAAAGGTCTTCTGAAGAGCTGCCATTGACAAATTATTTTCCTCACCAGAAGATGCATGAAGGGGTTTGCAGAGGTGTTTTAAATAACATAACACATATACTCTCCAGCTGAGAAGCTGAGTAAGTGCTTTTGCTAAAGCATTTTCTTAAGTCAGTGTTAGAGTAGATAAGGAAAACAGTGTATTTCCCAATAACACAATTGCTCTTTTTCTGGTGACCCCGATGACTGGGCTGCTAGCTGAACTTCCACAGCTCCTAATATGTATTGAAAACTGGAGATTAATTTAAATCCCTATTTCCATATCATTTCTTTCTGCATTTAGAGGGTGGTCTGAGCTTGATGCACTGAGAGCTAAATTGCAGTTTGAGGACCTCTTTGTGCTTTAAGTTCAATACAGTTGTGGTATCCAGAAGGTCTCTACACCTCACTCTGCAGTGGCTTAGGAAGGAGCATGCGGTTGGGGGCTCTGCACTGGCCACTGCCCATCTCCTCTGCAGCAACAGCCAAAAACCTCTGGCAAAATACAACCCCGTGGGCTATGCAGCCCCGAGGCTATCTCAATTTAATATGCTACATCAATGTCAGGCAATAATTTTGTTAAGCATTTATATATGCATTTATGTATATGCAGCAGAGCCTCAAAAATACAGGCACCCCGCTCCACCCCCCAAAAAACACAAACCTTTTGGCCATTTGTACAGATAAGGCCATTTTTATTGGCCAATATTTTGCTTGGCACTAGTTCAGCGTGTACTAATAGCATAATAATTTTGGCAGACACACCAATGAAAAATGTTACTGAACGAGACCCAATTATGTGGATAAAATGTAAACAGTTGTGTCTGCTGGGGATAGCTGCAGTATGTTGTCAAGCCATGGCTGTAAATTACATATGGTAGATTGCTCGAAATTTGTTTTTGACAAACGACCGTCTGATGAGGTTGTTTCGGGGCCACACAACTGATGGAAGGACATTAGCAGCAGAACATAATACCAGCATGGCTTTTGTCTCGGCTTTGCAAAGTTTGGCAGCTCCAACAGAAGTTTGGGGCTACTTTTCCATCCTTCACTTGTGGTAGAGCCTCTACAACGTCCTTGTGCTGAGCTTACGATGAGCTAATTTCTGATAATTGTTTCTTGCTCTCTATATTAGCCATTAGTGAAACAGCTATTTAGGCTATTTCCTACCATGGAAAAGAATTACGTGGCCCTGGCAGGAGTGGAAGTTTTATAGCAGCGCTTTGAGAGCACAGTAAAGTTTTTCCTTACTTGCTTTATGGTGCCCACCCATTTGCTAAGCTGGAGATATATAAATACATATATATATATGTATATATATATATATACACACACACACATATATATATGTACTGAAGCTACCATTCTGATCTCCTCACTGAAAAGCAATCTGGAAACCACTGAAAAAGCTTTTGGGAAGAATTAAAGTTTGGGCTGCAATTAAAGAACTGCTGTGCCAAAAGGGTGGGGGGCATTGGAAGAGAGGAAAAAATAATAATAATAATGAAGCTTTTCAGAGCATTGTGATGAGGAGACCCCCGTAGCCCAACACCTGGTGCAACCATCAAGCAGCCCTCCCGCTAGCTTGAATTAGAGCAACGCTGCAACGCAGCAGGCGCCAGCTAAAAGCAGACCGGGTGGGAAGAGTTGTAAAAAGGAGCCTTTTCTGATGCATTCAGGTAGAAGAGGGTAAAGTAAATAATGAGGCTGCAGCGCAGCACAGCAGAGCGTGACTGTGCATCGCCCCTCGCACGTGGAAGGGAGCTGCTGCGGGATGTGCGGCGCGATGCCCGCTGCCCATCGCTGCCCTCACCGGCTCCCCGAGAGAGCCCATAAACACGCACACTTAGTAAAGGGTTGGTTATAAATACTGGTGAGTAACGGCGTTGCGACGGGAGCAAAAAAAAGGCTGTGATTTATCGCCGCCGCTCTGCAATCACTGTATTTTCATAGTGGTAGGCAGTTGTTGGCAGAGGTTATTGACAGAGTTTTGTGAAGCTTCGTGTGAGGTAAGCTTAATTCTTACACAACAGCTGCCTATTTATCTCTAATTCCTAAAACCTGGTTTTCACTGAGGATTTCCCAGGTCTGGAAGTCAATTTGCTTGTGTAGAGTCCCAGCAATATTGCAATATTTGTCTTTTTCAGGCTTCTACGGACAGAGGTAGAGAAAGCAAAGGAGAATTATTGGCATGGTTAACTGGAAAATATGTTTTTGGTATTGATTCAATTGGATTTTTATTTGTATTTAATTATAAACATTGTAAGACACATTTGTAATAAGGAATAGAAACTGAACATGGACAAATAATTATGTGGAATGATAAATACAGAATTGATGGAGAGTTCATTGCTTTTTGAGCCGGATGAGATATGAAAAAATAAATAAAGTTATAGATTGAGGAGATTTGGACAAACACGATCTGACTCTTGAGTGTTACTGATATAATATGGAGAATCATGGCAGGGCATGATTACACTTGAGGCTGAGATTCATTAGATAGGAACAACAGAAAAAAAAGTGTTCAAGGATAGGAAGTTTTTAGGTCAGTAAAGTTGAATTTGGTCCATGAAGTGCCATGTAGTGACTTCCAGTGTGGTCTACATGTTTGTCCCTCCTGTCCCGACCTGAACTGGGCTAATTGCAAATGAAAAGTCTTCATAATGCAAGGTGGGGATTGATGAAACACCCTGTTTGCTATTGTATTTTCTGAATCTTTAGTACCTAGGCCAAGAAAACAACCCCTGTTTATTTGCAGTCCGGTCATTTCTTTCTGATTTTACTTTTTTTGGTGAGAGAAAGAATCTCTTAGGTACCTTGTAATCTCTGCTGTAGTCTCCTTGTGTGCTTATTGCTTACTATTAGCACAGCCCTGGGACTTGGATTTTTTTTTTTCTGTTGCTGTTTGGAGATACAGATATTATTCCCAAAGAGAATGGAACTTGTGAAATGATCAAGAGATATAAAAATATGGATGTGGCCTGATTTCATTGATCATAGTGTGAACTGGACTGGTCCAGAAGTACATGTAGTCATTACTGGGTAGCAGGTGGGGAAAAGAAGAAGGAATCCCTGCAAGCAGATTCAGCTGGTCCTTCAGATAATGGTAATATATGGATTTTTGTTTGGATAGTCATTGGACTCTAAGCGAGATTGAGTCTTGCCGTTCTTTGTCACTCCTGTTATTTCATCAGACCTCTTTGCAGTAGATTTCACAACAATGTGTGTGTGGTTTTGTTTTGTTTTAATTACTTCTCAGTAGATGGGGAAGTCCTCATTATGACTAAATTCAGCCCGCTTCATCTTCAAAACTCTTCACAACTCTGCAGCTTCCTTCTCCTTCAAAATTCATCCCTTTCTTTTCTCTGTCCCTGCACAGTTCCTGTAATTCCAACTTTAAATTCTGATCTCCATTTCCATGAGCCAGAGACTTTTCCTTCCTAAATACTTACAAAGATCTTTTTTTTGTGTGAAACTATGGCTTAGTGAGCTTCATCAGTAATAATAGATGTCTAAAAGTCAATAAAATCCTCAATATTCTTAAATTGGTAGGACTTGCCTATCATTTTCTGCTTTCCCAGGTAACTACAATATTGGGGCTTTGAAGCCTTGAGAGAGCTACTTTAGCACCAGAATGTAAATCAGATATATTTCAATTCCACACAAGCAAGTGAATTTATCTTCTGCTTTTGTTTTATATTGTTGAACAAGACTCTGGATGTTACTGGCTAGTTGTTTTAATATTCAAAAACATGTTTTTTTATAAGCATAAATATAAAATATGTAAAGATAGATATAACATCTACAAAGAGTAAAAAGGCAAGAATTGAATAAGGCAAAGTAATTTAAGTTAACAGCAAAAAGTACTACTCCTTACTGTGGGGCAACCTAATTAATTTCGTTGGGTCTCATACATGATGCAGAAATCGTTATACGGTGCTGGGGTTTTGTTTTGTTTTGTTTTTTCTAGAACATTGTTGGAGAAAAATAGCATAAATTGATGTTGCTACAAGTATTATTTTTAGGCTTCATTCTGGCACTTCTCCTTAATTTGCTTTACCAATCTCTAGGCAGGCATACTCCAAGTGAATTTATTACAGATTTAAGTAGAAATCCAAAGCAAGTGCTATGGGAAATGGCCCAAATATGGTTGTTATGTAATCACAGAAGACAGCGTCTTAATAAAAATCACTTTTTAAAAGTTCAAAAAAGACCTATACCAGCTTATAAATAGCATTGCTTTCCATCTCTCCCATCATGGCAAATTTTAGTAGTTAGAGCTAGTTACACTGAGCCAGTTAAACGGGGAAGAGTGACAAAGTCCATCGAGAACCTGCAAATATGTGAGGAGTGTCTGATCCCACCTGGACCTGATACCACATAGCAAACATCAACAGACTGATCATCAGTAAGAAAGATTTACAATAAGGCCTAACCTGGACCCTTTGAAGGAGCCAGTGCTGTTGACTTGGGAAAATAAATAAATAAAATACAACACAGAGCTGTAAGCACTGGTATCCTATATTTACTATACTGATTTTTAGCTAGAAATATCCGCAGAGCTTTTTCACATAAGCTGCTCATATGTTTTTGACTTGCCACCCTTTGGGGGGTGAGCAGGTTTGCAAGCGAAGCAGAAAGGGCTGGAGATGGGACTTTTTATTAAACATGGGGAAAATGCCTATTTTTACTGAGCATTGCTTAGGGAACCTTAAATTTCATAAAGTACAAACAAGTTTGTGGTGTTTTAGCTCTCATTTGGTAAAGAAATAAAAATAGCCATCCAAAGAGCTGCATGCAATTGAGTTTGCATTAGAAAGACGGAAGGTTGACTCGGAAACAGAGAATTGCCAGTACCTTCATGCACAATCACAAGGAATTAGGTTCTGCTCCTCTAATTATAAAACTTGTCTAACTTGAACTATCTATTTTATGGTGAAATTATTCATCTGCTATGAATATGTTCTGTTCTGCTCTACAAAGAGCCTCGCATCTCTAATGGAAACGTGCTACTTCTTGATGTATAAACTGGGTGATTCGAGTCCTGCCTAACTAATCTGGAGATAATCTTCACTCAGAAGTTTTAAAAGTCATTCATTGATTCATTCTAATGAGAATTACAGTTCTGAAATATGCTTCTGCTCATTTCTTGGGATCTTCTGTAGCTCGTAAGGTGTCTCTGATACTTCTTGCTCCTCAGATTTTAGTAGGAACTGGGTGTTCTTAAGGAGCAGAACTCTTTGGACCTTTGTGGCTTGATGGCAGCAGAATTCCCTGTTGAAGCAAGTGGGAATATTTGCTAAAAGCCTATCAAATATGCATTATAGTTGTACCTCAAAGTCTGGTCATGCTAATCGTTGTACTAGAATTTTCCCTAGATCATATTAGAAGGGACCACCAATTTCTGAGTAGGATGGGTAGTGTTGCATGGAGGTATTTTCACAACCGCGGGTTTGCAACTGGCCGTACTCTTACTCTGCCTTGTTTTTTTTATCTGTGGCCCAATAAAGATTTTATTCTTTGTGGTTAGAGGTGGGTGCTGAAGGATTTAGCATTATTTTACTGTGCACAGAAGTGATTTATGGCTTGTGTTTTTGGCCTCTGTGGCCAGTGTGCAGACCAGGGCTTGGTTTTGTTGCTATTTAACTCAGTGTTTGCATTAAGAGCGTTCCTGTCACATCAAGAATCACCAAGGTGGGATCTCTATGGCTGAGGTGGGCCACATTGCTGCCCGAGGAAGAGGGGGACACATCAACTGAATGCCCAAACTTAGGTGGGTCTTTGCATTTGATAAAATGGCCTGTGACCATAGGGGTCTGGATATGATGGCAAGGGCAGTCCCTTCCAGTTCTCAGGTTGATAACGAACTCTGAATGTGCTATCGCTCTTTTTTTTTTATGCAATTCTTTCTGCCTTTGCTATGGAATAAAACAATAATGTGTGGATTTTCAGCTCTCTAGTGAGTTTAACCAATTACTGTTTTCCTTCAAGCTATATAAATTGTGTGCATTTAATATTTAGTTATCTCCAGACTGTTTACACTAATTTTCATTTATACAATACATCTAGTAACAGAAGTAGAGTGCATTTCTTTCGCTATTTCTCTTTTGAATGAAAGCCTTGAGGGAAGCCCGCAGTTTTTTGATCATGCTCCACTTTGATGTAAGCAAATGTTTAAGTTATGCTCTGGCAGACTGTCTGAGACTCGTGTTCATGAATGATGCAGGATATGTCCTCCTTCCCTGGCTGATCTATATATAGCTACCACTGTTTTTATTTTCCATGCAGTCATGAGCGAGAAGGTGAAAAGGAAGCGATTGCAAGTCCTTTGTCTCAGCACAGCCAACTTTGTTATCATGCGCTGTTTTATTATATATCCTCCCATGCTGTGTTTTGTCACATCTGTCTCTAGACCAGATGAAGATCCTTCCCTAGCCCTGGGCTCCAGAGACCCAGATCCGTACTGCTCTGTGCAGGACCAGGTACTCTGCAGTGATGGGGCTGCAAAGGGCTGCCAGAGAAAATCACTTTCCCCAGCTCAGCATATTCTTTTCCATGTTATTTATTTATTTTTTTCTTCCTTTTCCAGAGCTTCACTTTGTCCCGTGAGAAGCTCAAGGTTGTACCTGGATCAGAGCAATGTGCAGTGTTAAGAGTTGGGATGTTGTGATGAAGTAGCACAGGGTGCTGGAAATGGAGAGCCCTTCTCCTGGGTAGCCGGGCAGCTCCCACCTGCCCCGGAGCTGTGGGAAGGGAAGCAGGATTGCTCCCAAAGTGCACATCACAGGCGGATTCAATGCGTTGCCTTCAGTGTATTTGATGGCAAAGCTCCCACCCAGCTCCCAGGGGGCACAAAAAGTCCCTATCCTTGGCAGAAACCATAAACAAGGTAGCGTACGAGCAGGGAATTAGCTGCGGTGCACCTGGCCCTTTTGTCAAATAAATCTTCTCCTTTTGCAGATCTGTCTGTAATTTGGGATAGTTACAAATGTCTGCACTGACATGTGGGAACCTAGGGGGCTTGGTTGTGGCCAAGAGACACCTTAAAGAAACCTTTGGGAAAGGTGATATATAATGACAAAGGAGACAAAGTGGGTTGTGCTCAGTTCACAAGTCAGTTCCTCTAATCAAGGCAGAAGGAGGTGGAGCTGGGTACATCCACAACATGCCTTTTTTTTTTTCCTTTTTTTGTCTTTTTTTTTCCAGGGTAAGAACAGTATCCAGCAAATACTTGGACGGTTCTTTCAGGGACACAATAGCAGGATCCAAGAAAATGTGCCAATTAGAGCCTTAATTAAAAGCAAGTGACTCAGAAATGCAAGTTAGGGAAGAACCCAACAATTAAGTTGTATGTAACAAAACAAAAGCTTTTCAAGCCCTGCAGAGTTTGTTTTGCCAGGATGCTGCCCTGCTTCTCTAAAGAGGCCCTGCAGCCCTGCTTGAATCTGTGCGTGTGCGTGGAGTTTATAAATTTGTTTTCCAGCTTCTTTAGGTTTTGTGGTTTCCCCTCAGTTTTGCTCAGGGACTCAGGTTCCATCGAGTCCAGTACTCAGATTATCCTCTGTGGCCGAGGAAGTGGTGTCTCACATGGATGGGAACTGAAGTCTAAAAAGGCTTGATGTCTCCTGGCCAATTTTAGAGAATCCTCAGTGGACGTTCAGCTGCTTAAGAAGATATTTTGCAGTAATGCTTCTTGGGAATTTGCTGCCCTAGAAAAAAAAAAATACATATTTCCTGAGCACTGTGTGTTCTAGCTCTTCATTTTGTCTCCTATTTGTACTCTGCAGTGTGTCATTTCTAAATTGAAACTCCTGGCCTGGTTTACTGTTTCCCAAACTTTTAGAGGTTGCCCTTCATGAAAATTGAACCAATTACCCAATTAATTGTTTTCCTCCTTTTTTTTTCTTTCCCTTCCTCTTCTTTTTGTGCTGCTTTTCAAACTTGGAAAAGTTCTTGAACACTTCATTATTGCTACTTGTCTTTGAACGTGCGCTATTCCCATGCCAGGGAGCTGCAGTTATAGTGACATTCAGATAACATGCATTATTAACTAATGGCAAATACAGTTTTTTAAGGTTATCCATTTGCTATTGACTTGCTCAAGGTCAAGCATCAGGTTCACGGCAGAGGGCAATAGGGCACTCACTTATCTGGGAGACGGTGTCTTTGAAACCCTGTTTCAAAGCTGTGACTGGCAAACCAAACCAGGCTATGAAATATGGTATACAATATAGACATTCACATAGTGAGTGTAGATTGGATAAAGGATTTATATGGGGCCTTCTTTTGGAAGAAGGTATTAAAGACAGATTCTGTAGAATAAGGGAAAAAAAAGCCTTAAAAAGGACTAAAAAGCCAGTCTTAGGTTTCAGATGGATGGCTGCTATTTGGCTAAAGATAGCAAATTGCCTCTTTACATAAAGAAGCACCCTGAAGAAATTATCTCTACTACTACTGGAAACTCTGTTTAACATACTGGGCCAAGAGCCAGCCCCATGGGCAGCACAAAGATAGGGCCCTCATCTCCCTGGCTTTACTCTCTCCAAAGGCAATAGTTGCAAAAAGAATAAAACACTGGCAAAATATTCTCCCTGAGAAATAAAAGAGAGCAGAAGGCCAAAAGGCAGAGGCTTCCCAGCAAGCACAGTCCTGCCTTGGAGCCGTGGCCACCTCTGAGATTTGTCTCACCGGGCTACAGTTCTGTGAGAGTTAAGATTGCTGTTTTCCCTCCCCTTTCTTGTAATAAAATAGCACACAATAAGAAAAATAAATAGAGAAATGAAACCATGTGGGGAGAAAAAAAGGGAGAGTGTTTTTTGAGCACTAGAGACATCAAGGCTGTGAAATGCGGTTCTCCAAGCCGCACGACTGTAGCTGCCGCACCGTGAGGGTACTCAACAGGGTTCTACTTGAGTTTCAGTTAATATAATTTTAGAAGCACTTTAAAGTGCTAAAATCCATTGGAAATAAATCTAAAGCAACCCTGTGGACTTATTTTTCTTCCATCAGTTTCCACTTAAAAAAAAATACATACCAGCATCCTATAATAGGGGGCTAAATCCTAATCCTGTTTCCATTTAGACTAGTGGAATGAAGACTGCATGGCTCTGTCAGAGTAATTAACATTAAAATATTCAGTAGTATCACCCAGAGAAGAAATTGATAGAAAATAAAGTATTTTTTTCTTTTGTGTATGTTTAAACTTTTTTACTTGTTTCATTGCAGTAAAATACAATTCAGCAGTTACCGAAACAGAGTTGAAAACAATGTGAATATCAAATGAAATGATTTACATTCATATTATTCCCAAAGAAGGTACATCTCTCTGTATAAACACTGGAATAATACCAAGGCGAATAAGTCATTTTGATGTACTTTGTTTTTCAAGCAAACTCCTGAGGAGGAGATCACCAGCCCTGCAGTCTGTCTATTGCTTTCCATGTCTCAGCCGTAACACAGCTTCAGTGCTGAAGTGTGATGATATTTCATTAGCATTTGGAAGAAGGGACATCAGTTTGGGGATTATCCTATCAAATTGTGCAAGACTCAGCTAACATGTCTGCTTATCTTGCCGTTACTTCACATTAACCGAGCAAATTCCGCTCTCTACAGTTTAATTTACTGCTGCGGATCACACTATCAAGCTAAAAATAAATGAGGGTGGATTAATGAAATATGTCCAAACACTCAGCTGGTGATGTCTTTTTTTTGGTGTTTTTCTTTCTGTGTTGTTGAAAGAGCAGTACTGCACTATTGAACTTCTACTGTAAAATGCTATTGACTGGTTCTTACCACCTTCCCCCTCCTGTACTCATTTAATTTTTTCAAAACTGTGTAAAAAGCTATCAGATTGGAGTGATAGGCAACCACTTTTTGTTTGCATTCTTCATTATCAGCAGTAGTAATGATATATAACCGTGGAGCCCTGTTAAAGCCCTTGTCCCGGTGTGCCAGCTCTTGGGTAAAACCGAGGGATTTCCAACTTGAGGAACACATGGTTGTAAAGGCTGAAGAGGGCATCTCTCATTTGGCTTTCATCCTGTCCTTACACAACGCTCTTTGATTGATGACCTCTTCCTGGAGATAGTGGAAAGGTCCATCCCTGGTTTTGGTGTCTGCTATCTTTGACACACTGATTAATTACTCCTCCTCCAGCGGCATGGCTTTGTTTTCCGCCTTGCTTTCCTGGTTTCTGGTCAGCTCCTTCCCTTTATAAGACTTGAAGTCTCAAATACCTAATGGCACTAGTTTGAGCATCAGATCACGGACATCAGATCATGGACATCAGATCTTTCTTTGCTTTCTCTTCTTAGCAGTTTAGAGCGTAATCTACCTTGTACCATTCTCTTCCTCAGGTGCTCTCCATGTCTTCTCAAAAGCACTCTACAGATCTTGTCAACTGATCTCTTAAATTGCTCCCGCAAAGTCTGTACATGATAGATTTCCCTATCACATTTAGATTTTGCTTACAGAGTATGATTTCCCTATGCAGAACATATCCACAGCCAGTGTGGAGAATCTGATTGCCACCACTTAACCTACCTGGAAGTGGTTGTGAAACTTTCCAGTAGCTGACTTGCATTTGAGGAAAGGTGTCTTCAAATCAGGTTGCAAAGGCCCATCCAGTTTCTACAACAAACTGCGATCTGTCGTGAGAGTTTTCATGTGCTTACCAAACCCCTTTGAAAATCGGATTCTGCATTCTTCTTCATCAGACATGATATGTAATAATAGTCATTTTAAAACATATCTCATTTTAAATGAAATAATTACCACATACAAGCAACAGTACCTACTGCAGCTCACGGTGGCCTGGCACATGTAAAATCAATCAGTGTCATCCTGGTTATCGTATAGACTCGAGATTAAATAACTTTTCATCAGGTTATGAAGATGTGATTTTCAGTTCTGTCTCCATCGCACTTCCCCAATCAATGGAAGGATTTTCAGTGCAGATACAGTTCAGAGAGGTCCAGTAATGTGGTTCAGAAACGTCCAGTAATGCCTAGGGATGTTACACTTGAAAGGAGAGAGGGTAAACAAGTTTTTATTTTGTGGTAAATATTTCTGTGGATTACATGATGTGGTCGTTTGGATTTATCTTAAAGGTAGTTTTTTTAGAGGAAACAAATGTATTTGCAGCCTCTGTGCAATGCTGAAGTCTATGCGAAGATGGACTCCATTGAGTGCTAGTTGAAGGAGAAGCCTCCTCCTGTTCTCTTGGCCAGATAACACAAAAATTACCAGCCAAGAATAAATGTCTTCTCCTGTTAGGCTGGGAATGGAATTAACGCACATTTACACTGCCATAAAGGCAATCAAATTTGGCCCTTCTTCCTTAATCCTGGGTCACAGTGAGACTTTACAGTTCTTCACTCTAGTAAGCCTGCACTAACTTCAAAGAGCCTACTTTAATTGACAAGTGTATTCATTGCCAGAGAGGGGTGTAACATGAAAAGGGGATTAACACCCAGCTGTGCTCTAGAGGAAATTTAAGGCACAGACATGCTGTAGATCAGATAATGCTCACAAATGTGAAATTTCATTGTCTTCACTAATGCTAAGCAGTGCACATCTGCCAATTAAAGCCTCTCCGTTCTGGTGCCCTCTCCGTAGTGTTAGGTCTGTTCTCCTTGATTCACTGGAGCTATTGAATTACTGTAGTTGTAGCTTCATAGTCAGTAGAGTATTTGCTTCCTCCCTGAGGATACAAAGCTGGAACAAGCTGACAGATTCCAGATCTCCAATGAATGTGTTTCACAAAAGCAAGAACACTGGAATATTTTGAAGCTCAGTGATGTTGCTCAATGGGTTTTGTGGAAACTCTGACTCTCGTCTCCCTCAAAGATGAGAAGCATCTCCTGCCTTCAGTCAACTATCATCTCCACCACCCTCCTGGGCTGTGTTCCCACAGCCATTGCGAGAAGATACAGATTATTTAGGGGCCATTAAAAACTGTTGAAGACTGCCATTGAGTAATGAATCCAGCCCACTCTCCATACAAATTGCAAGCAGATGTTTGGAGAGGAGGAGGCTTATACAGCATTTCTGCAGCTCCAGAAGTTTTCTTCAGAGCGGAGTAATCCTTCAAATGCCAACAGTATGCGTTTAGGCTTTCTTGGGGTCAGTGAATTGCATTCCACATGTATGGAAGGCACCACAGCATCGTGATAGGGATATAGATCTGTATTAAATCAAAATGTCTTTCTTCTTTTTCTCTTTTAGCATTGGACATTAGCAAAGTGGTTAAGAATTTGGCCCACATTTACATAGTTTGGAGTATTCAGAAACAAACACAAGCTTTTGCAGGTCATTGGTACAAGTTTACTTCCTCCAGCATGGAAACCCACAAAATTGAAAAGAATCTACAAGACTATTTGGACTATATGTTCCATACAATATAGTGTTTCTATCTCCTTTTTTTTTCTTTCTTTTTAATAAAACACTGTGTTTCTATACTGCTTTGGGAAGTCCATTTTCTTTTTTTCTTTTTTTTTTCCGGTTCTACTTGGCTGAGAAATCTGATCATTAGGAAAATATTTTAATGTATTAATCCTGTATTTTCTTTTTCTTGATCAAATCTTCCTCTTCTAAATTAAATTATAGCTCTCATACCAATTGCGTTTTTGCCTTGGCCTTCAGGCTTCTGTGGATTTTTATCACCCCTTTGTCACTACTGCTTGCCAGCGTACATGCACTTACTGCAGATGTGTAATAGATCAGTTATTCTTACACATTCCTTTTATGCTTTCCCCCCCACACATTCTCTTCAATATGCTGATTTATTTTTAGCAACCATCTAGGGATACCTGACACATTCTAAGCCTGCTTTTTGCAGACTCATATATAGAGACAGACACTTTCCTGCTATAGGAGATGCTTAAGGAGTTGGGGGTGGTTAGCAGCGCTGCCAGGTCTGTGAGTTGAATAGAAGAGAGCTCTACCTTCCCTGTCTGCCCTCACAGAAAAACTAACACAGAAAACAAATCTAACACAGGAAGCAACAGTCGTAACTGCCATGGCTTGTAACTAGACTGTAATACAGGGCTTGATAGCCTGTTTTGGTTAGGCACTACATAAAATTTCGGAAATGGAGGAACTGATCTAAATATATGACGTACAACTTACAAAGGACCTAGATGGGCTTCAGAGTCTTAAAAGTTCAAACCAAAAACCTTGGCAACTAATTACTTGGGTGCCCCTACTTGCTCAGCCAGGGCAGATCTGCATTTACTTCCCACAGAGCCCAGTGGGAGTCCAGACATTGCAGTTCTGGCCAAGAATGAGGGAAATCAGTCCCTCCTGCTAGTCCCCCTGTATTTGTGCAATTACAGGTTAATTTTTAGATGCATGGGAGCAGCACAGTAGCCAGGACATCTGTTGAGAACCAATGGACCAAAGTCTTCAGGACTAAACTCCACATTCCCCATAAGGGGAGTCATACCCATCAATGACTCTTCAAGATGCAGGAAGCGTGGAGGCGTGATCAATCCCAATGCTACCAAAACAGGGCATGATTTTAAGCAAAAAGAAAAAGATCCAGCTGTACACATGTCCTCCTTCCCACCTTAAGATCACAGATTATAAACTATGTTTATTTTTTGAGGACATAGGAAATAATTGGAAAATTTTCTGCTGTATTTAAGAAGATCATTATATTAGTACCCTGCTATCATTCTTTGATATGCATTTCTATTGCTTGAGTCACAATGTAAGTTTGAAAAATCTCACATCCCAGCAGGCGTAGATGGATTACCTCCACTCCGTAGTCTTTTTCAGGCTCTATTTCAAGGTCCTATTTCTTATCTCCAGCAATGACTCACCCAACAATGACACAAACGGTGTGGACTACATGGGCTTTCTGCTCCACACAGATCCCCCTCCCAGTTTCATGGCCAGCATCCTCAGCTGAGCGTGACAGAAGGCATCTGACCCATTTATCAGCCCACTTTTAAGTGGTTATCGGGGCTTGCCAGCCTCAAGCTTCTTGAGCCTTAAAGAAACAAGTGCTCCCGATACACATCTTGCAGTTCTGCTGTGTATTTTCTCCATCATCTTTTCCTTCATCGGAGTAGCTTCCTCTTTAGTCTCCAAAATCTTTTTTTTTTATGTTTACATTTCAGATCCTGGAGCACACCGAATTTTGTTAAGCTCCTAAGCAGCTTTGAATCCGAGTTTTCCCTTTTCATTTTTTTTTGGAGTCTGACTCTCCTGATCTGGGAAGATAAAATCCCTCTTGCTTGGTATAAAGTATTCAGACCCTTAGATAGTTTCTCAACTTTCCTTACATCAATCTTGGTATAAACTTCTCTGCAGAAGATAACATGTTTTCAGATCAGGTTTAGGCCTGGTGGGCAGAACCTAGGGACATTGTCCCATAATGTCTGATTTTCTCCCGGAAAAATCTCTAAAAGCAACACAGATGAGATGTCCAACAACTTAGCTCTTTTATTTAAAAGTCAGTTAAGGAAAGAAAATGGCTTAATAGTTAATTTTAGGAGGAACGTGTGAAGTCACCACAGAAATATGTGCTCTTGAAAGATCTACTCTTGAGTGCATTGAAGTATCTGCATATTTGAAAACACTTCACGAGGAAGGGGAAAGCCAAGGCACATGGAAAGCGGATGGAGGAGGAAATTTGAGTTTCTAGGCCTACAGACTTGAGCTGAAAATGTTTTTTTCTGGCAGATATTGCCAAAGTTGACAGTAGTCTAACTACAAGACTTCGACTAAACATAGATTGGGAATCATATCTTTGTTCAGCTCCTGCTTTAGAAGCACTGAGTGACTCACCACATGGGTCCATCCCTCAATATTCTACCTCTTTGCCTCTGTTTTCCCAGCTGTAGAATGGAGCTCCTCTATCTAGCCCAACATTTGTGGAGATTTCATAATTTTCTTTACTTATAAGACATTTTTATTTATATCATGGACATAAAAGGAAACTTCTGTTATTAATAAAGACACAATCCTTTAACTATTTTACCTTTTTAGTTTTCTTAATGTAAAAATAATAAAAATAATAAAAAGAATAAAAATAAATCAAATAATAAAAACTCCAGGACTCTAAAGTCTTAGCTAGGAAACAAGCTAGTCCTTGTTTATGATGATGGATAAGCAAGAGTGTGATACACTGCCAGGAATAACACCGTTGAGCTGCCTGATCTCTGGCCAGGACCAGAGCCCTTGCCCTGCCTTGTCCCACGTTTTATCCCCTCATAACTCATGGTTAATCCACCTGATTGATGGCACTTTACAGATGTCAAGCGAAGTCATGGCCCTGGCCTTCAGAGAGAGCCCTCTTCTGTGTCAACCATCATGAAGATAAACAGTAGCGTAAACACGGTAGAGGTAGATAGCCTTGATCCTGTCAGGCCCCTGCTAAATGGTCTTTCATAGCAAAAATGTGTACATAACCCAAGGTTTCGTTAGGGTGCCCCACCAACACTGGTTTATTCAAATTTCTTTCAAAAAGAAGAGGAAAGTTAGGGATAATTTAAGATAATGTTAGGAGTTTATTTAGAAAAAGGCTTCCATACACAAGCCACTTTTTTTTTTTTTCTAAACAGTTGTGGCCCTGCATTTCTGTCCTAAGAGTCTGAGGGAAAGTTTTTACTTGTTCATTATTTGTTTTTCCCTCTGAGAAGTTTCTCATAGTCAGGGCTAGTCAGCATTAGTGAAAAGGCCAGTCATGCAAACGTAGTTGGATTAAACTGCACTTGTCTCCTGCTGAATTTAATGTGTTCCTGGGCTGAAAAAATTCTCTTGTTCATAATACACCTTATTAAGATGAAAATTTTGAGATTGCAAAGGGCTAGATTTGAATAGGAAATAAGAAGGGGAGAAGGAGAGAGAGAGAAGACATCTGCAGTGTGTGAAGAAGTCATAGCTGCATGCAGGCATGTGTGAGATCAAGAGATACTTTTAAAATATTGACAAAATTGCAAAACAATCCCTCAGGGAGCTTTAGAAATATTTGATTTGCCAACACTGAGATTCCAATTCACTCTTTGCCAAGAGCCGGGAGCGTTCACATCCAGTAATCCCCCCAAATGGCATCTTTCTTTCTTAAACACCTCCTCATTATTGCTTGCATTGTTTGTCGGTTTGTAGGGCTTCATAATAGCTTGAAATCAGAGATTAGATTTGGGAGAACAATCTGGCAACCTTTCCTCTCTGCTTGATATTAACTTCATTCCTAGACGACATACTCTAAATGATATCTGCTCCATTTATGAGGATCTTCTTCTAATGAAAAATGAGTTCTAAGGATGTGATTTGCTGCTTTTACTCCCTTTCTCCTCCCTAGGAAAAAAAAGAAGAAAATGAGACTGAATGCTGAGAAAAATTACACTGTTCAACTATCTTGGGAGGAAGGAGAAGGGAAAAGAAGGAAAAAAAAGGTCCCAATTATTGTTCCATTTGAGTCTGCAGCTGTGAGATGACAACAACCTATTCAAAGGTCATGGCAAAGCACTTAAGTAGTGATAAGGCAATGCTAAAGTGGACTAAAGAGCAGGATACCATACAGAGATCATGGCTTATGTAATTACATTACAGTTAAAATAATAAGCATATTCTCAATTACAAAAGAATCTGAAAACTGTAAATGTGGAGGTGTCTATTTCTATATAGTTTGGCCTGCTTCAGATTTTGGTTATATCTATATTAATAAATTAAGCAACACTATGGAATTATTGTTCATATTGTTAAGCAACAGCTAAATGACACTAAACAGAGGTTCTTGGCTGTAGTTCAATCTTGACCAAACAATTCCTGATCATGGTTGAGACATTGGCATGGGCTGGAGCCAATCCCAAAAGGCAGAAGATTACAGCCATGCTGCCTTGGATACTAGGAGAGTTTACAATATAGATGAAGGCTTATCCATGCCAGTTCGCCTCAGTGCCAGGGAACAGTCCCAGATTTTTATTTACTGTAATGAAATATTTAATTTACTAGTGTAGATACAGCCTTTGTGTCTCTGATTTCAGTAGAGCTGTTCCTAAATTAGACTGGTGGAAAATCTCACTGAGGACCAGTGCATTATTATTATTGTTTTTAGCAAAAGATGTAATGATCAAAACCAATTTACAGCTCTTGTTGCTGTTTGTTTTTAAAAAAGTTTAAGTACATTTGTTTCCAAACTGTAAAATTATTGAGACCACTTCTTAACTCTTAGTGAAGTGTTTTAATTCTATCCTTGAAATAAAAATAAATAAATAAGCGCATAAACTGGGCCAATTGGAAACTGCTGTGTTGGCCTCATACTCATTTATAAAATACAAGCACAGTCTAGAAAAGGCAAGGAAAGGTGATGGCTGAGAAAGAGACACAGACAGGCCAGCTACTAATAGAAAGAAATTAAAATGATGCTTTAGGTCTTCTGGAATGTTTCTCCCTCTGCAATCCTGCAGGAGGAAAAATTGGCCTGACCTTAAGCCCAAAGCTGGCATCCTGACCAGCGCTTTTATCATTTTTCCCTCAATTACCAAATCCTGGAGCCAGATACATAGTCTAGAATTCCCTTCCTTTTTCAAGAAACAACTGCCAGCTCTGCTGTGGATCAGCTAATGAGCATGAAAAGCAGGAGAGCCAAAGGCACGTTAGGCTTAGGACAGGCTCTTGACTCCGTGTCCGTGACCCTGACTAACACCCCTTGACCGTGCACTTACGTAGAGCCGTGCTGTCAAGAGCAGCTTTGCAACTCTCGTGTTCAGAGCGTGCTAACAGGGTTGTCCTGCAGCTAAAGCGAGATGCGTGTCACGAGCTGAGAGCAGAGATCCTGCGGTCTGCGGTAAAACCTGCCCGTCTTCACTCTGCAGATGGGAGTGCAGAGCAGACTGGAGTTATGATGCTGTCCTGACCAGGACAGTGGGTGTGAGATTGGGTGGGGGTGGCATCCCAGTAGAAATTAGCTCTAAAAGCAGCATTATTGTCTCATAAATTCTCTCCCTGACCCCATTTTTCCACCTTGAAGGATTTTAAGGAGCGCAAACAGTGCCTAGGAGCTCTCAAAAGCTAAAATGAACAGGTGGCAGCTGCAAACACTAGGAAATACAAGAAATTAATCTGAGAGAGTAGGATCACATGGGTGTGGAGAAAGGAAAAAATAATCTGCTACTGAATTAGATTCACTCCCAAACAAGGGCCCAATCAACTGACCTGCTGACTTTTTTTTTTTAATAAGTTTGTCCATCAGCAGGATATCTAAATGCCTTGGTATTGCCCTCTGATAGAACAAGGAATTGAGTGCTATTTGGTTCTTGTCAGAGCAATGCATCCCCGATACATCTAAGACCAAGCAGCTAAAGACACCAAACCTGCCCTCAAACGAAGGGCCAAGGAGCACTGAGATGCCTGCACGTTACCCTCTGAGCAGGAGGACATGGCCGATGTCCCTCCTCTAGCATTGAATTAGCACTTGTGGGGTGCATTTGCCATAGCCAGAGTGTGCATAAGTGCGTGCATGGCCGCAAAGAGCGTCAGGGTGATATTCACCCATACACATACCTGGCTTTTTTAGGGACATCTTAGGCAGCACTGAGATAATTTTGAGGACTCACTGCCATTGCCCATGGGAGAGTGGTGAGTTACAAAGCCACTAGGTTATTAGCAGCTAGGTTATTTTCCTGCCCCTCTAGCATCTTTCTGGGCATTGCCTTCAGCCTGCTGGGTCTTCCTTGGACGGAGGAGGTTTCTCTTTAATTTCCTTGCCATTAATGCGGTTGCATTTTGCGAGGTATTTGTTTACATGAGTCTTCTCCATTCATTCCTCTCCCGGGAGCCATTAATTTATCTGCTTTGGTTTCTGTCAACAGGAGTTGACAGGGCGAGTTACAGGTTAACTGCTCTGTTTAGAGCAAGTGGCAGGTGCTGGTATCACTCAGACTAAATGAAAATATAAATATCTCCTTACCTACCCAAGAAGTCAGTTGAAATTCACAGGCCCCCATGTTTTAGGTTCAACCAGCTTTTAAGCCTCATGGCTTAACACAGTATTGACCAAGCTTAGTGACAGCTTGAAGACTGCCCAAGACCCAGGAACATATAAGCACGGAATGAAGTTTTCAGAATTGACTGAATAATAGTGAATGCTCTGCTTGTGATGCTAGGAAGGAGCCAAATTTCAGAGAACTATCGTCTGCTCCATCAAAAAATCCACTGGAAGATGCTCAGGGGGATCCTTGCAAACCGGAGGCTCCCAAGGCCACCAGCTACATCCAGCTCATGTGTCTTGTTACTTGTCTCTGACTGGGGTCATTGGGAAGATTTCTCTCTGGGAAGATTTCCAAAAGAGTCCAATTTCTTAATTTTATTCATTTCCATCCTCACTGCTAATGATTTGAAGACAGGAAGATGATACAGGGCAGCCCAGACCATAAATGTGAACATTAAAAAAGTTTTATAGAGGGACCTCAGGTCAGAAAAGTGCTCCTTTCCCCAAGTGAAATGAATGGAAATTCCTCCGTGTAATTTAATGGGCTCTGAATCAGGTGCAGAAGACATTAGTGGTGTAAAGCCTAATGCCAGTGGGGAGGTGACACAAGAAATTCCCCCCACACCAGCCAGAAATACAGCACAAAAGTCATCTTTTGCTTAAAGATAGCTCAAACACTGCATGTTTTACAAAACAAAGAGGTCTGAGGCCATAAAGGAGATCTAATCTCATATATATATATATATATATATATATATATATTTATGTTCCTTTCTCCTATATGGGATACCAATAGTTGCTACAGAAATGAAAGGAAAAGAGATGAAAGAAAATGCTGCCTGCCTGCATGTTCGACTCTCTTGTTTTCAACAATTTTAATTTTTTCTTCCAAATAATATAGTAAAGATATTATAAAGAGAATAAGGGATGATCAGAAATTTAAATTAAAAACAGAAAGAACCACTTCTCTAGGCAAGGAACAACGGATGAAGCATAGACACGAAGCAGGGGAGCATTTTTCACAAAGTAGCAGCAGCTCTGTTGGCAGAATTTGAGCAAAATTATCTCTACAAGTTGCAAAATGTATGTCTGATAATGGGTAGTAGGAGCAGGAGTTGGAAAAGATGTATTAGAAGAGCTCAGAGAAATCCCCTGTTCTATCGCTTGAAAAAAAGGCTGGAAATGCTAACTTCAGATCCAGTGAGTTATTGAACACTATGGCTGTAAAAGGAAACAGTTCCACCTTACCATTTAGATGGTGGTAAAGGGGACCCACACTGCTTCTTCCTGAGTCAGTTTATTGGATTTTTTCTTGTAAAAACACACCTTAAGAACAGATTGGTTTTAATCTAGCCCAATGAATCTGGCCCAATAAATTGGTCTAGCTTAAAAGAAAAAAGAAAAAGGTAAAGATCTGGCAGATAAGGGCTCTTTTTCTTTTTAATTCCAAACCATTTCCCACATCGTTTTTATGGTGTGGTTTTACAAACAGCGGCATCAGTATCCCGGGGAGGCAGCAGCCATCAGGGTGGCTGAGCCCCAGCAGGAGGGACCGTCTCCCGCTGGGTTTATCCTCAGAAACGCCATAACGTTGACCTACTCCTTCACCGAGCCTGAACTTGGGTAAAAACAAACTTATGCTTAAAGTATTCCTGACATTCGGATTGCCTGGGGAGTTCTGCATCCAGCAGATTTAAGCATTGATCCAGCTTCACTCAGNAGGGACCGTTTCCCACTGGATTTGTCCTCAGAAATGCCGTAACGTTGACCTGCGCCTTCACCGAACCTGAACTTGGGTAAAAACAAATGCTTAAAGTATTATGCTTAAAGTATTCTTGACATTCGGATTGCCTGGGGAGTTCTGCATCCAGCAGATTTAAGCATTGATCCAGCTTCACTCAGGCAGTGGTATGTAGAAATAGAGATTTTGGCTTCAGAAGCTCCTGTCTGAGGATGTTGCTCTCTGTCTCCATATGTACCACTTGTTCTTTACAGATATAATGACTAATTCATTAGAATTAACATTTGCAAACTGCTTTGAAAATTTTGAGCCTTAAATAGAGTTTTTTATTAACTTATATCCTGGCAACGTTGTTTCGCTCAGATAAATTACATTTTTAATTGCATTATCCACTGATTTTAAAACACGGAAAGTTGTTGGACCCTTGTTGCTTATCATGCAAGAATTTGCCAAGGTAGGAAGGAAACTGGGTCAAAAACTTGATGCAAAAAGTCCGATAATGCTTTCCTTTCAGGTCCCTTTATGTCTGTGATTCTGACGGTACTGATAATCTTTGCAAATCATTAGGGTGCCGTGGCTCGGAATCCATCCTGAAGCTGTATGATCTCACCTAATAATTTTCCTGTTCAACTCTCAGGCTCCCTCGGTCATCTTCCTAATAGTGTTATGTGTCTCCTAGATAATTTATTGAAATGACATGCTTAAAAGCATCAAACAAGACCCTTAACTTGGCTGTGAAACAGCAGTGAATGTTCATATCTGGTTTTCATATAGCGGGCCCAAAAGGTTAAATGCCTTGTCCGAGATCACACAATAAATTAGTGGTACAGCTCGACATAAGAGAAACCAGCTCTGTTTCCCAGATTCTTGCTCCTCAGCAATAGACACGACTATTTCTGTATCTCAGGAGCAATTGCGTGGTTCAAAACGAAGACGGTTTATTACCTGCCTAAACCCAGGGCCCTTCTCTCTTAAATTCTCTTGTCTTGTGGCCTTGAGCAATGTCAGAAATCCACGATACCATGCACAGATACTGGCATGGTGATAAGCATCAAGCCTTGGTTTTACTCTCCCTTTTTCTCATTTTCTAGTGCAGACTGAAAGTGGTCTTACGACTTCAGCTCAAAATCTGTGATTTAGAGATGTCCACTGAATCGAACTGTGCATGTTTTCCAGGAGAGCCTTGCTATGTATCAGCTAAATATCGGAGAGCCTGGTACTTAGTTTTGTTTATTTGTCTTTTGCCTTATAAGATATATAATAGATTTTGATTGTGGCATCTATTGGAAACAAATAGTAATATTTAACATTTATATAGCACTTTCTGCTTTAAAAGCACTGCTCAAACACTAACTAATTACTCTTTGGTTTAGTGAAAATTAATGTGATCCTATTCCACTTTACAATCTATTTGCATCCTTTGTTGACTGAGAGCTAGTTCAATTACTTCTAATATACGGTCTAACTAGTCATTAAAGAGATGGCTAAAGAGGCATTTGCATCTCCTGTTGCCTTCTTCCCTCCTCACCCACTTCCTTTTGCTTTTTCATTTCATTTCTGGAGATTTTTACGGAATATTCTTTCTGCCCCTTTTATTAAACAATGCAAAATTCTCATTCATTATAAGAATGATTTAAGAAGTCACTCTGTTTTGCCACAGTCATTATTTTGCCACTTAGTCACTAAATTAGTGATCTCAGTATCAACAATGTGGACTTCAATTTCCAGTCTGGAGTTGGGTAAATCATTTATCTATCATATTATCTACAGGAAATTTGGCTTTCATGAAGACTGACACAGAATCAATGAGCTTCATCAAACAAGCTCATGAAATAACACAGGGGCTGGGGTTTGCACAGTCTTTGCTACTGACCTCCCGTGAGACCTTTTCCAGGTCACCTCCCATCTGTGTGTTTTGTTCCACTTGTAATATGGGACACATGCAAACGGAGCTCCTTGACAACTTACTGGGCTAAGTCACTAAGATATGACAACCATACAGCAGCCTGATGGAATGAAAAACTCCCTGGTGTAAATTTTGCCTTCTGATTTTTTAATTTATTTTTTTTACTAAAAAAAAAAAAAAATAGAAATAAGCCCTGATTATACTCTGATAACTTTGGACTAGAAGGAAAGCAGAATTTTGCAATTCAACACAATGAATTATATTTTCACCTGAGACACGTTATTATTTATCACTATTTTTTGAGCCCTTTCCTAAATATTTCTTGCAGTCCTGCAGCACTGATGCATCGGGAAGGGCTGATCTGCACAGTTCTGCCCTGGGCATGTCAGGTTGGGCTGTGCTGCAGCCAAACCATTAAGTTTTAAGTCCTTTAAGCCAGAACATAGTTTCTGTTGAGCAAGCAGCGATTTGTAGAGAGTTTGGATGGAGTTTGCAAGAACAACTACATCTGCTTAAAAACCCTCGATAGAGATGACATCTTTCCTTGTTATTCCAATGGGGGAGTTCTCTTTAAGAAAAAAAGAAAAATAGACATTATTTTCTATTTCTAATTTTGTCTTTTTCTCTTTTCATTTTTCTCCTGTAGGCATTTTACCTAACAAAAATATACTGGCTAGTGCATAAGCTCAAAGTGTAATTGAAAGTTAAGCTTTGGGCACAGTAGGAGTTATACTGACTAATCAATCCCCAGTATCTCTCAATGCCCTCTGATTATCTCACAGAGAAGTCCTAAAATAAGTCCATAGAAAATCAGAAATCAATTCATGGGCATTTGCAGTCTTTTTAAAGATAATTCATATTTTAATAAACTTGGTTTGAAGTTGGACTCTTCTGGGGATTTTATCGGGAGTAGAAAATGGGCTTGTTTCTCTCTTTGCTAAAGGCGAGCAAAGACAGTCTTGAAATCTGCAGCAAGAGCTGGGATGATTTTATACGATATACCAGAAAAAGGCAATTTAGTCTCCTGACTAATCCTACATGAGGTGTTAGTTTCTTGAATCCTGTGACCAGGACAAAATACCTACTTTTCCTTGCAAATACTCTCTTTTTCCTGTATTGTTTGTTCTGCCTGTTTCGGTGAGACCTTCCCTCTCTCTTCTGAGGGAAACTATTTATCACACATTTCTGTAGACTGCATAGACTCTTTTATTAAATAGGTAGATATGAAATTTATCTGTCCCTAGTGATATTTTCTGAGCATATCTTTGAGTACATTTCTCCAAAATTAGTTGATTCTGTGGCATCCCTGGATGCTTAGTTGAAGTAGTGAAAGTCAATATAGGCATAAACCATTACGCTATTATTTTGTTGGATCAATTGTTTTCTCTTTTTTTAGTTATCCTGCAGCAAACACAGACACTCTTGAAAGGATCAGTGCTTCTGGGGGCAGGATTAGGTAGTGACCATAGGGTGAAAAGACACATATGCTTTCTCTCCTTAAACAGTCACAACCCTCATTCAGTTCTCTTCTGTGGGAGCAGAAATAATGCACAATAGTGATAAGTAAGGTAAGCGTGAGATTGGGTATGAGTTCAAAGCCTTGTTCTTACGGAAAGCTCATTAATATCCCTATGGAAGAGACAAGACCTGTACACGTCGGGCAATGGGGTTTGTCCAAAGGAGAGGAAAGGAAGTGCTTTTTCACCCAACACGTAATTACACTGTAAGACTAGTCACAGGATGTTGCATAGGCCAAAAGTATTTATGTTTCAAATGAGATTTGACAATTTCACAGTGGAAAGGATTATCAAACCCAGTCATCCACCTTAGGTGTGTGCTGAGCCCTGGGGGTACACTGAGGAGAAAGACCAACTTTATTTCTTAAACCACTGCTCTTAACTGCCTTCCCATTCTATTTTATCAAAGAACTCACCATTGACCAGTGGTAGACAGGGCACATGGACCAGCTGGATGGTCCTTTGGTCTGATCCAGTGTAATCATTTTATGTGCAAATCCATTGTTGCTTCCTACTTTTCCCAGAATTTGCAGAAATGCAAATATTGCCTATCACTGCATAGAGTCCACACATGCTTTAAAATAGTTTCCTCATTTAATTTACTTGGTGGACAAGGGAAAAAAAGTGTATCTAAGTGGATATTTCCTTACCGAATGGAGAGGATAAAGGTGTTAGAAGACACAGGCCATGCGTGGAAATTGTCCTGGTGTTGTTCCTGCACTTTCATATGGTCTATCTTAAAATAAAAAATCTCTGCAGCAGATTAGAAGACTCAGGTGTATATTTTGTACTTGAGCCCTTCTCTATCACATACCCACAGCTGGAATCTGCTACAGTGACTCGGAAAAAAAGTTGCAGGTTGAATCTAAATCAATCAACATTTTCAGACTGGCTCATCAGGCATTTGTTATTTAAATGCATCTGCATGTCATGTACTAGATCAGGGCTCTGAAGAAAAGGCATTTTTGTCCAAGGCTGGCTAAATAGACTAATAAATAGCATTTCAATATTAAGATAAGATTGTTTCCAAAGTAACTGCTGTCCTTGGGGAAGTCAGAGTAGGATTCTGATGACAGCAGCAGTAAAGTGCTCACACTAGTCAAAAACTATCTGAAACCCTTTTTCTCTTCTGTCCCATAAATATTCCACTAGCTGAAGGCTCCAATCCATGAGAAGAAAGTGAAGAAGACTTAAGGGATTCCCAAACCAGAAATAATTGGGATAATTGCATTCCAGCTCCCTTCATGCTTCCCCGTCATAGTTCAAAATTTAACTACTGTTTTAGGCTTTTCTGGACCTGTAGCTCATTGTGTTTTTAGATTTATTTACAAGGAGGTCATAAACCACATCTTTTGGATTAGACTCTTAATTGCATTGCGAGTCCCTTACCACTAGAAGAATGGCTTAGTGGTTGTGACCAGAAAAGTGAATTTTTGTTACTTTCTTAAACACTGGGTCCAAGCCAAGCAGTATTAATTCAATTCTTCATTTTTCTATCTTGTGTCTGCTTCTTTCCAAAGTCTTGGCCAAAATGTGAGAGGATATTATACCTACAGCTTAATTTATTTCATATAAAGACCCCTTGGGGTATGAACCTCTGTTATAAATCTGAAGTTTAGAGTTTAATAAAAAAAAACACAGAAATCTTTTATGTTATAGTAGGATATTCCAAAAATGTTAGAAGTAGCATCATTCAGTTTAAAAGTCGCATTTATATGTTTGCTAAGGTGAGATCACAGCCTGTGATCACCTCTGATCACAAATTTGATTTGAACAACTGAAACGCATATGCCCAAATTTCTATTGAATAGGCCAGAACATTCAGCACTGCATCTAGGTGTCTTTATGCATTAGGCAAGGTGTGGAATGGCAGGAAATATTGCAGAGTATTTGGACGGATGGAAATAACCATATAAAATTTCCTGTCCTGAGACCAGACAGTTTTAAGTCTAGTACTAGGCATCTGCATCCTCGTGCAAGCGTGACCTGTCACTGTGAAGTCAGTTGTTTCAAATAAGATGTTAGCTACTTAACTGAGGACATCAATAACCACTTACAAAAAGTCTTTCAAGCAACTTAACTCCCACCGTCTTCATTTGCAGCTTAGGAGTCTGAACTTGAGCTAACTCCCCAAATATCTTTGTTGGTTTGACCCCAATGTCTCTCAGAGTTTTGGGGAAGCTTGATGTATAAACTGGAGAAGAAACTACCTCTGTATGATGCTCTAATCATTCCCATTTTATTTCAGTGGTCATACAGAGCTGTGTTTGTACGTGCTCCACAGTCTTTCTGATGGAAGGGCTCCATCAAACATGTAAGAACATCTTGTTAATAATATCTGAGGTTCAAACTGGACAATATTGGACAATATTTTTTGAGTGTGGTATTCTACTGTGCCTACGTGGTTTGATATTGAAGGATTCCAGGGCTAAGAATCAGACTTCTTGTTGGATCAAGTGTTTGTGCTCATTTCTTTAACCTTCTCCCTGTGCCACCTTAAGGAAGTCGCTTTGCCTGCCCCTGCTACATTTCCTTCTCTATAAAATGAAGAAGAGGATACCTGCTCACTGCTTACTAGCATTGGCTCTTAGTTAATGATTCGATTTGTGGAGCCCAAAGGATGGAAAATAGAATGCTGCTTCCTGCTCTGTATTCTGCAGCTGCGTCCACTCTACAGAGGCAAGCATCAATAAAAAAAAAAATAGCTAAAAAGTTGCCTTAAGCAATGGAACAAGAAGATCTACTTTAAAAAGACAAAAAAGCAGGTCTTGCCAAGGAAGAAGATGACATTTTAAATAGGTAGGTTTTCTTTTGAAGGAGAACAACAGTAGTTGCTTTACCCCTCACCCAGGACTCATGCCTACATCCTCACAGAGACGAGATATTTCACTCTTTCAAGTTTCTCATCACCTCATTGCCGTATCTATATAGGATTCACATAAAGTTACCCCCACCACTTAAACGCTTACATTTTGACAGAAAATTGGCTGATATGACACGCTGCCTTCGAGAACAGGCGCTGTCTATCACCTTGCTGCTAATCTCTGTGATTAGTGACCTGCAATGTTAAGTCAGCTATCAAAGACCACCTGTCCCTCTTGCTGTAAGCGCCTCCTCGCACGCTGCTTTGTGGTGTCACACTCTCTTGTCTGGCTTTTGATTGATGGAAGTTTGTCTTTTGAGCTGTGACTCAGAAAATAAATCATTCCCCCTGCCATTCATGGAGCGCGATTCTGCGGCACAAAGCCGCTGTGGTTAATCAAAGCTCCAAAGAGCAACAAAAAGCAACAGAACGGAGAATGAGGCGGATAGATATAAAGGATAAAGCATAATAAAAGGGATTATTTGAGAGCCGAGCAGAGCAAAAGCAAAATAGAGAGAGCTGCAAATAAGCATTGCATTTACTGCGTCGGAAGCAGAAAGTTGAATTTTTTGTTCTACTTCTTGAAATACGCGCGACAATAAGAGTCAAGCCCCATGTCTCTAGAAAATATAACGATGTTGAGGGGGCTGATTCCTTAGGCTGTAGCATGTGAGTAACCCTTTCTGAATTAGTAGGATTTTCTGCATTGAGCAAGCAAAGTCTAAAGCGTATTTCTGTCATATTATCTGGGAATTGCATCCCAACAAACTTGCAGTCCAGCTTGTAGTGTCTACCCAAACAGCTGACAATGATATAAAAGGCTATTTCTATTAATTGCCCTACATAGAGGAGGAATTCGATATGAATTAAACTGAGCCAGAAGCACTTCATTAAAGGACAAGAAAGTTCGTTCCAAATAAATATATATACATCTGTGTGTGTGTGTGTATATGGTGCAGAAGACTTCTTTGCTAGTATGGATGGAGCAGGAGTCAAGCAACAGAAAGGACAGAATTAGATAAACTGTAGAGAAGATGAGAGGGAAAAGAAATCCTGCTTCATTTACACAGACTGCAGCGAATTTATGGGAGATGTTTAAGTAATGGAAGACACTGGTGGTTGAGCACGTTACCAGGACAAATGTGGTTTTTTGAATTCTCTATGTGCGAAAGAAGTCAGGGGAAGATAAGAGATCTTGATGCCATGGGTGAAAATGCAGCTGAAGTAGAAATGAGGCACCAGGAGTGGCAGAAAGAAATAAATAATGTATCAAAGAAGCTCTATGGCGCAAATTTGCTGCCGACGCAACTCCATGGAAAACAAGGTATCTAAAACCTCTGGGAATCTGACCATAAAATGAGACGACAAGAATTGCATGTCCGTGGAGTGGGGCTGGAAATTTACTTAAGTCAGTTAAATGCAACCATTCTTTCTTTGAAAAAAAACTAAAGAAAAAGAAACTCGATTATGTGTTTTGAGGGTGATGTTTCCATTGGAAAAGTGTCTCTACAAGCAGCAGGAGAGAAGGAAGAAGAAAAGGCTGAGGAGAGTTAAATTTATAAAGACATGAATGAGCTGGGAATTGCTGCACTGCTCTAGAGGAATGTGTGTGAATGGTGCAAATTTACAGGGCTATTTTTGATGAACTGTAGGAGGAATTTGAGTTTTTCCACGCCTTTCTTTACAGAAAGAAAACCTTCATCTTTTGGGAATCCAGTCAATTTCCTGATTTTTATTTTGGGCTATTTCCTAAGTCACAAGTTTACTAATGGTAATTACAGACCCTGTTTGTACCTGGTGGGTTCTAGCTGTGCGTAGAGGCTTTCTTGGCACATGTAGGTCTCCTGCTGGAACCTTTTTAAATGATTGGCCCTCGGTAGGAATTACTACAACACTCCTGTGTAGATAGAAGCCACCTTTCCTCATTTCTTTCCTGCAGAATATAGTAACTGCTTCAGCTTCTTATTTCTCCAACCCCCATGACAATAAACCACAATTTCAGTGTTCATTGTAACAGCTCTTCGTTACAGTGCTCTTCTGAAGGAGCCTGCTTTTAAGATGGTTTATTAGAAGCTGTAATTTGCTCCTTCAGAGGATTTTGTGCAAATAGTGATAATATAAAGGTGAAACACTAACTCAGCAACTGTTGCGGGAGAAAAATCATAGTTTTTGCAAGAAAAAAAAGCTTCTTTTTAAAGGTAGGAAGAGAATGCCTTAAAAATAAATCAAGTTGGTAGGATGTTATGTTCCTTTTTCTGCTCTGCATTGCAAAAATTTTTGATTCAATATAGCAAAAGAGAATTTTACTAATCTTAGCATATCGCTTACACACGATTCATATGTTTAACTTGTCTTTAATATAATACCTTTAATTTTGCTCTTACTTCTTCATGAAGGCCTTATTTTTTGCCCCTTGTTCTGCAAAGGACTTAGTGTGAATTCTGGTGGTTGAGCAGTCCCGTTTGTGTTCAGTACATTCAATTTATACAGTCTGAGTTTAAGTCTCTGAGTTCACCAAGTTTAAACACATGTTTAAAATCAAACTGGTGCTTAAACTCCCTGACTAAACTACAGCTCGGTTGTAACCGCCTCCCCCTACGCTCCTTCTATTTGTGTTTGATAGTTTCTGTGTGTTTTGCTGACAAATAGAGAGTGTGAACTTGGTCTGCTGCCATCACTGGAACTGACTGAGATAAAATGCAGTGATTTTTTTTTAANACTACAGCTTGGTTGTAACCGCCTCCCCCCACGCTCTTCTATTTGTGTTTGATAGTTTCTGGGTGTTTTGCTGACAAATACAAAGTGTGAACTTGGTCTGCTGCCATCACTGGAACTGACTGAGATAAAATGCAGTGATTTTTTTTAATTATTATTTTTATTTTTAAACAGTGTCTTAATTCAAGGGAAGAAAGCCACAGAAAATGTGCAGGCCTTTGGAACTGGGTTCTATCCTAGTACAGTTCAGTTTGGAGGTTAAGTGGAGAAATCTCAGAGAACAGTTATACCAAATTAACCACTGGAAAAATAGGAGTGGGACCCTCCTTTCTACCCCGTTTTCTGTGCACCTTACACCCATCCTGCAGCTCTTGCTCTGGAATCAGTCTCCATCTCTGGAACGCACTCACTGGTGCCAGATGGATCCCAGTTGGGATGTGAGAGTTGTGGAGGAGTAAAATTTCATTAGTGAATTCGGGACTTAGCGTTTCAAGAGTTACTTCACAAGAGGAACTTCAGAGTTATGTCATAACTCTTTATATTTCGTTTTCCATTGGTACCAGCAATTAGGTTCCTCCTGCAACTGGATTCCTCTCATTCACTTTAGATCTATAAACCTATAGTCCCATGTCTATAGTCCCATGTCTATAGTCCCATGATCCCACTAGTCCCTTCTGCAATCAAAAGACTTGCAATTATGGACATTTATTGGAAGGTTTGGGTTTTTTTTGGGGGGGGGGTTGTTTTGTTTTGTTTGTGTTTGAGGGTGACTAAGATGTTTTGCTCTTTCAAATCAGTCTTTTGATTTTGGGATAAATGGGGGTGATCCATTTCTTGCCAATACATCTTCATGTGCATTCAATCCAAAAATAGGCAAGTAATCATAAATGTTTTCTGTTTTACTTCATTTATGTTTTTCAGTAGTGTTAGTAAATGATGGAAGGTTGATGTTGATGTGGCATCCATAGACTTGATTTCTGTTATTTAGTGGTCCGGAAGGAGGAGTTTTCAATGTTTTATTTTGTGGGGTTTTTTTTCTGTGTAGTGTGTTTTGTGTTTTGGGGTTTGTTGTTGTTCTTTTTTTCTTTCTTTTTTATGGATATTTTGCCTCATGCACCAGTTTAGGTAATCATAAATATATCTCACTATGTCGCTGCAAGTCAGTGATGTTTTTGTTTTTCAGTGCCTTGTGCTGCAATAAATAAACTTAAAGTGAAAAGCCAAATTATTTACTTCATTAGTCATTTCTGCAAAAAATACTTCTATTGTAAGTTTTATTTCTGATGGCAGCTTTCTTTGTGTGCTTACATGCCTGCATATACACAGCGGTGTTCCCACAGGAACAAATCCCAGACCATGCTGTTATGTGAAGTACAGCATGGTCATTTATTTCCAGTTTTCCTAGCTCTGATAAGTTCCAGCATATTTCCTGCAATGTAAAGAGGGTCCCAAAGAACAGGAAGACATTTTCATCTGAATCCATTCTATATCTCACTCCTTTATCTCTTTTCTCTCCATCTCTCTTCCAGCTTACACCATCTCTTTCCCTTTTATTCTCATCCCTGTTCTCTTGAAAGTCTCACGGTGTCTTCTGCATGCTCCAAAAGAGACATTTCAACACACACAGGTTTCCCAGAGTGAAGTGACCGATGCAGTCAGAAACGTGTCTCCTGTAGGTATCTGAATCACTTCGTGTGGAAACAGGACACGAAACAGAAATCACCCATCAGCTCCAAATCCCCGAGCGCTTGCTCAGTTCAGACAGATGTGGGCTGTCGTGTATATGTGTCCCACTAGCTGTTGCAATCATAAGCAAGCGCTGAGTCAGACATAATTGAATCTTTCTTTCCATCACTAATTGTTCTAAGAGGGTTTTCCTGTAGTCCATTAAGTAACATTTATTTTGTTCAGGATAAGGATGCATAAAAAAGGCCAACTAGGCTTCAGCCATCCAGGGGCATGAACCGAGATACCATTTATCCCTTCCTGTCTTTCAGATTATTCTGATCTGATCCCCACGCAGCTGTCGTTATTTTCATGTTGAACACTCCGACAAGAGTGCCATGGATGTGAAGGAAAGGAAACCGTACCGATCCCTGACGAGGCGCCGCGACACCGAGCGCCGCTACACCAGCTCCTCCGCGGAGAGCGAGGACAGCAAGGCGCCCCAGAAGTCCTACAGCTCCAGCGAGACCCTCAAGGCCTATGACCAAGACTCCAGGTTGACCTACAGCAACCGAGTCAAAGACATGGTGCACCAGGAGGCCGAGGAATTCTGCCGAACCGGTAAGCGCGTTGCAGCAGGTCCTGCCGTGCACAAAGTGCTGATGGACATGGGCTTGGAGTAGGCAGGCATCCAAATGAAGTTTAGCAAGGCTGGACACAGGAGTGATGAGTATGCAGAAATCCAGGGGTCAGCATGGGCTCCACAGTCCGAGCAGAGATGCTAGACATCATTTTTTTCCCCTCTTTATTGCTAGGCTGAAGTCAGCGCAGTGACATTTCCACTGCTGCTGTTGCCTGTGTGAGGTCAAGTTCTAGCTTCTGCTACAGTCTCATCTTCATTTTTCTGCAGAGACGTATGCGTGTCTTAGTTCAGAAGTCAGGCAGGGTTGCACATCAATTATTTTTAGAAGTCCGTCCAGAAAAGCATAAAATGGCAAATCAAGTCAAATGGAGTAGGCAGCACGCCAGACAAGGAACATCAAGAGCTGACCTGGACTACTATTAGTGCACCCTGTGCCTTTGGGAGAAACTGATTCCCCAAAGGGAATGCATATAACTGCACTCATTTAACTCGGGGGCTGCTTAATCTTGCTCTTCAAGTATCACATGGTTGTGGTTTTGGTGCAAGACTCATCTGCACAGCATGCACGAAGAAAATTAGTTGCAGAAATATCCTTGTGCAACATAGTCTTGTCATTTGTATTTTGAGAAAGCTGCAACAGACTATAATTAAGCAAAGGACCAAGAGATGTTGCAAGCAACACTTTGCACTCACAAAAGCAGTTTCCTTCTGAGCAGCTCTGAAGCACTTCATAAGCACTAAGGAACCCACGAAGCTATAAAGAAAAGGAAACCTTGAGGTCATTGAGTTTGCTCACTTCATACAATATATTCACCATGCAGGATAGATGTGAGTTAGTATAGGTCAGCGGTTTTCAACCTGAGGGTCTACGAGGTCCTGCAGGTCCATGGACTTCTACTAAGAAGCCTGCAAAGGATAAATAAGAAAAGCCAGACTTTGACAGGGAGCATCAATTTGCTATACAGAAGATCATACTTCCCCAGCAAAATTTTTGCAGGGTACTGAAAAATGGTAAAAAAAAAAGGTATTGGTCTATGTGCTGAAATTAATTGAGAAGTTAAGATTAACCAAGCCAGTGCCCCTGTTACACTCCCGATAACCACAGATTTTTCATTTTATAATTTTCTCACAATTCATCCTGAGAGTCCTCAGACTGGCCTGAAAAGTGCTAACAATTCCCCCAGATATTCTGTGACACAATTTCCCCTGGCACAAAGCCACGAGCTCACCTCACTCTGCGATACCTCTTGGGCTTGTGCCAGCTGAAAACCAAGCCCTGGGAGCTTGCTTGACATCGACAAGGCAAATTTCTTTCCAGCATTAGTTTGGAAAGCAGAAGAGGGAAGCATTTCAAATTGACCAAATAAATTCAGTAAATAAACAAGTCAGCATTTAAATGGTTTTAGCTAGAGTGAGAGTGCCAGCAAACGTGCAAGTCAGCACAGCAAAAAATAGACCAGACCTGAATTAAAAAGTCTCAGATATTTATTATCTTCCTTTTATTGACTTGAGTTCTTCCAGCTTAAAAGGCAACACTGAACACAGAATATGAAAATCGATGCATCTCCTGCTGTTTATTGCAAATAAATTTGATTTTCAGTTAATTGTAGCAGTCATTTTTCATAATTTATGAGCTGTTGTTACTGGAGAGCATCCATCACGGTGCACACGGATGTGCCTGGTGAGGATGAGTGTGGTTGTTGCAGGGGTAGGTGGAACCCTGGATCATTGGCTCCAACGCACAGTGTGCAAGCAAAGGAAAATATATATATATTGTCCAGTATTCCTGGGAGGAACTTTTTTAAAACTATCCTGGCATTGCATTAAAGGCAGAACTGAAAGAGAAGAGCCAGGCTTATAGGAAAATACTGCCTCCTTTCTTCTATAACTTCTCAGGCTCATGTGCTGCATCATGCCATGGAGCAGGAGAAGACATTCTCCCAGAGTTTCATGGATGAGTTCAATGGATTCATTTGGCACCAGCTTGCACTGCATTCCCTGAGCCAGGCTTGGCAAAGCTGTGAGCCCCGACTATCCTTATCTGCCCTCTCTGAAAGCTTTACCCTTGCTCAGTCAGTTAAGGAGGTGTGAAGTTCGTGAATACTTTATACCATTTGAGTGTTATCAGCTGTAGATCTATAACCAGCCGAAACATGGTTAGTTTTCGGTGCATCAAAACAGTTCTTTCCCTGAACTTTGTGGGAAAATGGGGTCAAGTCCCACTGGCTCAGTATTCACGTTGCACCTAAGCATCTTCTCTTTGTTCAACAGGAGCTGCAAAATTAATAAAAAAAAAGTATAGCAAAGCAGTAACTAGTTGGGGCCAGCTGATCATTGCAAAAAAAAAAAATGTATATATATATATTTATAGTAGGAGATTTTCCTTTTGCAGCAGAGGTTTGTGGCAAGACAGAGCATTTCCCCAAAAACTGACTTCTGGAAAAATAGAAACCTCTCTGTTTGCATTGGATGTTCATTCAAAAAAGGGCTATTTAACATCAACAAATGGAAACAAGAGGAGAATCACATGCTTCAGTGTGGTTTTGAGCAGGGAAAAGTACCTGACTCCATTCTGGATACATGTTTGAGGTCTACGAAGGGTGGATAGGTTGGAATAATGAGTAGATATGAATTTTAGAGCCTACAGCTAGATGTGGGCCTGAGCTTTCTTGAGGATCTCACATTCAGAATAAACTTGCAAAAAAAAACATGTCAGAGATGAAAACCTTGTTCTAAAATTAAATCTGCAGCCTATGCAGAGTTTGGGCAGATTTGGGCTCCCCTGCAGGGGATTTTCCTATAGAAATAACATGAGGAAGCCAACATTCGATTGCTGCTGTTGGCATTTGGCCATGATCCAGAGCTTGATGCCTCCTACAGGTTAAAGATACATTTTTTAATCCACCCTATCAAGGCCTACTGGAACGGGAGCAGCTCTGAGTTGAGCTTATAAATGCACAGTGGAGATCAAAGCATTCATGGGTGGCCAAAGCCTTTTAAGACATTCAGTCTTGAAAAATAAAAGCATGCATTAATAAATAAATGGGGATTAAAATGGAGCCACTAATTGCTCTCCCCAGCTTTCTAGCACAACTTTCTGAACAAAGTGTGCTAATATCTGAATCCTCCTTCACACTGATTTGGGCTGATTTTGAAGCACTGCAGGTAACTAGATATGAACTCTTGAGTCATTTTTTCAGGTTATATTTTTAGTCAACCGAGCAATTACATCTATTTGCAGCCCAAATAACCTCCACTGTGACTGTGTCAATATGAATAGCTGGACTGAATCAAGTCATGAGTGGTCAGTGAGGGAAAGTGAGATCTCCAAAAGAAACTTAAATCATCAATATGTAATTTCAGTGATTTCAACAAAAAGAGCTCTTCCAACTTTCACGTTTCCTATTGTGTTGGAGATGCTGGGTGTACTTTAAGACTGTTGATTATTTTGTGTCCAATTTCACATTTTTTTTCCCCAAGATGAGTATTTTCTTCCACCTAAAATAATTCTACCCTCTCTTCATCCCTCTCTGCTTTCAAATTTGATGTTTTTATGGAACGAGCTCTGAGCTGTTGTTAGAGGTGAGGTTCCCAAGGCAGGAATCCAGCTGCTTTTTGGTCTTGGCACAGTCACTTTGTATCCCAAGTTATTTTGTCTTCTGAAAATCAGATAATAATGATGAGTACTCCCAGTTTCTGTGAACTGCACTGTGATGGATAAGGTTAATACCCAGTAGGGTTATGATACAGGTGCCGAATTGCTCATTGCATCGAGGGCCACTTGTACTTGATGTTACACGTCAAGTGACTCCTTGCATACCACAGAAACAGGAATTTGCTTTTGAATTCTGTGAGGTATCCAGAAATCCCTGGATAGTTTTCAGACTTTGGTCATGGTCTCTAACCAAGCTCCCAAACCAGCAATTTTTTGGTGTGATATTTGGTCTCCAGAGCCGCAGTGTCCCACATGAAGAGGGCAGCTGACCATTTCTGCCGTTGGCTTGTTCTAGCCAAAACTATATTGAAAAGTAACCCCGACGCCGCCTTTTCCCCCAGGAGCCAACTTCTCCTTGCGAGAGCTGGGCCTCGAGGACGTGACGCCCACGCACGGCACCCTGTACCGCACCGACCTGGGGCTGCCCCACTGCGGCTACTCGCTGAGCGCCGGCTCCGACGCCGACACCGAGGCTGACGTGGTCATGTCGCCCGAGCAGCCCGTGCGGCTCTGGGGACGCAGCACCAAGTCCGGCCGCAGCTCCTGCCTCTCCAGCCGCGCCAACTCCAACCTCACGCTCACCGACACGGAGCACGAGAACACCGAAACCGGTGAGCGGCGGCCGCGCGCGGGCTCCATCAGCAACGCCTCTTTTTATTGCTCTGCTTCAATCTTTGGGTTGTTTTTTCCTTTTATTTTCATGCTTTTTTTTTTTTTTTCTTTTTGATCAGACTCAGAGAAAACCCTCTTCTAGTAGTCCCATGTCACGGCCTTTTGTACCGTCCTGCGGAGTATTTGCTAATAAACTGCTGGAGAAACTCCTGCTTATTTATCACAGCAACAGAGATCATTAAGTGGCTGTAATACTCTCTCTGCTTTCTGTAGCAACCTTTAAGGCAAAAAAAAGCAAAATAGAAAATAAAAAAACCCAAACATTTAAATCTCCCTCCCCTTCCCCTACCACTCTTACCTTTACTACAGATTTTCATGGCAGACAATTTCCTTCTTTTCCTAGCCCCATCCTTGACAGGAGCCTTTTTCATTTATGTAAATCACGCTCTCTGAAAGAAAACGTTGGTGAAATATTTTTAGCAGCCTTTTTCTTTGCAAGAAATGAAAGCTGAAGGTCACTTTTTTTTCCCTTTTTTTCCTCTTCTTTTCCCCTTATCTGTGTTAACTCGGCGTCCCCAGCTGCAGAGGGGCCCACGTGTGTTTCGCAGCTCTGCGAACCCTATGGTCAGCAGTTCTGCCGAGCAGGGTAGGAAGGAGAGAGAATTTAGATTCAATTGCAGCCTGACCCCGGGGTCCCCGCAGCCAAAGATGCTTTTGCACCTTTAATTCAATTATGGCATCGCCTGTTTCTTAATATAGCTGCTGCGCACAGGTCACGGGGAGCGGGAGCATCCGCCCGGAGAGCTGATGCGAAATGACTATATCGCTTGCTCTCTTTATGCTTTTTCTTTATTTGCCACCGTGTTATAGTGACAAATGATGATACCTCTTCCCTGAGAAGCCCTGACACAGTGAGAGATGCATCACCCACATGATTTCATGTTTAACTCCGACAAAATTACAGGAGAAGCTTATTAAGTTTCTGTTCAGCGATAATGATATATTAGGCAAAGTTCAGAGATAAATGGCCTTCCGCTTAAATAAGATTTTTTTAAAATTCTCTTTACAGTATTTTTTTAGGTTTCTTAATGGAGTCTTTTACAGGGCTGCATCTATTTGGACAGGCCAAAGGGTAGTGATAGTGTATATCATTTTTACGTGTAAAAGTAAATTTTTACTTGTGTTTTAGCCAAAAACCTGAGAGATTATAGGGGGGTGAATTAGAGTTTTGTATACTCCCAAGAAATCTCAAAGAAAATAAACACCTTGCATTTTCATCCCATTTTTTTTGCATTTGAGTCCCTCCCCTGTGCTATTCGCAGGGCATATGTGCAGCTGTGTTTCTGCCCCACACATTTTTCTTTCCAAGGCTGGTAAGAAAAGCAAATGACAAGAATTCAGTCCTTCAAAAAAAAAAAAAAGAGAGAGAGATAGAGAGAAGAATCACATTAGCAGCTGTAGTCTTTTTTGCTAGTTTGTGTAGTGCTACCTCTACATGTGCAAATGCAACTTTGTACCTACAGATCACTTGCTTACAAATGAAATTTTATTAGCAACAACACGTTAGCAAGAGCACATGCATTGAATAACTTTACTGAGACTCATAGCAGAGGCAGTGGGATTTAAGTTGGTTTTGAAACAGCATCCGTCCCTGATGCAGTGACACACTAAAAATTACTTGAACCACCATTTCATAGTAATTTCAAAAATGAAGACCAGAAAGGTAGGGAATATTTATTTTTTTAAATGCTGCATTAATACAGATAACTGTGGTCCCGAAGGATTTGCATTCTTAAATGTCCTCTATGAGAAAGCCTATATCATATTCAAAAAAATATAGTCTATGTAGCATTCATAAAATCCAGAGAGAGTAGCCAGTATGTAATCATATTGTTTGCGCTGATAAAATAGAGGTCGTGGAACTCAAGGGAAAATATTATGACTTGATCCTTGCTGTTGTGATGCTTGCCTTGACGGTTCGACTTCCCTGGGAAGATATCAGAGAGATCGGCCAGGTTCCATCTTAATCAGAAAAACTTGTCCAGAGCTGAGAGAAAGACACATTTTTCAATATAGAGATTGTAGCTGAATTTGTGGTATGAAAGTATCCAAAGAGATAAGAAGAGAAGAGGGACTAAGGACAGAATCTTAAGATACGGGAGGTTTTATTTTGTTATTGCTCGGCGTGTATTAAGTGCAAGAAGCACTTGCAAACAAAGTGCTGCATCTTGAAAGCTGCTGTGGGAGAGAGTGAGTGTTTGAGATCCTTTTAGAAGTTTTGTCAAGAAAATTGCTCTTTGTTTCTTCATTTTACACAGAAGCAGTGTTACTATGGGCACTTTCATTGCTAACCATCACACAGACTATTTTGAGAAAACTCAGATTTATAGGAGAAATGTTTTCAAGAAGACCTGAAATTTTGCTAATGGCAGCATAAAATAACATAATGCTAAGACTCAGTTTACAGAATACCTTTATTAGTCAATATTAATTGCTGACAGTATTGATAGAAGTTATAGCCTTTAGCTGAAGTCAATATGGAGCTTTATGAATCTGCCATCAATAGAAGATTTTATGGGGCCCATTAAACCAACTTTTCCAATGAAGGTTAATGTCTGTGATTTTTATGCTGTTCATTATTTATCCAAAATAAATAATCAGAATTTGCTTCTGATGTTTATAAATCCAAAGCCATCAAAGCACGGCTCTACCGAGATATTTATAATGTTCTTAGAAAATGAGAGATCTGTCTTCTCTGAGAAGCTTTGATTTAGTTTGAGGTGTGGAGATGCCTGGAAGGGGCAGAGAAAGGCTGCTCCATGAGCACAACCATAGCCAACCCCTTTATCTTTAAGAAAACTGAAGAAATGATCTGGTCCCATGGCATATTGCATCCATAAATCACTGGCACAAGCAGCTGGCATGAAAAGCCAGACACGGCTTTAGCTAAACTGTTCCCAGGCTTCCTAGGAGGTTGGATACTCCTAGAGTTTGTCCTAATGACGAGTTAACTAAGTTACATCTCCAGGGTTGTCCTGAAATCAAACCCTACACACACAAAGAGGTCCAGTGACCTTCCTGCAGCTGGGTACTGCTCTTCCCTCAACCTCACTGGTCTCTATGCACAATAAAGGGACAGAGGGGACAGGTCAGGTCACCACACCATATCCCTGGCTAACGTGCTCACGCTGTGCTGCTCACACAGGTGCTTAATGAAGTTCAAGGGTTATTTTGCAGTGTGACCATCTACGCTAAGCTGAAATTGTGAGTTCAAAGCCATGCACAGGGAGGACTTCGGATCCTTGAAGTGTAGTAGTAGTTAGCCAAAATCCCCGTTTCTCTGTAAGATTGACACAAAGTGGTCATTTGGACCTGATGCTGGAGATGACTTAACTTGCGCTACCCCAGGTAGCCCTGAACAGCCTTTGCATTGAGACAGTAATTGTGTTTAACATAGTAAAAAGGACAATGAGAAAGAATGTAGCCATTTAGTCGGGTACTAAAAGCAAGATGTTGCTCATTAGAAAGGTATAAAAGTATAGATTCACAAAATGATTCAATAGGAATCATTTTTCAGTAGGCCTCACCTCTGGAGGCCTGCTGTCCAGCTTCCTCTTGCTTAAAGTAGCATTAACTTTAAGGTTAGCTCAGGTGGCTCAAGATCTTCTCCACTTACGTTTTGAGTATCATCACCCAAAGGATGATGATCCCCAGATCTCTTTGTCATGGTTCCAGGGACATCTTCAGCTTCATCTGCCTTTCCTTGCCCATGTCATGTGGGTACTGGAAGAGACTGTGAGACGAGTCTGGGAGCTCCAGTACTGGAAGGTTTTAAGGACAGGATAGATAAAAAAAGCTGTTGGGAATGATCTAGATAAGCCAGGTGGCTGCGCACTGCCTCAGTTGGATTGATTGTGCATGTTGGTCTTCAGCATTTCTCTCTCTCCAGTTTCAATAACTTTGTGCACTGCTGAGCTGGCTTTGGCTCTGGTGTATGTTGCTCACGGTGGTCTTTGAGCACTTCATGTTTAGAGCAGAAGTAGAGGTGGACAGTATTTGTGTATAAGCAAAAATCTAAATATCGTTTCTCTGGCGAGAGACTTTACTCCAGATCTGCCCAGGATGTCGTGAATCATGTCCATAGTCCCCTGACAGATCTGAACATGAGAGATGACCCAAATATGTTGACATTCCCGCACAGAATCCTTTCCCAAGAAAAGAGGAACATTTCCCTGTCTGCTTTAAATACGATAAAGAGCTTACTGCTTTATTCAGCGCCTTTGCTTCAGGATTACATTAGAACTGGGCCAACCACTTTTTTTTTTGTAGAAGTGGAGTTTCAACCCTTTTCTAAAAACACAGATTAATTTTCAGCCATTTCAGAAAAGCTTGGCCAAATGAAGGATTCTCCCTCATTTTAACCCAACTTGGTGCTCACTCCCACCAAGGCTGATAGTTGGTTAAGCAGGAGAAGGAGCCGGAGAGCGCGGGATCGTTTTCCTCATTAGCGCGACAGGTCGGCAGTGATTAATGTCTTTGTGTGCGGAGAGGGGCTGATGTTTCTCTCTGTCGTCATCTCCTCTCGGGAAGAATGTGGGTAGTATCAAGAGGCCAGCAGGATCTCACAGACAGGATAAGTAACTTCAGATGGCTCGAGACGGCCCAAGCTCACTGGAGACTATGTAGAACCGGGCGCTGAATGGTGATGTATCGGACAAAGAAATTATGGCAGCGTAAGCGTTGCTGAAGTGTGGAATTTGCTTATCTCACCGACCTAGAGATAAGCGGACGTGAACTCAAATTCCAGATTTAACCACTCTGGAAGCCAAAACTCAGGCTCCAGGCTCGTTGCAGAGCTGGATTTCCTTTTTGCATCTCAGCAGCTCCAACGCTCACTGGGAAACGTGTCTTTTCTTCCCCAAAACAATCCTGACGATGCTTCAGTTTTGCAAAGAGGGTCAGACCAGCATTGCTGGGCACAGAACCGCACACATTGCACCGTTGCTGCCTTTTAGGATGAACAATTTAATCTTCAGGTCCATTTGTCTTTGGCTTCACCTCTGATATCACTAGTCAGTGCCAAATGCGGTATTGGGACTGTAGCTATACAGACACTTACTCACTGGTGACAAGATTAAGAGCGCCAATTCATTTTACATAGCTGGACCAATACCCCACAGAGAGAAATAATTTTTCTTTTAGTCACTACTATTCTGGGATGCATTTAAATGAGCCTTTAAACTATCATGAAAGCAGCCAGCACAATATCTGCTCTCCCAGCCTTACCAAAACGACCAGGACGCAAGTGAATATGCCCCGGTTCATTAAATTGTCTTTCCTGAAAATTCTCATATTCTCTTACAAAACTGAAAGCAGTGGTAATCAAGACCTGAAAACCTCATATGATTTTTTTTTTCCTGTTCTACCATTGCGGACCCAACTCTTTGTCATTTATTTAACATAATAGATGTCTTGCAGAGCATTTCTTGCAGTGCCCCCACACTTTTTGATTCCACATCCTTAAGCCATTACTGCTGCTTAAAAACTACATAGGAAATTAAGACTTGGTAGAAATTAATAATAGCAAAAGATATTTAGAAATAGGTGTAAGTGACAGCAGGAAATAATAAAGACAAGCCTTTTGAATTAGAAGCACCAAAGAAAACAAAATAATTTTATTTCTCCTGGGTAGTTAAGTCTAAACAATCCTTTCACTTATTCAGGGGGATTTGATACCCCCGTTGATGTGAGCGATGCTAGAGCAGCTCCAGGGTGTGTTGGTAACTCACTGTTCTCAAACAGAGCCCAAGTGCCGGCTTGGGACAAATCCCAGTGCTCTTGGTTAAACATGCTGCAACATGCTGCTCGCCACCAGGTTTCTCGTATGTATTTCTGCTTCTTATTAAATCAGAAAGCTGTCGTGACGATCAAACCACATGCTCCAGAATTTCATCAGTTTTTGTTCTAAATATTTTCTCTTCAAAGCCTCTTTACAATAGATAATCAAGCGGTAATTATTTCCACGGGCTTTTCGTGTTCCCTTTGGTTGTCTGTTGCTCATCTTTCTGGTGGGGTCTGTACACTCTTCCAGATCTTTCCAGAAACTCCTAGTGAGTTCTGGACCTCTGCACTGAAAATAATTTTTCTCAGCATATTTTTGCTTTCATCTCCCTTTTCTCCAAATCACATCGACCCAAATCACTGGCCCAAAATACAATTCAATATATCAGTGCAATTAGCAGTGCTGGAATTATTGCATAATCTTAGCATCACAAATTATTTGTTAAAAACCCTTCTGATAATGCATGTTGACTTCCCTTTTTATTGCCACGTTTTGCTGAGTAATTTCCTCCCTAGCTTCATACAGTCTATTGCTAATATTATTACCGTGGCTGCAGCAACATCATCTTTTTCTTTCCTTTTTTTTTTTTTTTGAATTAAATAGTGCATTATGAAGTACTTCCAGTAAAGCAGTGTGTGCTTCAGACATGCTTCTTCTGCAAATTGTGTAGACAAAAATATGACACTCAGACTCCAGAGAGTTCAGAACAGTGATTTAAAAAAAATCATTCCTTAAAATAAATATTAAAAAAAAAAAAAGAAAAAAGAATGTGCTATGTGCTCTACATTCTTAAGCTGGTATTATGCCTTTTTAGTATGGAAGATGAGAATAAATTAGAATTACTAGGTCAAGATCAGGTATCTGCTGGCTGTCATCCTTCACTTGACTCCTATCAGCTGTAACCTTAATATTAACAAGGTGTTTCAGCTTGAAATAAAAATTAGGCAGAGCCCTTAATACTAAAGATCGGACATCCATTGCATATGATAGCAAACAACACTGGAAAACTACCAAAAAGAGTAGCTGGTCCAGAAGCGGATTTTCACCAATCCAAACCTGGAATTTTTTACACTTCCTTTCCGAAATAGTATTTGCAAGCAATATCCCGTTTTGATAAGACATTGTGATTGCTTGGATTTTGCAACCCACTGAAGTCACCTTTATAAAAATAGCCAGAGATGAGATGGTCACCTGAAACATGGGGATCAGCGAAAAGACTGTGCCTTCTGCCTCTCCAACCAGGATACTACATTAGGAAGAATATTAGTCCAAAAATTGAGAGTTTAACTACATTATCATCCCCAGTGCTACTCACCCCGGTGAAGAATGGCTCTCGGAAAGGTTGTTAGATCTTCCTTACCTGTGGTCCAGGTTTTGAGGCACAGCCGTTCTTGATGATGGATTCCTGGTCCCTCTCATATTCTGTCCTCTCATCTTTTTTTGGTCATTTCCAAACATTAGCCCTGGGGTAGTGTCCAAAAGGGAGAAGGTGAAGCATGATCTTCTCCACAAAAGTCTGAGGGAAGTACCTGGATGGGATGGGAAATTGGTTGGGTTCAAGGCAAGGGAACCTTAATCTTCATGGTCGACCAAACCTCTTTCCAGGAGGTTGTAAAACCACTCAAACAAGAGATGTCAGTGTCTCAGGTGGGATTCAGGTTTCCCTCTGGAAGCACCAGGCTCACCCCATGGACCGCTGAGGGACCCAGCAGCACCCATGCGCCATGTGGAGGTGTTTTAATCTGAGTGGGATAATCTGGACCTAAGAACTCAGTTGTTGCAATAGTGATCAGAGATAATACCTTGATTTTGTTTGGTGAGGATATATCGTGTCCTTGGCATGCTTGTCTCTACTGCAAAATAAATCATTCCATTATTTTTTAATGTCCATAGGAGATGAATTTTCTTCATCGTTGTAACCTGCGTCCAGGTCTTAATCCACACAGGCTCCTCCAGTGGGAGCCCCTTTTGCTTTTTTTACCCCCAAATGTATCTCCACTGGCAATGGGAGGATGAAGTAATAGCAAAGAATCCTTTCCTGCCATTGCAAATCCATGCCCAGAGGTGCGTGCCGAGATCCCAGTAAAGCTCCTGCCATGAGAGCACGATCATTAAAAACTCAGTCTTACATGATGCTGTGTTGTTCCAGGCAGGACAACAGAAAATTCTGCCTAATTCTGCAAATTAAACCCTAATTCGGCAAAGTTTTCAGTGCTTCTTGGAACTGTTCCTAAAAACTTTAATTATCCGCTGTGAGCCAGTTGCTGTGTTTTATCCCTACCAGCATGGATTGTTTTGAGACATATAAAGAGATATATATAATCTTTATATAGGCACTGGGCTGCAGTTTGAGCTGTTTAATCCCTGCCTCTGCCCTGGACGGTGCTTAACCTTGGCTCTGTCGCTTCATTTCTCTTCCTCTTTTTCATCTTAATTCCCTCTTATGAAGTGAGGATGTAATTTTTTTTTTCTCCTGGACCCCTCTAATTTTTTCTTATCGTACACACAAATAAAAGCAAACAAGGCAAATGCACTCAAATTTAATCCCTTAATATATTAAGTGAATCCTGGGTGCAAAAGGGATTTAAGATATGGGTTTAGGCAGTGCCTCAAACATGTGCTGAGCATGTTTGAGGGGATGAGGGGGAAAAAAAACCCCTGCTTTTCATTATTGCTTCTGCCACTATTATATGGAAGCAAGTCACACAACTGAGAAAGAGTGTCAAATAAAAAGTGTCACTGGGGCCATTGCACAAAAAGCTCCCCTGAAGATTGCAAGAGCTTCCAGGGTCCTCCAGTGGTCACAAACACTCCGGGCACTTGCTGAAAACGGAGCACGAAAGGCTCTTCCAAGGATCACCCCAAAAAGATAGTGGATTTTAGAAGTTTATTTTGGTTTGGTTTGGTTTGGTTTGGTCTGGTTATTTCTTCCTCCCCATCTCATAGCTCTACCCATGGATGAGACCTCTTTACGCCAAGCACCTCCAACCAACTTCAGATGCAGCAAACTCAGGAAATAGTTTTAATTTAATTTAAATTAGGTGTGCTTTTTAAAATTATAATGAACAAACTCTTTTAAAATGACATGTGAAATTATGGCAACCAAATCCACATTCTGGTTTAAGTGCAGAAGAAATGCCTAGAGGTCCTTAAACCATCCTCAGTGTGGTTGCAACCACATCAAGTCGTTCTGGGATAGGAAAGCCAGCAGAAATCTCAAAATCTTCCCGGTTTGGATCAACTCAGAGCTGATGGCTGCAGGTGGGTAGTGAAAACACTGGGGAGCTATTTGTGCCAGCTTTGGCACTGTAAAAAATAGCATAGTTGAGCATTTTTTAAAATACTCCTTCATTTTAGCTCCCTAGCGCAGTCCTTGTGAGCGCCCACTCCCTTCCAGCACAAGACTTTATTCCTCTTCTTGCATCTCCAGCAGGTTCAAGTAGTTTTACTACTCTCTGTTTGGTAGGAAGAGGGTGAAATTATAACTGAATTCCAGTTTTCATTTAGAGGCAGCTTGATGTGAACTCCAAATAAAAGAAAAACAAAACACACACACACACACACACACACACACACACACAAATCCAGCAGTCATCCACTGAATAAGAAATCTGTTGTTCACCATTTTCTTTTCAGAAAAGAAAATTGTAAAAAGTAAGAATCGGAATAAATGCATGCTAAACTATATAATTGCTGGAATAAATATGTATAGATGTAGGATATACTTTGATTTATGGTAAAGAAGAGCCAAATTATACTAATCAGTGAGAAATCGAACCAGTTTTAAAGGAAAATAGCAGAAAAGCACAAATGCAAAACAAGATTAAAACTGATTATTTGAATCATGATTCTCTGCTGGCTGGTTAAAGCCATGATTGCAACTTAAGCCTCCTGCCATGAATGGTTTAAGGCCAGTGATTCCTTCCTCTTACATAAACATGTGGATTTTGTGACCGAGGGAGCATCGTGCTGCTGGCAAGGAGCTTGGACGCCTCGAGCTCCCATTCACATCCCACTTTTTTGTTCAGTTCTGGTTTGTTTTAGGGGTTAGAGACATGCACACTGCGCTCCTCGACTAAGAGTGGGAATCAGAAAAGCCACAAAAAGGATCTGAGATCCTTTCTTTGGGGAAGCAAATTGATTCCCAATGGCAAAGCGGCATCCACGCTGCAGCGCTCCTGGTTGGAGTATCAGGGGAGACCAACCCTTCTCTTCCCACAAACAAGGGAATAGGGAATGGAATTAGGGAAATGACGCCCATTGGAGTTATACAGAAAGCATCTTTCCAAAGAAACCAGGCTCCTGTCTTTAAGCCTAAGCTCATTTGATAAAGACACAGTTATTTATGTGTTTGCAACCTGCTGAGCTAGTTCTACATTGCTTATGTAAATTGGGTAAAAGATAGCATAGACATTTATGCATATGGAATATAGATCATATATATATATATTATTTTTATATTTGTATATTTTATATATTTACACCAAATCTGTATATATTTATTTATATCTTGATCCCTTCCCAAAGCTGCAGGTCCCACAGCCACATCTAAATATTTTTGTCTGTTCATCGGCACTAGGGATGATTCAGGATTGCTCAGACTGATCTTAGAGGGGAGTTCTTGATTTTTCTTATGCATAGGAGTCCTCAGGCTGGTGTGATGCCTGCCCTAAAATCATGACAGATTTATATTATTTTTCCTTTTCCTTCTACTGGGTCTCTGGACGGAAAATCAAAAAGTAGAGATCTACTCAGAAAAACGCCATGGCTCCTCCACATCTGAACGGGATATTTTCATGATTCCCTTTGATGGGGAGTCACATATATTTGTGTAGAGGTGTCTCCTGTCGTGTGAGCTGATAGTAAATAAGCTGATTCCTGGGTGAATTTTGGATTGTTGAGCGTCTTCCTGCTCCTGTTATTTAGTAAATAGTCCTTGGGATTTGTGTGAATTGAAGCAGAGCCTTGGTGAGATATGAGTGTATTGTCCTATTCCTTCCCTGTTTGTGGATAAGCCAAGTCCTTGTCTTTTAGTAATCTTTTGACAGGGAAAATAAAAATAATAATAATAAAAAAGAATATTTCCATACTGATGGTTAGAGAAGGGACCTTCTGGGAATGAAAGGGATGCGGCAGGTATCAGGTTTCAATCTGGTGCTTTCCAACATTTTAGTGGTTATCTAGAGGGAAAAATAAAATCCTGTTTGCTTAAAGTGTGTGGACGTTAAAATAAGAGTATAAATAAAAGCTGTAAGGGGCAGAGCCGACACACAGTGCAAGAGAGGCAGATGCGGTGCTCGCAGCTGCATGGGATGAGGAGCAAAAGCTACTGGATGCGTCGGGTGACAGCCCGGGGGTACGAGCTGTAAGGGATCGAGGGTCAGGTCTTTCAACAGCCCCTCTCTGTGATGCCCCTGGCGTCTCTCAGCTCCAGCCTGGATGTCTTGCTGGAAGGCAAACAAAAGGAGCGGGGGCAGCTGGGCACGGCGAGCTGTGATATGGAAGAGTTCAAAGTAAATGAGGCAGCGGTTGCTTCTCTCTGCAAAACGCACGCCCAGCAGTTTTCCAAGGTATCTGTGAAAAGGGATGGGTGTTTTATAATAGGGAGGTGTTTTATCACTTCTGAACAAAGCTGTATTTGCAAACTTTTAGGAAGGATCCTGACTTGGGAACGAGTGCAGGGTGCAAACATTTTTATCACAGACTTGTGTTCTTAGCATCGCACTGTGTTTGGTGCCAGGTAAGCACACAAGGTAAAGGCAAAATAGTAAGAAGCATTTCCAAAGGCAGCCAAGCACTGTTGCTCCTGAGTCATACCACAGTGGAATCACGTTCCTATAAACTGTGATGAACTGAGCCCTTAACCATCTCTAGTTAAACTAAAACTTTGGAGTTCCTGGATTCTCTCCCTACATGTTTTCTAAGCCTTTAATGGTCTCATGAACCATGACCCATCAACCAATATCCTTTCTGACCTGGATTTAGTTAATTCATCTGTTGGCTTTGCCTAAGGTTCCTGCAAATGCTTCTGCATTCTTCAGGAGAAGATCCAGAGGTGGTAAAGATGGGGGAGATGTTGACATCCCTTTCTCCTCCTGCACACAGAGAGTGAGTGGATTCTGCACATCAATGGCCCGGGTGATTTCCTGGAGAAACCACTAAAAATCTCTCCCAGGGCTGCCCCGCAGATTGATGTCTTATCGATGGTGGCATGTGGGGGTTGAGAGGATAGGAGGGACAGATGGTCCCTAAGGTTCCTTTGAGCTCCAGCCAGACTCCAAGAAGAAAAAAAGGAAGATTGGTGGATTTCTGGAAGAGTTTATTTCCTCTTTGGACTTGAACGGAGTGTTGAAATTCATCCAGCAGACTCTTTAAAGCCTTTTGGATTGTTAGAAGAAGACATAGATCTACGGCCTCATTATTGCTTATTCGGCTGTAAACCAAGGGCTGCAAGGAAGGAGAGACACAATAGAGTTTGCTTCCTTCCTGGGTCTTTGAGCTCCTCTCCAGTTGGAAATTTACTGATATGGCTGTTCTCAAATAATTATTTCTGCATCCTTTCTTTTTTGGCATGCGTATCTGTCTGGTCACTCTGATTCCAGAGAGAGTTAGTTCAAAATGAATTATTTCCAAATAATTTTCCTGGAATAAATTATACTGGTACATTTCCAAGTCTAGATAAGCGTGTGAATACAATTCCAGAGAACAATGAGAGAAAGCAAAAATTAAGCAGAACCTTTATTTCTGTTTTCTGAAACATATGAAGATATCTTCCAATTGTAAAAATGCTTTCTAAAAACTAGTTAGTGGCTCTGTTTTCCACTGTTTCAAAGTAGAAATGATGGGAATTGTGTGGAAACTCTCTAGCAGAGGAGATTTCAAACATATCACTGTGTTAGGAAAGCTGGTGTAGAAACACCAACAGTCAGAGTTTGTCCAGGTTCTGTAGGGAGCTGGGAATCAGTCAATAATTATCCTCATCATCACATGCCATAAACCTTCTGAGATGCCAACCCACTATGGCAAGAGAGAGGACAGAAGATCTTGGGTTTGTTCCTAGGTAGTTGCTGGTGGTTGGGTGTTTGCTGCAACCCACGGAAATGGTATTGCCAATTTCTTCTCCTCCATAGCAGAGACGTCCCCATCACAAGGCCCTCTTGGTCACACCAGCCCTCATGC